>CM076581.1:1360639618-1361022019 GCA_034641835.2 Pinus albicaulis
TGGAGGATTTGGCACTAGATGTAGGAAAAGTTGACAAAAGATGAAATTTTGTAGAAGAGGTCCATAACTAAATGACATGGGTAGCATGACCTTTGAAAGATTAGGTTGGAAGAAAAATTTCTAGGAAAAGCTAAATGGTACACCCGAGAGAAGGTGGAGGAAAAATTTCCTCACCTCATTTAGTGGAAGCTTTTGGGGAGAAAAAGCCTCCAAAAATGGGGATATGTGATGATATGTGATCCAAATTAGATAATTATATTACTTGTAATCTATATTGATGATTTTAGAGTGGGAAAATGGAGGAATAAACTCACAGACCATTATTACTAGTGAGACCCAGCTTTGAAAATCAAAGCTTAAACCTTTCCGTGAACACCCAGGCATCAAATAACGTTTTTTTTGGGGGTAAAAATTTATAACTTTATTTCCGCACCATTTTTTCATATTAGTGCACATAGATACTTTTCTAATGAAAATGAAATTGCTCGAATCATAGTTTTTATGAAAACATTATGCCACTTAGAAGTTTGACATTCTTGTTTTAACCAATTACACTCCGAGAGGATTCCATGTCAACCCCCATTATTAATGGAAAAGGGGCTAGACACATAATTATGATGAATACGAATTTGTATGAGTCCAAGTTTTAACTATAGTTAAGAGTTGAGGCAGTCAAACATAACCACTTAAGACTATCGAGATGCAACCTGACCACTAGGAGGAAAAGGGGTTCCATTATTTTAAATGAATTTGTTCCATAGCTGATAAAAAATAGAAAGGAGGGATAGGATAACATATAGATGATCTATGCATTATATAAACTCATGGGCCACAAGCCATACTTCCTTGTACTAACATCCATATTTTGAGACATAGAAAGAGAGAAAATAACCCTAATTCTTCTAGCTAGGCTTTTCTAATCCTGCTGTCCCCAAACTCTAGTTTATTTCGGACACAGCTACTATAGTCATTTCATTCGGGGGTATGCACTAATCACGTCACCAATGGAGGAGAAGCTAATTAAGAAGGATGTCACTTTTTTTGGGGTTGGGAATGAGGAATGTCTAAAATTTTTGAACCACTCAAAGGAAAGATGGTTTCTAATTTGCTCTTATCTTTCCTGATTGGACGAAGGAATTTCATGTACACGTAGATGCCTCGGGCATCGCTTTAGGAGCCATCCTTACACAACCGGGCGAGGGGGACATTGATCATCTAATCGCCTTTGCTAGCCGAAAACTCTCAAATGCCGAATGCAGTTATGCCACAACAGAAAGGGAAGGACTGGCCATGGTCTACGCACTACAAAAATATCGCCACTACTTGCTCGGAGGTCACTTCAAAATGTATACTAACCATTTGGCCTTAAAATACCTAGTGAATAAGCCTGTGTTAGGGGGGAAAATCTATCGATGGTTGTTGTTTTTCCAGGAATATAACTTCGAAATCATAGTTAAACCAGGCAAGATGAATGCAGGACCAGATCACCTATCCCGTATTGATATTGGAGAAGAACCTACTAGTTTGGGTGAAGGCTTACCCAACACACAACTGTTCACCATTAAGGTTGTCAATGCACACTTTGCTGATATCATCTAGTTCCTAACTACTGGTATGGCACCAACATAATACTCGGTCCAGCAAAAGAAGGAGTTGGTCACACGAGCGACAGATTTTACTATCATCGCAGGCCACCTCTATAAGTTAGGTGCGGATGAAATACTACGCAGGTATGTTATGGAGCATGAGCGACAAGCCATCCTAATAGAATCCCATGAAGGAATAGCAGGTGGGCACTATGCGGGCAAAGCAATGACATAGAAGATTTTATGGGTTGGGCTATGGTGGCCTACTGTACATAGTGATTCCCGGGATTATTGTAGAGCCTGTGATACATGTCAACGAATGGGACGACCATCGAGGCGCGATGAGATGCCCTTACAACCAAAAATGGCCCTGCAAGCCTTCGATAAATGGGCCATAGATTTTGTTGGACCTATTAATCCGCCAGGAAAGAAAATAGGTGCTCATTATATAATCACTGCCATAGATTATGTGACCCGATGGGAAGAAGCCCAAGCAGTAAGAGATTGTACTGCGGAGACTGCTGCGCACTTCATTTTTGAGAAGATTCTAACCCGCTTTGGGTGCCCCAAGATCCTCATGAGTGAACGGGGCACACACTTTGTTAATGAAACCATCCAAGCCTTGACTGAAGAATTCCATATTCATCATGCAAAAAGCACTCCTTATCATCCACAGGCCAATGGGGCTGTTGAAGCATTCAATAAAATATTGGAACAGGCGCTAACCAAGGTTTGCAACGCCGACCGCAATGATTGAGACGTGCGCATCCCATCAGTTCTCTGGGCCTATCGAACTACTTGCAAGAAGTTAACAGGACAAACCCCCTTTCGATTGACTTACGACAAGGAGGCCACCATGCTTATGGATTATATTGTTCCTAGTATCCGTATTGCAGCCTTTACAAACATGGATGACCCAGATGTCCTCGAAGAATGCCTGATGCAACTCACCACCCTAGAGGAAGACCGGTTTATGGCCAAATTTCATCAACAATTCTAGAAAACACGTGATAAGGCATGGACCAACCGTCATATCCACCAGAAGACGTTTACAGAAGATGACCTGGTACTCTTATATGACAGCCAGTTTACGAAGCACCCAGGTAAGTTTTGACAAGATTGGTTGGGTCCCTATTTAGTCAAGGAAATCACAGATGGAGGAGCTGTCTGGTTGGCCACCCTACAGGGTGATATTCTTCCAGGATACTTTAATGGTAGTAGACTCAAACCATATCATATCAAATGAATACATGGCCAGAGTAGCTGTAATCTATCGGCCAGCCTGCAGTAGTATCATCTAGGACTTCGAACGCCAGCGTCGGCTGAAGAAATAGCTGGAACACTACCTCGTAGTGCAGCCCTTCGACAACATAGGATAACGATTGTGTAGACGCTGAAGGTACCTCTTTCCCCGCAATAGAGATGTTGCACTAATGGGAAGACTGATGACCACCGTGATCAGATCTAGTCACAAGATCAGGTTGGGGACTCTGGAGCAGGTCTCCACACAGGAGAAAGCTTCGGTCTAATTTTCAGAGATTTTTATTATATTTAGTCTAAGACTGGGTGATAGGGTGATAAAGCCCCAATACGTTAAAGGTGTAACAGGTAAAACCAGAGTCCGCAAACCACGCTCAGGGACATGGTAAGTCTAGGCTAAATTGGTATAAATAGTAAGTCTTTTTGAGTCGATAGCTAGAAGATGAATAGAAGTGAATGCTAAGTGCGGATTGTTTGTTCTGGGTTTCGGGTATTTGGGTCGGACTCCTGCTGGCTATGTGCGTGGAGATCCTTTGTCCTACTGTGTGTGGACCCTGTTGGCTGTGTGCGCACGTGGGATTTGGGGTTATGTAAGAATCTGCTGATAATATATGAGAAGTATTGCTGTTATTTGGTTCTGGATCTATCTGTTACATGAATCTTCTCTATGTTAAATCAGATATGTCACGAATGATCCGTGTTATCTCGCCGTGTTTATTCATAATATATGATATATGGTCACCACGCATACCGTAATTTATATCTTTTGAGTTGGTCAAACCACTCTGGATGCGACTCACATGCAGATCTCGTACCACCGTGTACACCCATATATACATTTGTTCGCTAACCAGCTTTGTTTCCATAGATTCATGTGTTGCAAGGCTTGGTTTTCTCCGCTTCCTCTTCTCGGGGTGCGAAACCTGTCTAGCACCCTCCCATACCGCTGTGGGTGAGACTTTGCGCGTAAGCAAGTCACCACCGAAAGGGCCACAGTAGATAGGGTTTGTTAGAAAACCTTAACATCCGGACCCAGCTCGGGTCTTGAAGCCAACAACGCCCTAGTTACCTTGCATTTGTTGGTTCTAGCTTCCTTTCCACTTGTTATTTTTCCTAGAATTGGGGGGATTGTTCGTGCTCTGCTGAGCATACACCTGACCTTGAGGAGGAGGTGGTTGTTGTGGTAGAGGTTGAGAAGGCATGGGAGGCTGAGGCACTGATGCCTAAGGGTATGGAGCGCTTGGAGGTGCATAAGGATAATAAGGAGATGGGGAAACATTCTGGTAAAGATGTTAATAGAAAATTGGCCCTAGAATTTATTGATGTGGTTGGGCATATGCATAAGACGTGCTTTGACCGAGATAAAATTTTCCTAGAGGAGGGGGATAAGTGTTGGAGGAACTGGCCCCCCCATAAAGGTGACCATAAATTGTCTCAGGAGGAGCATATGGTGATGGGTATGAAAGGGATCCAATAATATCGTCAGTACCATGAGATGCCCCTAGTGCAGTGGAACCACCAGGTCTAGGTAGGTTTGTTAAAATGATATAAACATAACCTAATTGGGCATAAATCAAGTCATATTTTAAGGCTATCTAGAGAGATTTTTCCTCGGTTTGAGGAAAGTGAGATGCAACATATTTTCCTATGGGGACTAATAAAATTCTAAGAAACCAGTTCATATAGACATGGTCATCAAATGCAGGAACTCTACAAATGCTCCTTCTTCTACACCATTCTTGTACATGGTCAAAAAGGCAGGTGGAAAAAGTTTGACAGAGTGCGGTCAATAATTTAGTACTGGTATCGTAACGGAGAGGTAACTGGAAATATGACAGAAAAAATTTAGCAAGAGTTACAAGAGTGGAATGATAGGCATAGGGTCAGCACATGAATGGTTGGGAATTTACGTTCTCATCATCCTTGGTAAAATCGATGTGTTTCGCTTCTTTATGAAACTCTGCGGCTGGTTCGTCATAATAAGAAATAACAGGTTGGCTAGAACAAACACCCAGAAGGAATGAGCCTCACCTACTTATTCCCCCCTTCCTAGATAAGTGGATGGGTTTCAGGGATTTAGGAAATCACTGGACGGGCTTGGGAAAGAAGGATTTTGTTTGTGACCAGATCACTAGCCCGCTCGTAGATACTTTAACAAGAGCCTAAAAGTTGGTATATATACCACTTTGCAGCATCTCTAGTGCGTGTGCGTTGGAATAACCAAAGACGTATGGAGTCATTGGTGGTAGATTTGGATGAACACCACATATGAAAGGAGCGAACATGATTGATGGGATCTTTTACATTGTTTTCCAAAAACTTAGGGATGTGAAAAGGAAGTTTGGTTGGCATAGCTGGCCAAATAAAATCATGCAGAATGGGATCGTTGATTAAATGGTTAGAATTTGGGAGACTTAAACCAACCATAAAGTGGAGATATGGGGTGGCAGTGACCACATATGTAGCGATTTTGCTAGTGGTATTAACCAGGTTGGGACCTAGGTTACCACCTTGAATTTCTACACCTACGTTGGTGCTTAACATGGTGGCGGTACAAGGCTAAGAATATTCAGAATCAGAGGATGAACTCGATGAATTAGTAGAAAGAGAGTCGGAAGAGCGACTCGATGGAGGACTAGGAGGATTAACTCGAACTTGACAGGATATAGTAATATGTCCTAATGGAAACTAAGGATGGAAACCTTAGATTCTTTGTGACAAATGCCTAGGGGGTGCAATGATGTCAAGACACAAATAATACTGAAGGCTAAAGAATGAAAAGAAGTGTGTATTGTGGATGAGTTAATTAAGCATGTTTTATGATGATGGAAAAATGTTGTTGAAATAAAATGCTGAAAATTGTAAATAAAACTGAAATAATGGTAGTGAAATAAACAGTAAATCAAGCATGGAACGCACCCAAATAAGGCTCTTAAAAAACAAGACTAAGAGAGGAAAAAAACAACTCAAAACACACTAAAAATGTGACAAGATCTAATGTCTATGGGAATGGGATCTAATGACTCTACACTGCTGAAAATTGTGCAAAAAACAACAAAAAACCAGAGGGGAGAAAAGTTACTGCAAAAGATACGACAAAAACTTTAGAACCTAGGGGAAAAAATGGGACCCTAAGGGGGAAGGCCAAAAAAAACTAAATAGGGAGTTTTGGATGCCAAAACAATCTATCTTAAAGGTTTGCAAAAAAGGATGGATCAGACCCTGAAAAAATGGATGAAAGTACTAAAAATCTCAGACTACATACTCAGTTGAATTCTTCCTAAACAGGTGGAAGTGTAATGAAACCATATGGGGCTTATTTATACTTTAAAAAGACAAAATAAGAATATGCAGGCATAATACGGGCTGAAACAATGGTCAAACAACCGAAAACAATGCTCTCAGGAAACCCTAAAACTTTCAGAACAAAATCTCGAAAAAAAATCTGAATCACAGTTTCTGACGTGAAATTGGAGGATAGTGCAGTTTTCAAGGAAAAAGTGTGATCTGGAGGTGAAATCACAGATTTTTGGCTGAAAAGTGTGATTTTCCTTCCACAATTCTCGAGCAAAAGGTCTCAGACAGATTTTGCGTCTCCTGTTTGGTTGGTAACTGCGACCTACAGAAAACACCAAAAAATTATTAGAACTTGGAATTTTAAGTAAATACGAGAATAAAAGCTGGAAATAGACATCAAGAGATTGAAAAAACAACTGAAGAAAAACCCTGATTGCTGAAGCTCTTCATCACCTAGTAATATGAATTACACCAGTGGAGTCTCCATTTGTTGACGACAAATGTAACTAAAAACCTAATGGAGTCACCATTTGGTAGTGTGAAGTTTTCTAGCAAGTGTACCAAAAAGGATTCACTTAAGCCACAGGTGAATAATGGCCCTAACAATAAATATGACCATTTAAGTATTCAAATCTACAACATAAAGTTATAAGAAACCTACAAAATAATAGATCTATGCAAAGGAAGATGTTAAACAACAAAAATATTAACTATTGTAAAAGCCCAAACCATGGACAAAGAAAATGAAAAAATGAATACTATTATTATTACTATGTTACACCTGGTGAAGGAAACTTGCAAAAGGTTACACAGGTCCCCCTCAAATGGGATGTGTCCTTTGGCTATCCTCTATGCTTAAGTTTTCTGGATCCTCTCTCTTTGATGTATGAAACCCAAAAGTATGTGTTGAACTCACATGGGAGCTCAATGGAAAAAAGAAAATAATAACGACGATGAGAAATGATCATGGTGAGGAATGTATGGAAAGTCCTCTTATTTGTAACAAAATATTGGGTTATTCTAAAAAATGAAATATAATAAAATATTATTAACCACAATCTAGAACTTAATCGCTTGGAATATTTTATTATATATTTTGGAGGGAAAAGATATTTAAATTGGTTAAATACATTTATTTAGAAAAAATAAATAAATAAATGATTTATTTATTATTTCAAGGATGTGGTTAAGGAAAAATAAACAAATAATGATTTGTTTAATCATTCATGGGTGATTTAGTCAAATTTGACAAGGAATATTTACTAAATAATGATTTAACTAATTGTTCCTAGAGAAATAAAATAAATAATGATTCATTTAACTATTTCTCATGATTGGGCCAAATGTGACATGGAATATTTATTAAATAATGATTTAATAATTATTCCTAAAGGAAAATTAAATAAATAATGATTTATTTAATTATTCCTCATAGGGTTCTTGTTTTAACCAGAGATAATTCAACAAAATATGGTTTATAAAATTATTTCCTATAGTGAAAACAATTTTACTATGGTAAAATTAGTCTTGCATGGTGTATTTTGGTCTACCTTGTTAGAAATGGCTAGGTGATCATTTTTTTGTGATAACACCCCAGCCTACCTGAAGTATGTGAGATAAATATAGACTTAAGATGAGGCTAGATAATCCCTTCTCTCCTTTGCTTATTAAGATTCTATTTTCGCACCAATAGAAGACCCTTAACTCGCACTTTTATCTCAGGACCAATCCGAATTTCTTATCTCCAAATGAGGCCACAGTCTTTTTATTTATAGAGGCTAACTTCATTTTTCTAGGCTAACATGATGATCTGAGAGTAGGCTGACTTTACCAAGGAGATCCTTCCATCATATATTAAGCTAACTTCAAGAGGCTATGTGATAAGGTCTTGGATAATACAATTATGTTGGCTCGAGGGGTCCTGACCCAGGTTCGGAGGTGAAGGTTTGCCAACAAACCCCTATACTATTGGCCCTTTCGGCAGTGACCCACTTGTGTAGGTCAAAGTCTCACTCGAAGTAGTATGGGAGGGTGCTAGAACCAGGTTTCCGCACCCTGAGAGAGAGTAGGTAATAACACAGACCCGCAATTATCAGATCTACAGAGAAGGGTGGTTCGTAGGGTAACCAGACTATAGTTCTTATCAGATCTACTCTAGCATGTTCGCATCCACGTGCGTATCATCAATTATAACCATAAAACAACATAATCGCAGCCAATATTGTCAATACAGATAGTTCACATTCATTAACAGAGACGCAATCAGTAAGTGCAACAATATTCACATTACAATAACCTAATAAGTGCAGATACTTTCATACCACAGAGATAAAATAGATGAATTCGTAGCTTAATCAGACAACCTTCGTTCACATCAATCATAACAGAATAGATCATCATATGTTTCAACAATACTTCACATATATTACTTATCAAAATCATCTTACATTCCCCAAATACCACCTGCGCACACAGCCAGTAGGGTCCGCACATAACACGATAGAGGATCTCTGTGCACACAGCCAGCAAGAGTCCTAACCCAAACAACCAAACCCAAAATCTAGTAATTCATACTTCGCATCAATCTCTATTCATTCTCTACCTATCGACTCAAAAGGGCTCAACTATTTATACTACTTTAGCCTACGCATCCAATGGTCCGCAAACTGTGGTTTGCGGACTTTTGGTCTACCCTTGACCTGCTTACAATGCATTAGGGGCTTTGAACCACCCCAAAACCCCTAGGTTAGACTAAATATAATAAAAAATATATAAAATGGGCTAGATTCGCAGCTTTGTAGGAGACCATATTCCAACAGTCCCCCAACACAATCTTGTGACTCGTCCCGAGTCATTGAGATGGTGGGGTCTCCACCTGCACCTGCAACAGTTTGATCGATTCAACCAATGGGGGTAGCACAAATTCACTTTGGGCAGCAACATTCTAGGCGATGTTGACCAATTTCTATGAAATTGGGCCTTCCGTCGCAACAGTGACACTTTCCAAAGTCTGGTTGAGCTGCTTCATGGCTACATCAACATCCTGCGACAGTTTAAGGGCGTCAACTGCCCAAGGCTTCAGGTGGTCGTTGAGGGCCTTCTTCTTCAATTTGATAATACTGCCCATGTCGATGGCCCAATCTAACCCTAGGATCATAGGGTAAGGGTACACATATTCCACAATCTGAATGACATATAATCAAAAATATACAAAATGGACTAGATTCACAGCTTTGTAGGAGACCCTGTTCCAACCAATTACATAAACAATTTATCTCTTTACAAGTGTAATATCACTTCATATACATGACTCTAAATTATATTTATGAAAAAACGAAAAACTCCTAAAGACATAAAGAATAAGTCTTTGACCTTTAATAAAAACTCATTTCTCATGAAACCCGTGAGACAAGCATTACAAAATACATTATGTTATATTTGTCTCTTTATTACATAAATTCAAAATTACATGTCATTATGAAGAACAAACCTAGTTACACTTTCCAACAGGTCACTCTACCAATAACATCTCTAAGTATAGCACAAAGCTCAAGTTGTTTTCTAATGCTATTTCTCATAGTATCCATCATATAGTCGTTAAACTTGACTCACAACTTGTAGTACTACAATTGACTATTGTCTATTCAGTTAGAAGTCCAACTATGCTTCGTATGTTTTTAAGGGCTCACCTTCTAGAATTTTTTTTTTATTATATCCAATATCAACACATTCCTAGAAGTCTAAACACATTGACACACACATTGGAAAACCATTTTTTATACATAAATTTATGACATATGTAAATTAAATTCAATCACATCACATACATTAAACAAGATAATAGAATGCATAGGAAACACCCATAGGTGTATATATATATATATAAGTTTGGTTTTACAAAAATATGTTCCCGAGACACATATGGACACATGACCTATCATATAAAAATATACATGTAGTCAAAATTTGGCTATATAGCCTCCTAGTAGACTAATCTTGATGGTGCTCATGATAACAAAAAATTGTGCAAGCTACTTTGCATAGTAGCTAGCGAATACACTCAAGCAATCCAATGGTATGGCACTGCAGCCTCATAGGGATCCAATTTACCCTATTCTATGTTATGCCCTAGGTCAATCCATCAACGTGCCACTCGGCCTCTACAAGAGTCTCAGCCACATTGATATCCTACAATACCTCTCGTGTCCCTACAACCACATCCACTCCAATATCTGACTGTTGTGGGTCTCCAACATGCTAAATATAGGATGAACCTATTGGTCAAACGGGTCCAATGTCTATATGTAAAAATCGATAGTTAGTCTTGGATACATGAAAATACCAAAAAACAAATTGTAAAATTAAAAGAAAATAACAATCAAAATGATTTTTTTTTTACCTATGGTACTCCATTGCTCACTTTCAGGTAGCATGAGCTCTAGATCACCATGTTAGTCCATACTTGTAGATGGATAGCCTTCAATCATAATGAGCCGCAGATGCAACCATAAAAAGAAGACAAGTGTGAAACTCATGGAGGACGGGCCTGCATGTCTAGACATGAGGTTTACCCATCTCCTCATCCATGGAGCTATGGGATCCGAAAGCTCGAGTGATATATGTTGAGGATGGAATAATCGATTTTTCTCCAATGAAAATGATATCAAAATGGGACCATACCTAAATTTTTTCAATCACCCATATTTTTCCTTGGTGAGTTGTTCGTTCATGTTTTCTAATAATCCCTCACTCAAATTGAGTATTTTCGCCTCAATACATTCTAGTGCATATTGCATTTGGGACCTATTAGCCAAATGAAAGGTAGCATTTCCATTAAATATAACAAGGATGAATAGGATTGTCCTGAGAGGAAAATGAACCAAATCCTTAATCTTTATTTTCCCATATTTTTTTGGTTGGGATCAAGGTCTACAATGTGTAGAAATATACTCCTTGATATTCTATCCACATATTCTTGAACCAGATAGTGAAATAGGAGCACCTCTCCTCGATAAAATTGTCAAGAAATACATGTATTCCACCTGTATACTAAGAATATGTGCTCCAAGCTTGAAAGCTTATGCCTAAACATCCTATGCCCAAACAAGATACTCCAACAGTTCCATCTATTGTTTCATCCCAGGAAGCCAAAATAATTTGAGAAGCCCACAGTTTATCAACACATGGATGGTTCTTGTATCATTAGAAAAATCCATGTATCTGACTTCATGTTCTATTTCTCGCCAAATCAAAGCCATTTCGTTTTGATGGATACTTGAAACATGAAAAGAAAAATCATTAGAATAAATCCCATGCAAAAATATAAGGATAATTTGAGTGAAAGGAGTAAAACAAATTTATCAAATGTTCTCAACACCCTACTAAAGGGAGAACTTTGTGATGCGGTGCTCTCTCCGGTTATATTTTCTTTGGAACATCACACCTTTTGACATTGATGGGATGTAATGGAGCTAGGGTGCAAAATTAAATCCATAAGTCATCGAGAACTTGAAAAAAATTTGAATGAAATGAAAAAGCTGAGCTCAGGAAAAGGAAAGAGAAGGGTAAGATATCCTACCTGAAGTGACAACACCAAAAATGATCCACCGGATTAGCCACAATTAGCTATTGAAGAACAAGGCAAAAATGCACTCGGAATTCAATCACCAAGATGTAAAATGTAAAATGGTAAAATCGAAATTGTTTTTCACCTATTTATGGTCGAGTTTTTATTTATTTTATTATTTTATAATAAATTTTACCCAATTTTACCATATATCATATATTTTTAATGTTTTTGATGGGATAGTTAAGCATGTTAACATTTGTTTGAAGGAATTTATGGCATTTTTAAGTTGAAACGAATAATTTTGACTACGAGCATACTTTTATCACTTTTTCGGGCTTTGTAAACTCCACCCCTGGAGCCCTATTTTAGAGTCTTTTCGGACTCCCTAAACATCAAATATTGTTGAGAACTTGTCTTTTCGAATTCATTAAAGTACATGAAAATATGTCTACTCGGTATAAGTTTAACCCTATCTTGAGCCGAGATAGACCATTATGAAACTTAGTGGAACATGGCTAATAGGTTCTCCACGAGTATTGTTTTCTACCTTTTGATTCAAGAGACTATTTATGAAAAATGAACCTTTGGAGTTTCCTCTTTTACCTATTTTCAAACTCTCTAAACATGAAAAATGAGTTGAGTTACGCCTTTTTTGGACTTGTAGAAGCATCAAACATCGATGGAGTGGTTGAACATGATGAGACCAAAGCACTCCCTTCTCGGGGGTTCATTAAAATTATTCGAGGAGGATTCATATGAAGGATGAACTTACAAATCAATAATATATCTATCCTCCTCAAGCTTGTCAAAAATAAAGAGGTACTAACCAAAAATGGTTGGGGAAATTGGGAGAATAGGGTGCTCAACTTATTAATGACAGTGAGTCACTCTTGAACTTGACACTCTTTCACTTCATCTTTCTGTATCTGTTGGGTTGGGAAATATGCTTTCCTTTTTGGTTAATTACATCATATCAAAGCCTTCGTATTTGGTTTTGAATCAATGTTCGCAACTCCATATTAGTCCATATTAGTCCCACTTTAGTCCATATTAGTCCCACTTGGATATATTTTCTTGGTGAGGAATCTAGTCAATCGGAATTGAGGTGCCTAAAGCAGTTGAGAAACCAATGGATAGAGTTCCACAGTCGAGATCTAGTCCATGGCATTAAGTTTCTAAATATTCTTCATAGTTCATATAGTTGAGGTCTACCATGTAATATTGATTATGAATACCTACATAGTTAAGAGGGAGTGTTGAAGAATGTAACTAGGTTTGGTCTTCATAGATTGTACTCAGTCAATACTTATTGTACTTGTCAAAGAATAAAGAAAATACTTTTTATATTATTATTAAATGACTTATTAAAGCACGGGTTTAGTGGTTAGTTCATATTTATTTCAGGTCAAAGTCCCTATTGTGTACTTATAGGGTTTTATTGAAGTCTATAGGGATTATTGCAGATTTTAAATTGATGCATATTGGGATTTTGAATCATGAAAATAGGTCAAGTATTGAGTAAAATATGATTTATGAAGACTCCACACCAAGTCAAAATTAAGGTGATCAAGCTCGGGCCTCGAAGTCAAGGAATTCGGGGATCATATCAAGCCTATATATATATATATAGTGGAATTGAGCTTACTTTTGGGAACCATCTTATCATAACATATAAATTTGATTTGGAGGCATAGTAAGAGAAATTAGTGAAGTGAAGGAGAAGGACTATCCGGATTTAGTTTTGGTACAATTTATGAGCAAAAGAAAAATGAAAATTTTTGGCACATATCTCTCTCGCATTTCGACCTATAGTTTGGGAGATGGAGAGTCTCAAATTATACGTTTGCAGTTGTTGCATCATGGATGTTGCCAAGGTGTTGCTACCAAGAAAAGGGAATTCAAAAGTTTGTTTTGCTAAATGTTTCTACTTGGTGAATTTTTATTGGGACTAAATCAAAGTCTTTAAAGCTAGATCGAAGTATCTATCTCAATATTAAAGTCTCAAGAAGCAAGGTAGAAGTTCCGGGTCAAAGAAAATGCATCATAGTACTACTATTGTTGCCTACTGCTTTGGCGATCAGAAGGATAACAGGAAGTATGACTTGGTGTGAGGGAAGTCCGGGTCAAGGTCTAGAGTCCCAAGAGTGGGGTTTTTCCCAGTTTTTTTGCCTACATCTAGTGTCCTTGATTTTATGTGTATTCTTTTATACTTTCTTGATGAACTATTAAGAATAAAGATAAGAAGAACATAATAATATGCTAAATAAGATCACAACTAAATAATCAAGAACAAGAGGATCTTTCACTTTAATTCTCTAACATGGTATCGAGCTTTGAGTGAAAGAATAAGGAAAAATACAGTCTCAGGGGGACTTGATCAAGAAGTTATAAGAAGTTCACTAGAGGAAAAAAAATCTTCACTATCTTCAAGAAATATATATAACACTATCAAGGGAGAAAAATCTTAAAGGGAGCTACAAATTATCGATTTTACAGAAAAAGGATTTGACGTCATCCTTGAAAAGAATAATGTCCTCGATTTATTCAAAGGAAATATGAAAATACCTATAGAAGAATCAAGTGATGTTGTTAGGGTGAAGTACAAAGAATTGGTACAAAGGGGATATTGTTTCCTCTTTATTTGTAAGAATAGAAAGGATAAGGGATGAGATTATTTACATTGATGAAAGATAATGCCAAATAAAGTAACTAGACCATGATTACAATCTATGGGACTACCTAACTTCTTGGGGTTCTTTTTCTATCTCTCAATAGTTGGAAAGAAACATCACACCTTTTGAGGGAGCTATGGAAAACATCGTAGTCAATAATAAATAAGCATCTCCCATGGTAACCAACAATGAATAAGTCTAAAATTCTTATGTTTCTCATCATAAAGGAATATTCAAGAGGAAGGGTGATCTATCCAAAATTGAGTGTTATCATTGTCACAAGATGAGTACGGTATAGGAGTGATTTCCTTGACAACCCTAGGAGAAAGAAAATAGATAGATATTATACCAACATGACTTTGAATAAACATCATCACAAGAAATAAAAGCGAAGAATATTTGAGGGACTTGCACTACTAAGCCCCTTATCTCTTATATTTCATTTGTATATTTTATGTAGAGGTTTAACATCTTCTTGGAAATATATTTATTTTTTTTATAAGTTTTAGGTTTTCCCTCAAGCTTGGGAGGGGCCCAAAACAAATATAAGTATCTCATTCCCTCTATTTGTATTCATATAATTATTTAAGAATCTCATTATATTAAATACTAATCACTTGTCTACCTCCTATTCCTGGTCTAGGAATCAATACATTGAATGTTCAAGAATCATGGAGAAGGCTTCAAGGATAAAATAAGAATGCCACATAAGTCAAAAGGTTTCTAAAATAATTAAAGGTGTGTATTGAAATATAAAGTCTTGTTACTCTCTTTGAACTATCCATCTCTATGTTACTAGCTGTTGCTATGTCTAGTTTCACTAAATCCTAAAAAGATTATTGTTTGGGATGATTCGTCACCTAATGAATCTACTGAGCCTTATACACCTCTTATTGCTTATATAAATATAACCTTAAGGAGGTATTTTGATAATGTGTGAAATCCTAAACCTATTTAGGGATATTTATGAAGAAGTTGCTATTTGATAATGTCAAATTTGGGATTTTGATATGATCATGGAAGCTCTAGAGTTTCTTGAGTTAAAATGATGTTGCTCAAAATCATGAACCTCTAAAGTATGATATAAAAAGGGTTTTCTTTGAAAATGAATAAAAAACATAGGTTTTAGTTAGGTCTATAGGTAAAATCCTTATTATGGAGAATCCTAGGAAACCCTAGGTATATGTTATCTTGATTTTAATCCTGGCCTAGTCTAGGAAAATATATGTCTAATTTATTAATGTTGACTAACTTATGATGTGCTTATAATGGTGATCTCCTAGAATATGTGTGTTGACCTACTTTCTAATGGTCCTAAGAATATAGGGTTTGAAACAAACCTTAGACAAATTTTAAATATCTAGGATGATGATTGAAAAGTCTAGGGTTTATAAATAAATCCTAGTAATGGTTAAATTATCTAGTATGTAAGTTCATTTGAATCTATATAATGTGTGCTAAGAATTTATAAATAGAAAATATAGGGTTTACATCGAACTCTAGTGGAAGTTACTTTTGATGTGTTTATAAAATTTTAGGATTTATATTAAACCCTAGTAGAAGCTCTTCATTATATGTCTTGACAATTGATTTGAAATATAGTGTATGCAACTAACTTTCTGGTGAAATTGGAACATGATAATGTCTAAGTTGTGATTAATCTTTATTGACTCTTTTTGTATGAAATCTAGGATTTGTATGAGTCCCTAGTGAAAAGCCTAACATGATAATTTTAAAGGTTGTTAGATATCTTATAGATCTATATTGGTTCTAAGGTTTACTAAATGTTGTAGCAGGTATATTATATTTTTGAAAGAAAAATTGAAAAACCCTAGATAGAATGAAAGAAATTGTGAAGTAGTCTAGGGTTTACAATACAAGTCCCTAGCAATAACTTTGAAGTGTATATGTCTCTTGTATGGGTATCCGATATGTATAACGTTGAAAGTGCTTCCATAACTCCGATATAACTAACTTTATGCTTATATAGTTTTGGTTGTACTTGCTATCTTAAATTTTGCAAGTACATCATGAAGATGAGAAGCTAATAAGTATGATGAATAGGATGGAAAGCCATGAAATATTCTCCAACACCAAAGGAAGAAGTCAAACTCCCTACACTAAGAGGGAGGTTGGATAAAAAGAAGAAATAGTTATGGTTCCCTACTTCATGTGTCATGCATTAGACCGGGACTAGAAACCATAAATATTAGTGAACACCTAAGAATTATATTCATGATTGGAGAATGCTTTGGTACTATTTGCAAGAAGGAAAGTAGGATCTAATTGAATTATATGTTGCTACATGAAAAGTAGGAAAGGAACAAGGAATATTCTTTCAAATATTCGATCGATAGTCCTACTAGAATGAGTTGAAGGGCAACATCAAAACCACGAGATTTTTTTTATTATACATTTGAAATTATTGATGATTGGCAACATCCAAACCTTGGTCAAGAAGCTAGTCCATGGCATTGAGGTGCCTAAATTGTTGAGAGACCAATGGATAGATTTCCATGGTGAGGAATATAGTCCATGACATTTAAGTGTATAAATATTCTTCATATTTCATATAGTTGAGATTTACATTGTACTATTGAGCTATGAATACCTCCTAGTTAAGAGGAGTGTTGAAGAAACGTAACTAGGTTCAGATCTTCATAAGTTGTACTTGAGTAAATACTTATTATACTTGTAAAAAGAATAAAGAAAATAATTTTGATATTATTATTAAATGAATTATTAAAGCATGTGTTTCATGCTTGGGTCATATTTATTTTAGGTCAAATTCCTTATTGTGTACTTCTAGGTTTTATTATGAGTCTATAAGATTATTGCATATTTAAAATTGATCCATATTGGGATTTTGAATCATGAAAATAGGTCAAGCATTGAGTAAAATATGATTTATGAAGCCTTCAAACCAGAGTCATACTTAAGGTGATCAACGATGTCCTCAAGCCTAGGAATTCAAGCTCATCTCAAGCCTATATATACGAGTGGAATCAAACTCACATGGAACCATCTTACTTGCAACACATAAATTTGATTCGGAAAGTTTCGCAACAAGAGAAATTTGCGAAGTGAAGGAGAAGGAATTTATGAATTTGGTTTTGTGTACACTTAAGGAGCCAATGAAAATCGAAATTTTGGTACCAATCTCCTCATTTCGAGCTATGGTTTGGGATATTGAAGTTCTCAAAGTTTTACTACAATAGTGTCTACACAGTTTGTTGCAAGGTCTTTGCTACCAAGAGAAGAGGAAGTCGAAGTTTCTTTTGTTGAATGTTGCTGCTTGGAGAAGTTGTATTAGGCATAAATTGAAGTCTTTAAATTTATATAAAAGTATCTACCTCAAGATCAAAGTCTCAATATGCAAGGTTGAAGTTTCGAGTCAAAGAAAGCTGCATCATAGTACAATTTTTTGTTGTTGCTCTTGCAGATTCAGGGGAAGGATCAATTGGAAGATTGACTTGGTGTGGAGGAAGTCTGGTCAAGTTCTATGGTCTCAAGAATCACTATTGAAGGAAGAATTAGTGACTAAGTTTTTCCCCAAGTGTGGGTTTTTCACACAGGCTGCTGGCCTATATGACGGTGTCCTTGATCTACGTGTATTTGCTTTGATATTTTCTTGATGAACTAATAATAAGAAAGATAAGAAGAAAATAATAATAGCTAAAGAAGATCACAAGTAAGTAATCAAGAAAAAAGAGGATATTTCTTCCTTTCTAATTCTCTAGAAAAAATGAAGCATACATCAACAACTACAAAATAACAATTGGTAACGAAGTTCACCCCTCCTAGGATACATCTCTAGGTCCAACTTACAATGATGGGCCTCTTTAATTATGTGCTTAAATATGTAATTATATAAGTTTAGAGTGCTCAAAATGAAAAAAAATAATGCTTCCAATGGATTTATAAGGCCCAAAACTCCCTATCTGGCCTCTACTTGGGCTAAAAAATGCCAAAACTAATGAATTTATGGCTCTCCCAAGTTTCATTCGCTAACTATTCTATAATACTACAAAACTAGCTAATTGTTCTACACTTTACGCCTTCTCTACGATTGCCAGTGAAAATTTTCTTGGCACCAACAAGATTCACGATGAAATCGGTGCAAATTTTCAAATATTTAATTCGTTTAATGACCCTCGATCTTTGGATTTTCAACCTCGTCGTTGGTCATGTGGCGCATATGGATGGGGGCTGGGCTAACCGCCTACCCTCGCCACTCCACACCTTTCTCTATTCATTAATATGGTCATATTTGCACCATGGGGTTGGGTCTAACAACTTTCCCCCACCGCTGTAGGCCTCAAATCCTTTTCCTCTTGTTATATGTGCTAACGCGTGGGGACCGGGGCTAGGGGCCAAGTGCCCCTGCCCGCCCATAAAACTCACACCTAAGGTCACCTCGTATCCATGGGACTTGGGGCTAGGGCTTGTAGTCCTCTCTCTCTTCAAAAACCCATATTCCTTAGAACTTGGTCTGTTTGTTGTTTGGTGACCTTGGGCTAGGGGGCTGGTCCCCAAGCCCTACCCTCGTTCTCTCGTCGATGGTTCCGTGGAGGTTCCAATGACCCGGGGACCGGGGGATAACACTTGTCCCCTCTCCCCCCAATGTGAATTTTATGTGAATTTATCAATAATACGAAACCATAGTACATTAAGAATCATGTTGATAGTCCAATGGTGGAGGGCCGACATTAGTCTGCCGGAAGGTCGTGGGTTTGATCCCTATCAAGGCCCTACGGGCCATATTGTTACACATAATTTTGTCACTGATTTACTGCAATCCCCATCCCAAACATTGGAGGACCATTATTGTGACTTCTATATAATGTCATTCCTTGCAAAAAGTTTCATTGCATCCCTTGCCATGAGAAGAGCGTTTCCCTTTGTTGACTATTCCTGAGATGACTCTCAAAAGCACATGATCTTGGGTCGATGCTAGCACGAAGTTATGGCCTCAAGCCCATATAGAAATTATACCTCGGGCCCCAGCGTCCATTGGTGCTCAGTCTCAATGAGGTCGCATGTATCCCAAACTATTTATGGAATTTTTTTTAAATAGAGTTTCCATTGCCAACTACTTAGTGAGCGAAGTCAACGTGAGTTTTTTAGTCGAATAAAATCAAACATCATCCTTTGGCTTCTTGTTTCCTACATTTAAGAAACCTCCCAAAGGATAAGGCCTCCCTTCCCACCATTTTAGGGATCCCAAACTCCTCCTCCTCTCCTATAAATACATCTCTCTCACATAGATGCGGGCTAGATGAACATTTTTGTACCATAGCCGAAAATGGTTGAATATCTAAGCGAGTATGATATAGCTGGTGTGAGATAGAGCTGAGAGAGACCTATTGTCGAGAGAGAGTCTAGGCTTATTTCCCCACCAAGTCAATTCCTCAGATGAATGCTCGAGACGCGTTTCAAGCTGGACCACGGAAGGAGGGCGCAACGTCAAGGCTCTTTTGGTTGTAAACTCTTTCTCTCTTCTTATTAATACATGACTTTGATGTTTTGGTTCTTGTTTTGTGTTTGATATGATTAATCATGTGCAATACGTTTAATTATCCTTGAACAATTAGATAGTTATGAATGCAAGTATTGTTTCATATCTTTGCTATTGTTCTGCGATCCTTGTGCGAGCACATGAATACCACTCACGCGAAGGACCGCGACGTGTCGGAGATGAAGATCAAGAGCACTACCACAGGGCCTACGACAAGCGCATTGGAACAAAGGTAGGAAATCTATCCCAACTCAGTTTCATTCATTAACTAGGAATCGACGCATTAGCATGTCCTCTTGTTGCTAGACCACCCTAGGGATAGAGGGATCACATGTAGAAATTATATACAAGATGCATGTATATATCCAGATTCTCCGATCTAACAATATTTATATCTTCTTGTTAAATACAAAATCCTTCCACTATTAATATTTTGCGGAAATTAAAATCAATTTCAAACACATGAAGCAATACAAACAATCGCATAACAAAGTTGTTTAACGAGAAATCCCTGAAGCTGAAAACCCCTAACTATCATATATTATGTATCATGGGAAGTCATATAAAAATCTCATACAAAAGATTACTACATCAATCTCTCAATACAATCAATCGTCACACACTAATGGAAGAAAATTGCAAATCCATGCACCAGATTTCTTGCCACACACATAGCTTGCCTCCCATTCTAGCATCCCTGCTTTGAAGACCACCTGAATGAATTTGAATCTACCATTCTTGCACTACACAATCCTCATTGGAAACTCCAATGTGTGTGTGGTGCAATCAATGCATCACTATAGTCACAACGGATAGTCAATCTTGCCATTTCATCTATCTCTCCACTGGGTCTCCACTGGAACTAACATGCATTCTAGATTACTTGTTGTATTTGTTGGGTTGATTAATAAGTTATTATTTGTGAGATTAATTAACTAATTAATTCACTCCACTCTCACTATTGTATCATTCGGTTGAGACTAGATACAACTATCTCAATTGAGTTTAACTCCATTAGCTGAGTTAAAGCCAGATAACAACTCCATGAACTACTCTTCCAACTCTCTTTCATAACTTTGCCACTTCGGTTCTAGCTGGGGTCCTCCATGCATGAACCACCGGTAAACCTAGGAATTGCATAATTCCTTCCCATTAATCGATTTGAAAAATGCAGTATACGCAAATTATAATACTCCAGAAAATAAGTTGATGTTTATTGTTGGATTATTATTAAGACTAATAATCATCGACACTTCTATTTTTTTAGATCGACGATATATAAATAGACTTAGCCCAATATTATAAAAATAAATTTCATCTTTTTTCTCCAACTTGACCAACCATCCACAAATAGCATCCTGCAACTTCGAAATATGATCACCATGTGCTAAAATATCTACTGACACCTAAAAATAGCTGAGGCCCACTTAGTGAAGGTGATTGATTTTCACTAAGCTTCATCATCTTGTTGAATATCAACACTCCCTCTCAACAAGATAGGGATTATCATTCACTCACGATCTGCCTCTATGGTATTCGAATTTGCTCTGCAGGCGCGTCATCGTAGATGTCTGCATCCCTGATCTTAGCAGGGAATGTCTAGCTGAAGCAACATGATCTTACGCTACATGACCTTTGATATGATGATACCGAGATATCAATATTTTTAGATCTATCATGAAACACGAGATTAATCGAAAGTTTAATGAACCTACGATTATCACAATGTATCATCTGTGGGACCTAAATGTGAATCAAACAAACCAACTAGGGATCTTCCTCATCCGGATAGCCTCACATGCGGCTTGACTTGCTGTCATGTATTGTACTTCCGTTGAATTGAGTGCCACGGATATTTGTTTCTGTTGTAGCAGCGCTATAGAAACGAGATCTGAAAACTCCTCTCGATGTGCTCTTTCGTCGTTGGGCATGTCTACCCAATCTGCATCCAAGTGAAGCCATGAAACTTCACCTCATCCTTCCGTATGTACCATAAACCATACTCGGATGTGCGCCCTGGGATATCTCGGGGACATGCTTTCACTGCCCTCCAAAAAAGCTTGATAGAGCTTAACCATCGCTTGTGAAACAGGTGGTTCATGCATAGCATATGTGCGGTCTTGTATTAACTAAATACATGAGCGAACCCACTAGCCCCTGTTGATAAACGGTGGCATCCACTACCTCTACCGATGTAGCATCCTCTTTCCTCCAATTTCAGAAGTGGAGTGTCGATAGGCTTGCGGCCTTGCATGTGAAACTTCTCCCGAGTATCTCACGGGCATACTTTCCTTGAGACACAAATAGTTCACCTTCCAGCTACCATATTTCCAATCCAAGGAAATAATGAAGAAAAGCCCAAATCCTTCATCTCAAACTCCTTTGCAAGATCTTCCTTGCATGAGTGTATCAACTGCTCATCACTGTTAGTATTAAATCATCAACATAAAGAACAATGAGTTAAAATCTTACCCTCCACCACAATTTTGTACTAGGGTTGCATCGCCCTCACTCTTGGTGAAGCCAAGTCCGATCAGAAATAGCTGTCGATTTGTGTGTACCAAGCACGAGGTGCTTGTGTCAACCCATAAAATGCTCTTTTGAGTCCGCACACATGCGACTCGGCGATGAAGATCTCAAATCCTTCAGGCTGCTCAATGTACACCTCTTCGTCAATGATCCCATTAAGGAACTCGGTCTTCACATCCATCGATGAATGTGCCAACCCATCTACGTCGAGAGAGCAAGGATGGTCCTCATGGAAGAATACAGTGAAACGAGGTGCAAAGGTTTCTTCATAATCAATCCCTCGATGTATGAGAAGCGGAAAAAAAATATTTCCTTATACTTCTCGACGCTCCCATCGGGCATCTTGCTTTACCTTGTAGATCCATCTTGATCCTACAACCGATTTTCCCACCGGCCTTGGAACAATCTCCTAAGCATCGTTTCATGACCAATGGGGTCATACTCCTCCACCATGGCATCTACCCATGTGAGGATCCCACTTCTTCTTCAAAAGAAGATGGCTTTGTCACGATACACTTGCTCATAAGAGCCATGCATCCGATAAATCGGTCGGGATTCTGTCTATACATCTAACTCTGTGACATAGGGACTCTGTTTGGTCAATTTAGTGTGTCCTAAATTGCTACATTAATTTGTCAATCGGGATTCAGTAAAAGGTGACAAAGTGTGGCGCACTATATGTGCAAGATAACCTATCTCTTACTTTTTGTCGTTTTTGGGTTTTTATTTATCTTGGGGGTTTTTATCTTGGTTGGTTTCCTAATGTGAGATGGAAATTATAAAATACAAGTATGGATATAAATGTTCAAGGCAATGATGTCCTTTATAATGATTTCCCAAACTTCAAACTTCAAAAGGGTTTTAAAACATGTAATTACAAAATTAATTCCTAAAAGAAAATGAAAATGTGCCACTATACTAGTCAAACAAAAAGTGAACTATTGATCATGAAACCCATTACCCTCTGTCATTTGTCTAAATACAAAGAAAGCTGTGCTCAAAGAAATCCAAGAATTACAAACAAAGTAAAGCTAAAATCAAATTACATCAACTCATATTACTGACCCCTCACCATTAGTCTCATTATGGCTTTCGGAGGTAATCATAAACAACTTGAGAAATCCGATATCTAACTTTTACGAGAAAAATAAACTAATATTAAATTACACACTCATACTTCAATCCCTCACCATTAGTCTTGCTATGGCTTTCGGAGTAGCTTGATAATGACATGAGCAATTTAATATCTAACTTTGAGAAAAATAAACTAATATCAAACTACACACTCATACTTCAATCCCTCACCATTAGTCTCGCTATGGCTTTCGGAGTAGCTGATAATGACATGAGTAATTTAATATCTAATCTAACTAATAAAGAAAACGTACAAAAACTGAAATAAATAAAGCAGTGCTTGAATTAAAAGCTAAGAAAAAATAAATCAGGTAGAAGGACAAAGTAGATTCCATGTCATTAGTCATTGTAAAACTATGTGCAAATGCATGTGCCTACTATAATACGGAACAAAGACACGATCGAGTTAACGGCGGTATAAAGCATGAAAAATTATGGACGAGAAATAAAACATTAATACCATAAGAGATGTAATATATACACGTGAATAACTATGGCATAATGAACGTAAGGAAATAAAGCATGAAACTATATAGCAATAAACAAAACACGAGGGCGTGTACGGGGCCCTCTGCACAATCCTCGGGGAACATCTATCAACCACGAATTATGCTTATGAGACAGAGTCTTCTCATGTATTAAAAACACGAGTCATAACAAGGAAATAATGTCACGGCACGGTGGCATTTCTTTCTGACAAAATTACATTACAAAAGCTAGCTACTATGCGTATGAGAATGGATTATTTATAACAGAGGATGACATAACTACTTTCCTACAATGCTACGATAAAAGACACGTGAACAACCACGTACAGAAATCTAGCATTATGGCTACCGTGAAGATTAAATCTATGGAGGGTGGCCGTTGGATTCGGCTTATGGAGCCGGTTCACGGTGTTGATATGTCCCCCGAGAGTTTAGGAATGGCCACGCAAGTCTTCACGTGGTGAAAAACGAGGTTCCGTCACAGTAGGACTCTTAGGTTGACCACCGCTCGACTACCCTTTGACCACGGCCTTCCTTGGTGAATTCGGGCCCGAGCCAATAGGAATGGGTCCATATCCATGTCATTTTCCAACTTGCCCATGTGGCTGGATTTGCTCCCGAAGACACCGCAATATAGACTTTAACAAAATGGGCTGCCGGAAAGTTGAAGGCAAATTTGCAGAAAGTGACAAGATTCACGACTCAATGAGCAAAAATCTAATTCAAAAAAGCGGACACAAAACATAGTTAAAAACCACTTTAAATGCTCTTTTATGATTAATATGCAATGATGTTGATGACTTAGGAGGTCCCAGGGTAAATGGAAAATGTCTAGAAAGGTGTATAGGAAAGATGCAAGTTTGGGACTCAACATACCCCCTACTTGTGAAGGTGTTGCATGTCCCCATGCAACCAAAATTTTAGATCATCCTCCTTCAATTCATATGCCACTGATACCTCTTCCAGGTCATCCAATCCTCTTCTCCTCTTTCTTAGGTCTTGCTAACATCCTGGGCTTCTTCATCAAGCATCTGAATTTGAGATTAATCAGTGCTCTACTTATCTTCTTGCATTTATTCTTCAATTTTTTGTTCTTTTTGTTCCACAGTCCCAGATGTAGCATAGTATTGTCATGAATGATATTTTCCAATCTGATTTTCTCCTTTAATGCTTCATTTTCATTTTTAATATGTCTATTTAAAACCTCCAACTCAAAGACTTCTTGTTTCAATGATTGGACTAGAGCTTCTTGTGCTGTGTGAAGCTGAGTGGATGAAGTGCGGGACCCATGGGTCATTCTTTCTAAGGATTCTATGTAATCATACACCTCTTGCTGCTTTGGATCTATCTCGGGTGTCGTTTTCCTTGGGTTGTCCCTAAAATCTGTGTGGAGGAGAATTGACTTCAAAAATGCTGGCGAAAAGGACTCATGTCAACATCTTGAGGACTAGTTTCAACATTTGGGCGAGAATGAGGTGGACTACGGCCGGTGGAGTTTGTTTAGGTGTTCCTCCTCCCAAATCAATAAAATGGGGGTCCTTTTTTTTGTGCTTTCCTCCACTTTCCTTTAAGCACTGGTGCTTCTTCTTATCTTGTGGACTCTTTGTCTTTTTCCTTACGTTTTTTTCTTTTCCTTTATTTTTGGCCATAGTGGTGTTCAGAAGGTGAACTAGTCTCTCGAGACAATACTTTATGGTCTTCTTCGAGGAAGGGGTTTGATGCATAGCCTCAATGCTTCTTTTCTCTTTTGATTTTGTTGGCTTTTTACCCTCGGTCTTTTTCCTTCCTCCTTTTAGGCAGTCTTTCTTCTCTACTAGTTCTTTCAACTGCATGTTAGTAGGAGTGCTTTGAGTTTTATCACTTGTTCTCTTTCTTCTACTTCTTTTTGATGTCTCTTGCCTTCGGGGGTTTCTTGGGTTTTCTTCAAAGAAATTTCTAATTAAAAAGCTTGCTCCCGGGTGTCCTTTTTTCTCTTTTAATTATTTTTTCTATCAAGATTTTCTTGAGACCATGGTGATACAAATGTGGTTCTACGTCCCCCAGGATGATTTTGGATGGTTACGAGACATCTTTTTCAAAGCTTTGTTTAGTAAAAATTATGGCAGATTGAGGGTGCGGTTGTCTAGGAAATTCATCAACGGTCGGGTATGATACATGTACATTGATCCAAAACGTCCCTCACGAGGTGATAAACGTTTGAATAACCAATAGTAAAGCGCCACTCTTCTTTTAAAGCATGAACAAGAATTCCCTTTTTGAAAATGGTGACATCCATACCTAGGGTTACGTAGGATCACTCTCCGGGCTTCCTTGCCAATTCTCTTGTTCTTGAACCCGAGCGTTCACCTTCTTGAGGGAGTTACGCATGGTGCTATGGATGCCTCGATCCCTTGTAAAATTTTGAGGTCCCCAATTTCCACCTCAGAACCATTGTAAGACCTGCAAAAGCTTTTTGTTACCTCCTTATTGTAGCCTTTAAACTTTTGAATAAACCAAAGCCATTTTGCCTTTTTCAATATGTCTTTGACTTACGGGTATCCTTCCATAAATTTGGGTCCCTCGGTTTTTCTCTCAACAACCGGCCCATCCTTTCTTGTTCTTTAAAACTGCGTCCCGCGTGAGGAGGGTTTAGTGGAGGTAAGACAGGGCTGAATTAGCGGAAAATGAACAGGGGGTTTATGAAGGAGACTAGTGACTGTAAGCGGATATCGGGAGAATAGGTACACGGATATGAAGCGGAACGAGAGAACAAAATGGGGTGAAGGCTTATGTGAACACGGTGGAAATGCGGCTCGCGAGGTCAATGAGCAAGTGAGGGAGTAAAGTGCATCAAAGCCGGTATTTAAAATTGGGTGGTTGCGGAAGTAGACGCAAGCACGTTTGTGAAACGATTGCCCAGGTTTTTGTGGGTGAGGGAGAAGCCAGTGAGTCAAATCAACCACGTTCCATAATTACAGGTGGAGTATCAAAGTATAGCCAAACACGAGTGAAGACCGGAGGCTTGATTATGAGGCCCTTTAAAAATGAATGGAAGGATTGTGGGGGAATCGTATAGAGATCGTGGAACGGTTATGGAGTTATCAACGCAATCATTGCATATAATGGAGCTATGGTTTATAACTATGTAAAAATGTGCTTGAATGCCATTTGAAATAAATTTCTACTCATACCTTGGAATTCTTGCCATTTTTCATTAGTCTTCAATCGGGTTGCTCCTCGTTGATGCTTTTGAATGCCTCATGTCTTCATAATATGTCCTCATACTCGCATTTGATTTCATGATTGTTGAACTAACATCCGATTTTGTAAATTTTTGAAAAAAGCGAGTGGTGGGCTGAGAAAATGCTTACAGCGCTGGAAGCGAGTGTCGATGCTGGGACCCGACATCAACAATTATTTGGGTGAATGGAGATGGATAGATGATAACTGACTGAATGAAAATGGTCATGAAATAAAAATTTTATTGGTGAAATGAAATGAAATAGATGAAATGGAGTGAAGTGGAGTGGAATGAAGTGGAATGGAGTGGAATGAAATGGAGCGGGTTGTCATAAAACTTGTGAAATGAGAGAGAGAGAATTTTTTGGAAAATATAGGGTGTCAGGTGTTCATGATTTTCACCCTACATTTTCTGTATAAGACTACAATCGGTGATTTGTTTTTAGAGCTTATACAATATATTGAAAAAGAACAAAGGCTAAGCATTTGGTGGAGAAGAAGGATTCTTCTTCATGACCTTTATGCGAATTATCTTGAAACATTTTGACAAATTCCTCTTTTGAGAGTGGCTTATGATAGATCTTTAATCTGTGGCCATTCACAATAGAGGAGTTTGATATTCATCAATGGTCTTGATTCTTACCGCTCCATTGCTAAAGATCCTTGTCAATCTCCTATGGCCCAAGCCCAGATGAGTACGAAATTTTCCTTTAAAATATTTAAACTTGGAATCAAATAGCAATGCCCAATCTCCTTCTTGAAACTTCTTCTCTTTGATGTATTTGTCATGCCATTTGGCTCTTTGATATTGAACTAGATCGAGTTCTTAGAATTGCCTCTTGTACGATCTCATCTAGCTCATTCAATTGCTCCATTCTATGCTTTTGGGCTTCGATAGATCCATCCCCAACTAAATTGCCATCTTGAAGGTTTTTACTTGGAACTAAATGGGAGCAGGACTTCTTTCCCATAAACAAGTTCATAGGGGAGAATGTCTGTTTCGTATTTCTCTACATGTATTCTCGTGAGGCCCACAAGGCTTCAGGAAGGCATTTTTCCCAATCTCTTCTGTGTAGATGAACAATTTTGGTGATGATACTTTCGAGAACTTTGTTTGTAGACTCCACTTGACCATTTGCTTTTGGATGGTAAGGAGTAGATCTTTTGTGCTTGATTTTGTATTCTTCCATCAACTTCTCCACCCAGAGTTGGATGTGAATTGGCTTCACGATCTGTCACAATTTCTCTTGGAACACCAAAGCGAGTAAAAATATCCTCATAAAGAAAATTAACAATCGAATTTTTTAATAGCGAAGACACTAATGCTTTGGCTTCCACCCATTTAGTAACATAATCAGTACAAACCAATATATACTTCTTTTGCTTAGATGGTAGATTAATAGGTCCAATGAAATCTAAAGCCCATTTTTCAAAGGGTTCGATGAGTACATGTGGTTGCATTGGAATTTCATTTGAAAGGGTAGGTTTCCCTACTCTTTGGCCAGTATCCACACCTTTTGACATATTGTTTTGCATCTTTGAAGAGGGAAGGCCAACAATATCCTAAAGAGAGGGATTTTATAGGTCTGTCCTTTTGTCAGCAAAGTGTCATCCGCATATTTTATCATGACATGCCTTGAGGATATCGTGGTATTTCATCCTCCCCGACACATCTTCGATCACAAGATCCGTACCCCTGTTTTAAACAATTACGTTAGAAATCCATGAATATTTTGAACTTTCTGAATAATATTTCTTCTTTCACTTGAGAAATAAATGTGGAGGCGAGTTTCCCTATAACCAAATAGTTAGCAATATCACATTCAAAGAGGTCTAGTAGTTACAGCAAACAAGTATTCATCAGGGAAACTATCATCTACGGGAGAATCTTCTTTAGTATTACTGAATCCTAGACAAGAAATCAGCTATCAGTATTTTGTTTCCCCTGATCTATCCAACACGGTAATATTGAATTCCTGCAAAATTAGGATCTATCTTGTCACTCTGCCATTAGTAACAGGTTTGTTCATTAGATATCTAATCACAGAATGATCAGTATGAATAAAAGTTTCATAACCTGTTATATAATGTCTAAACTTATTGATTGCATGAACAACAGCTAAAAACTCTTAGGATCAATACCTTTCATATCAGTATACTCCCATGCAAATGCAGTAGAATGTTTTTGCAAGATTTTGGTTAGTTCTTCCTGTTGTGACTTTTCCAAATTTTTGTTGATATTCAATGTTTTTCCTGGAAAAATCTCAGTGGTAGAACTACTAGAACTCTTCCATAGAGTAAAGAGACATTTGTCTTGATGATAAATATTCAATGTCGATTCTAGCTGAAATTGTGTGGGGGTCATATTACTGAAGATGTCCAAAATTTTCTAATGTGTTTACGGAATTTGACTATCCTCATCGATTTCGAAATGGTAAAGACATGTTGTATAGTGTCCTCATCATCGACCCATTCATTGCCTCCTACTTTAGTAATTGCTTTTTACGGAGGATACAAATTGAATTTCTTTGTGAATTACCATTAGAAATGTACATATCCACGAGATCTACAACTAATGAAAGCATCGGTTTGTGGCTAGCCAAGGTCTTCCTAAGATAAGTGGGTGCCCTCCTAGATTACTCTTGGGAGTCAAAATCATAAAATCTCATCGGATATTCCCAAGAATCTAAGGAGGCCCGAAATATCTTCTAATACACCATACTGGTTTGATAATTGATCGATCTAGTAAGTTGTAGTAAAGTAGGTGTAAAGAAGATTAGGAAGTTTTTAGTCTGTTCCATAATCCGTCTACTCATAATGTTGATAGCGGCCCCTAAAGTCCAATCAATGTGTTTGGAATTTCTATCCCATTTATATGTGTCTTGACAAATGGACTACACGGATCTACATACTTCTGCATGGTAATTTTTCCCATCATGATATATGCAATTTTTTCCTACAGGTGGATTCTTCTTGTATCTCTTGGTTTCCTTCTGGTCTTTTGAGACTCAACTCCTTTATTGTTTTTGCTAGAATATGAATCTCTCTAATGGCTTGTAGCAAGGGAATCTTGATACAAACATTCTTTAATTCATCTAGAAAATCATAGTTAGGAAACAAGATTTGTTTTTCCACCCCTTTATCAATTTGTAATCTTTTAGGAAAGGAGGTGTGGATGAAGATGCGAGTTGCTAAACTATAGGGAGTTGTCGGGGGTTAAATTTTCTTTCTCTTTTTGAATCGTTTGAGTTTTGAAGAGATGCTTCCTCAGAACCCTTATTGACTTTAAGAGAGTCCTCCTTAGAGGTATCTTGCTCTTGGACATCTATAGAAGGTTTTTTCTAAAACTCTACCGGACCCTAAGTTGTACATCATTGAGAGGAACAATCATATAGGTAGGAAATTGTTGTCCTTCTATCATGCAAGTATTACGAGGGATTTTTATTGTTAGGATTTGGCAGTAGTGAAGTGGAGGTTGATTTGTCTTTTGTTGGAATGGAAGCATGAGTTGAGGATTTGGATTTTTTTGATAAGGTTGTTGTTGTTGAAATGGAAATGGAAGTTGTAGATTTGGGTTTGGAAGTTGTGGAGCTTGTTGATTTTGAAAAGATGGAGGATATTGATAAAATTGAGCAAATCTCCCATAAGGATTTTGCATACCTTGTACCACATGGTGATATGAATTTTGAGGTTGGGGGCCAAGGTTGTTGCGAGGATTCCAATTTGGTGGGGGTTGAAAATTCATAGGGTTGTTAAACCCTTGAGTTTGTTGCCTATGCTGAGTCTTCTTGCAACAAAACGAGAGATATTCTCTCGAATTTGGATCTTCTTGAAAGACAACTTTGAGTCCAAGAATTGAAGGACAATCCTTGGTCTCATGATTCTCTGAGAAAGTCATACATGTTTCTACAACTTTTGCATCCAAGGGACATTCCCTTAAAGCATGTTTCTTCCTACATTTTGGACAAAAGATGGCTAGAGCATCGGGTTTACGCTTTACGCTTGTTTTGAATTTTAAGGGTGTCTAGTTGTTCACTAAGGCTCCCTAAGGTATCGAGTTTTTGAATTCATCAAGCATATTTCCAATCTCTACCCTACTACCGATCCAGGTTGCGATTTGTTTGCCACGATAAGAGAAGGATCTCTAGGCCCTTTTCCCAGTTTTTTATTTTCCCCTTGAGAGATGGACACATAGATTACTGCTGCTGTCACGAAGTGGAAGTTGAGAAATGCCTCCTTTCCCCCATCATGTTTAAAATATCTCTCCATTCATCTCCGATGGCTTTTAATAGAAGGGATTTCAAATTTTCCTCATCTAAGTTGCTCATCTTTGCTCTTTTTAAGTTGTATTGAAATCTTTCAAGTAAATCCTCCAAAATTTTCATCTTCTTTTTGCACCATTTTTGAATACCTCATCCTTGTGTTTGGTGGGCATGCAATAGTCAGTATCTATCCAAAAATGTTTTTTTCATATCATTCCAAGTCCTAATAGATTGGGTGACTAATCCCATGAACCATTTCAAAGCGGCTCCCTTCAATGTTGAAGGAAACAGTTTGAATTTTTGAGAGTCTTCCATATAGTCATAGGTTCGGCACACGACTTCAAACTCAAACAGAAATGTTTCAGGATCCTCACTTCGCAATCCATAAAAGTTGGGGAGGACGGATGGTGAGATTTTTTTTCATCGTTGTATGAGTTTCCTCATCAACTATAGGAATCCAAACAAGTTGTCTCCTTCCCTATTTCTTCCATTATTACCTCCACCTCCACAATTGTTGCCTCCATTATTTCCTCCTCACTCTACCTCTACCTCTACCTCAGAATCCATCTACTACTTCCTCTATCATGATAGTTTCTTCGAGTCCTCGAGTCCTTTGGTTCTTCTATCAAGGGAGGATGAGAGGGAGTTTCTTCCTTTTTCTTCTTCGGGTGATTCTACTTCTTTAATTGCAATATGCTCTCTTGTAGAAGTAAGAAAGGGTCTTCTTTGTAAATGAGATTTGGTAGATGGTGTAGGAGAATCCTCTAATTTAGTTGCTCCTTGAATTCCCAGAAATCTTAAGGCTAGGGGTAGATGGTGGTGAATCTTGTCTATGCCTTGAAGAAGATGGAGTTGTGAAAATCGAACTCTTGGCTCTAGCTATAAACCTTCCCCCTAGAATCTCTTGCTCTATGCATGTCATTTTTTATTTTTTAAGTTGGGCTAATAATTCTCTTTCTAATCTTCTAGGTCACACTAGGTGCAAGAAGAGAGCATACTGTAGAAAGTATTGAACCAATAACTATCTTTTTCAGATCCTCCAGATCACACTAGGTGCCGGAGAAGAGCATACTTCAAGAGTTATCAATTTTTCCCTTCTTTTTTATTGTTTTTTTTATAAAGAAATTGGCTACCTAGTTACACTTCCCCAGCAGCGAGCGCCCAAAATGTTTGAGTCGATTTAGTGTGTCCTAAATTGCTACATTAATTTGTCAATGCAGGAATTTGTTGGTGACGAAGTGTGGCTACTATATGTGCAAGATAACCTATCTCTTACTTTTTGTCGTTTTTGGGTTTTTTTATTTATCTTGGGAGGGTTTTTATCTTGGTTGGTTTCCTAATGTGAGATGGAAATTCTAAGAGACAAAGTATGGATATAAATGTTCAAGGAAATGATGTCCTTTATAATGATTTCCCAAACTTCAAACGTCAAAAGGGTTTAAAACATGCAATGACAAAATTAATTCCTAAAAGAAAATGAAAATGTGCCACTATACTAGTCAAACAAACGGGTGAACTATTGATCATGAAACCCATTACCCCTTAACTGTCATTTGTCTAAATACAAAAAGAAAGCGTGCTCAAATAAATCCAAGAATTGCAAAGAAAAGTAAAGCTAAAATAAAATTACATCAACTCATATTCGACCCCTCACCATTAGTCTCGCTATGGCTTTCGGAGGTAATCATAAACAACTTGAGCAATCGATATCTAATTTGCGGAAAAATAAACTAATATCAAATTACACACTCATACTTCAATCCCTCACCATTAGTCTCACTATGGCTTTCGGAGGTAGCTGATAATGACATGAGAAATTTAATATCTAACTTGAAGAAAAAATAAACTAATATCAAACTACACACTCATACTTCAATCCCTCACCATTAGTCTCGCTATGGCTTTCGGAGAGTAGCTGATAATGACATGAGTAATTTAATATCTAATCTAACTAATAAAGCAAATGTACAAAACTGAAATAAATAAAACGAGTGCTAGAATTAAAAGCTAAGAAAAAATAAATCAGCGAAGGACAAGGCGGGATTCCATGTCATTAGTCATTGTAAAACTATGTGCAAATGCACGGGCTACCTACTGTAATCTAGAACAAAGACACTGATCAGTTAACAACAGTATAAAGCATGAAAATTTATGGACAGAAATAAAATGTTAATACCCTAAGAGATGTAATATATACACGTGAATAACTATGGCATAATGAACGTAAGGAAATAAATCATAAAACTATATAGCAATAAACAAAACCTCGGCGTGTGTAGGGGCCCTCTGCACAATCCTCGGGGAACAACTATCAAGCACGAATTATGCTTATGAACAGAGACTTCTCTGTATTCAAAACACAATCATAATAAGGAAATAATGTCACGGCATCGGTGGGCTTTCTTTACGACAAAATTACATTACAAAAATCTAGGTACTATGTGTATGAGAACACATTATTTACTATGAGGATGACATAACTACTTTCCTACAATCTAGCCGATAAAAGACACGTGAACAACCACGTCCAGAAAATCTAGCATGTATGGATGCCAGTGAAGATTAAATCTATGGAGGGTGGCGGGTTGGATTCGGCTTATGGAGCAGTTCACAAGTGTTGATATGTCCCCCAAGATTTGAGAACGGCCATGCAAGGTCTTCACGTGGTGAAAAACGGAGTTCTGTCACCGTAGGACTCTTAGGTTGACCACCGCTTGACTACCTTTGACCACGACCTTCTTTGGTGAATTCGACTGAGCCAATAGGACTCGGTCCATATCCATGTCATTTCCAACTTGCCCATGTGGCTTGATTTGCCTAAAGACACCTGCAATATAGAATTTAACAAAATGGCTGCGGAAAGTTGAAGCAGCTGCGGAAAGTGACAAGATTCCGCAACTCAATGAGAAAAAATCTAATTCAAACAGCAGACACAAAACATAGTTAAAAACCACTTTAAATGCTCTTTTATGATTAACATGCAATGATGTTGATGACTTAGGAGGTCCAGGTAAATGGAAAAAGTCTAGAAAGGTGTTTAGGAAAGATGCAAGTTTGGGACTCAACAACTCCTACATTCTGTGCCGCATCAAGCTTCAGTCTCCTAACTTCTGTGGTACGCTTTCTACCTTGTATGATGTTTGGTTCTGCATGAGTGGACTCCTCCACTCCATGAATCTCCTCCTATGGATGATCCACATCTAGAGGCTCATCTTTGGGAACAATAAGTTCCTCCTCTGCATGCAAGTGTAGCTCCCTCTCAAGAGACAACTTCATGGCTTTAACCTCATTGAATTTTATATCGCGTTGCACCACAGTCATCCGAATATCTGGAAAATACACATGATAATTATGGGGTGTTTCTGTGTACCCCACAAATATCCCAACTTCTGCAGTCGGCTCCATCTTCTTCCTGGCATCCTTTGTCACATGAATGTAAACAGATGAGCCAAAAATCTTCAAATGATAAATATCAGGGTTCTTACCAGTAAAAGCTTCTTCAAGTGTACTCATGCCAAGTACTCTATGAGGACAACGATTTTTCACATAAACCATAGTGTTGCATGCTTCCGCCCACAAGTGCATCAGTAGGCCCTAGTCATGCAACATTGCTTGTGCAACACCCATGATCGTTCTATTATTCCTCTCCACGATCCCATTCTGCTATGGGTTATGAGGCGCTATGAGTTCTCTTTGAATTCCTTCTTTGCTACAGAAGTATTTGAATTCACCCGAGATATATTCACCACCATTATCGCTTCGTAGAGCTTTCACTTGCTTCCCTGACTCCTTCTCCACCAATGCCTTAAACTCACAGAAATTTGAGAATGTTTCACTCTTCTTCTGCATGAAGAATATCCAACATCTATGAGAATAGTCATCAAAAAATATAACATAATACTTGTGTTTTGCTGTTGAAGCAACCGATAAAGGTCCACACACATCTGTGTGAATTCTCTCCAGGATCACTGAAGCATGGTTCTCCTTCTCGTGAAAGGTGGTATTCACAAACTTACCCATAGTACATCCCTTGCACTGATCTGACTGTGCGAGAGTACCCTTGGGAAGTCCAGTAGAAATCTGCTGCAAAATCTTCAAAGCGCCATGGTGAAGATGGCCCCGTCTCCTATGCCATAATTCGCCCTCATCCCGACTCACCACTTCTTCTTCTTTCCCATCATTGTAGTGCAAACATCTACCTCCAGCTTGTAGATATTCTTAACTCGAATCCCTATCCTCTTGGTTTGACCTGTTTTTTTGTGTCGCAGGAAATATTTTCCCTCGCTGAAAACAATGTCATAACCTCTGTCTTCCAACATTGCGACCGAGACCAAGTTCTTCTTCAGACCTGGAACATGCATAACATCTTTCAACAAAAATGGATTACCTGACTCCCTCTCAAAGGTAATGGTCCCAATGCCGGTCGCACTGTATCGACCATTGTCGCCCATCTCTATATGCATTTGAAGGTATTTCTCGTCTAAGTCACTAAACAACTCCTTGTCTCCCGTAATATGGAAAGATGCACCACTTTCAAGATACCACACCGATCCCATAGAGCTTGAAACCAAGCATGAAATCAAAGAGAAATCAAGTTCAAATTGTGAGGCTAAGGCCTCTCCAACTGCAGCTCCAAAAACCTTCTTGTTATTCTTCTTCTGTGGGAAGTTAGTGGCGAAATGCCCATGTTCGTGACAATGAAAACACTTCACCTTGGATAAATCCTGCTTCTTGCCTTTAGCTTCAGATTTTGAAGGAAATTTCTTCCCCTTCCCTTTCCTCGCTTTTGCAGCCAAAGCGCAATTCTCTTCATCTTCATTCTTCGATGAAGAGCCATCCCTAGTACTTCGCCTTATCTCCTCCTGCACAAGATCTGCCCAAAGTCGCTCCCATCTTGGCAGTTTCTCCCGTCCTTTGACAGAGTCTTCGTAGCTATGCCAACACTTCGGTAGCCCAAGGAGAGACAAGCTCACCAAGTATTCATCATGAACAGTAATCCCCACACTTCCTAGTTCATCCCTACAGTGGAAAAACTTCGTGAGATATTTTGGAATATTGTCGCCCTTCTCCATTTTTATTTTTCTGAGCTTATCTTTCATCACCAACTTCCTCTGATCACTGCTGCTTTGGAACAAATCTATCAAAGCCTTCCACATTGCAAATGTAGTTGCTTTCCAATGAAGTCTGGACACAATATGGTCCTTCACACCTTCCAACGTAATTCTTCTTGTCTTTGCTATCTTCTTTTTCCATGCGTCAAGTAATGCAGCATCACTAGATCCCGGCTTAGGAACATCGCTATCGATGAACTCCTTCAGTCCATTATCCTCCAGCACCGCCTCCATTTTATCCTTCCATGATATGTAATTTTAGCTGCCATCAAGGTCATACTCCAATATAAACCCATTGAAAGACATTTCAATGTATACTCAACTGTTGCACCAAGAATTTTCTGCAACAAATTCAAATTGTCCACCAGCACAAACTCAACAATTCTTCACAATTGCAATCTTCAAGAATTAACACTGCTCTGATACCATGTAGAAATTATATACAAGATGCATGTATATATACAGATTCTCCTGATCTAACAATATTTATCTTCTTGCTAAATACAGAATCCTTCCACTATATGTGGAAATTAAAATCAATTGAAAACATATGAAGCAATAAATACAATCGCACATAACACAATTGTTTAATGGGAAAGCCTGAAGCTGAAAACCCAACTATCATATATTATGTATCATGGAGATCATGTAACAATCTCATACAAAGCTTAGTACATCAAGCTCTCAGTACAATCAATCATCACACACTAATCAGAAGAAATCTGCAAATCCATGCACTGATTTCTTGCCACCCGATAGCCTGCCTCCACTACGCAATCCCTGCTAAAGAAGACCCATGAATGAATTCAAATCTACCTTTCTTGCACTGCCCAATCCTCATTGGAAACTCCAATGTGTCAGTGGTGCAATAAATGCATCACTATAGTCACAACGGATAGTCAATCTTGCCCTTTCACCTATCTCTCCACTGGGTTTCCACTGGAACTGACATGCACTATAGTTAACTGTTGTATTTGTTCAGTTGATTAATGAGTTATTATTTTTGAATCAATTAACTAATTAATTCACTCCACTCTCACTAGTGTATCATTCAGTTAGACTAGATACAACTAGCTCAACTGAGTTTAACTCCATTAACTGAGTTAAACTGAATAAAAACTCCATGAACTACTCTTGCAACTCTATCATAACTTTTCCACTTTAATTATAACTGAGTCCTCCATGCATGAACCACCAGTAAACCCTAGGAATTGAGTAATTCCTTCAGCCCACTGATTTGACAAATCTGTATACTGAAATTAAGTTCTCCAAGAGAATAAGTTGATGTTTATTGTTGGATTATTATTAAGAGCTAATAATAATCAACACTTCTATTTTTAGATCGACGATCTATAAATAGACTTCACCCAATATTCTAAAAACAGAATTTCATATATTTTTCCAACTTGACCAACCATCCACAAATAGCATCCCGCAACTTCTGAAATATGATCACCATGTCTAAAAATAGACATAGTCTAAAAATATACTTACACCTAAAAATAGCCTACGGGCCCACTTAGTGAAGGTGATTGATTTTCGTTAAGCTTCATCATCTTGTTTAATATCAACATAACCTCTATCCGCAGAGGGGATTTACCTACACAAAAATTTGGCAACTCTGCTAGGGATCAGTGTGTGTTTGTGGTCTCATTGTTTATCGAGTGTTTTGCTTGTTGAGTCGACTTTGGTCGTTTCATCACTTTTCTACTTTGCTTGACTTGTTTGACTGTTTTCAACCATCCTGTTCAGTTCTAGAGTGTCAAGTCTGACCTCTTCTCAGTGGTTTTTATTTTTTTCCATATTTTTCTAGCTCAGTGTTGCTTTTCTTTGAACAGTCACGTCGATTAGCGCATGTTTCTTTTGTCACAGGTGCGCCAACCCTTGTTTAGCGTGGATTATAGTTAAACAGTCATGTTGAATATTGTAGGGTTGAATTTTGGCCTCTTTTCTGACTTTTGCTAGTATTTCTTGGCTCTAGATTGGTTTTTCACCTTGCAATTAGTCTGTTGAGATTGTTTTGACCCTGTAGTCTTGGTCTTCTCAACTATTTTTCCATCATCTTATCAGTGGAGCTTGTTGTCCTGGGGTTTCTTGGTGCCTTGTGTTGTTTGTTCAGGCCTCTCCTCACTAAGCCTTCTGAGTTGAGTTCGAGTCACTTTGATCTCTTTCATTCCAATTCATTGACTGATTTTTTTAGTCTTTCTTTCGGTTCCTTGTGTCTTTGGTTTTTTGAATGATTGCCTTTGTTTTCGTTTAACTCTCCATTCGTCACTTTGAACATAGATTACATTGCTCATTGGATCGTTTCGAAAGCCCTTTATTTGCTTGGAAGAGTGCACCATTGTTTTGAGTGTGTTTTATGTTTGTATTGCATTGATATCTTTGATTTAGATTGTTACATTCGTAGTGCTCAAAACTAGTGTTTATTCTGCTTTTTAGTGTAACAGTGCATTGTGTTCCTCATTCATCTAAAACGACAAAATTTGCATTCTTTCGCTTAAATTGAAAATGAAAATGTTCTTTCACATTGCTAGCTCTTAGTGAACTACGAAAGAGTTTTTTGTTTTCTGATTTAGTTGTATTAGATGCATTAGTGAAATTCTTCTTGTGATTAAACTGGTTGTTTCTTTGTCATAGATTCCTATCATTCTCTTAGCTAGCATTCATTGAATGGAAATGATTTTATTTTGCATATATTTTGAATTAAGAATTCAAGATCACATTCGGTAAGGCCTTGAAATCGCAAGATTAATTCAAGATCAACCTTAAAATAAATTCAATCAACCTAAGGAAGCATTGAAACCTAACGAACATATTTTAGAGGTCTAGGATAGTGACATGTTCCAAGGTTGTTAAACCTAGTAGTTGTCATTTGCCATCTGGAATTAGACAGCACTAGCACAGAATTGTGCTCCCCGTACCATCAGGTATATAAAGGGAGACCCTCATAGGTTGCAATCCTTTATCCATAGGAAGCCGAGTCTGTCGCCCTATAACTGTAATACACCAAACATAACATTCGGGGAGACTACTTGCACTTACGTCAAGTCCTTGGCCATTTCTCTTTCATTTTATCACCAAGGTGTATATTGTAGTTCACGGAAACTTTGTACACCCTCTTGCTTAGATTACCTGAGTAGTCATTTTGGTATTTACGTGACTCTCTAAAAGTGAAAATATCATCGAGCACTTTTCCTTTCACGCTCATTCAATATGAAAGTGACTAGAGTCATATTTTGTCTATTTCTTGACTCTTAAAACATGAAACAACAAAGTTTCATTTCAATGTCATAAAATTAACTGCCTACGATCACATGCCAGTTAAAGATATTTTCTTGGCTTGTTTTTAGTAGTTCCTTACTATTGGGTCTTGAAGCCTCAAATAGGCTATCTCATCTACTTTCTATTTTGAAACATTGTCACAGTGGTGGAACCACCAGTTTCGTTGTCCTATTCACTACCCCCTAGAGGTGATCCTTCTCCTAGAGTTTCTTTAGAAGCATCTCAACCCATTAGGTATGTCGATTCCTGGCAGTCCCTTCTTCTGAGTATCTTACCTCTCACTACCCGCTCTCCTCTTGACAAGCCATTTGATATCAATTTGCAACCTTAAGACGCCTGGTCTGGTTTTGGCAATGCGCAAGACTTCCCTCCTCTTACTTCGAAACCACCTTTACTAGCTATTGCCTAACTCGAAAACTGTTCGTCATCTTTTTCACGATCAAATGTCTTCATTTGACATGTATTCTTCAAGTCCTGTTAATAGTGAAGAGAGCTTTATGTTTCTACAGGATATTATTAGCTCCCTCCAGAGAACTTTCATTATGTCTCAGATCGACCTTCCTCACAACCACTGTCTCTCCCACGTGGTTATAGAACTTTGGGTCAGATCATTTCTGGGATTCAATCGTTGTATCAGAATCCAGTATGGTCTGATACATTGACTCCCTCCACGAGTTTGGTTGTCTCGGTATCGGGAGCATAACCCTCGACTCCTATGACATCGACGATTGTAACCTTTGTTCCTGTCTGAGCCACCGTCTGTGTGGCTTCATCTGCACTAGTTGTTAGTATGGCTTCGTCATCATCGGGGCCTTCTACTATCCGTAGGTCTATTTTTATGAATCCCATGATACCTGTCAGGCCCGCTGTGAGTGGATCACAACCTCACCTTGCGGAAATCCACCCTACTTGTACTACACCTATGGTTTCTACTTCCATTCATAGCATTCATACATTAGATGAGTATCTTTTGGCCATCCAATAACAATATTCTACCTCTTAGGGTCCTCAGCATCAGAATTCTACCCCTTAGGGTTCTTAGCAGTTAGTAACTTTTGGAAATCCTCCACATAATTATGATGTATATAGTAATCCCATTTATTTTCCTCCGATTGATCCCAGTCAGTTCACATACCAACAGCGATAACCCTCTGGTTTGCAAGGAAAACCATTCTAGGGAAAACTTTTGATCCAACAGGGACAACCCTCTAGTTCGTAGGGAAAACCTTACGATCCAAAAAGAAAACCCTTCCTAGGAAAACCCTTCAGTTTTGCTGGTCCTTCTAATGTTCAACAGGGTGCATCTTATCTCCTTGGGGGGAAAATCTATCCACAACAGGGACAACCTTTTATACAACAACATCAACCTTACATTTAGCAAGGCCAAACTTTTGTACAACAAGGACAACCCTATGGTCCTGCGCCAGGTCAACCTGGTCTTTAGGGGCAACCTGGCCTGTCCCAACCATCAGGACAAACTTTTCCACAAGGGCAACCTAGTGGCCCTCAGTACCCAGGCCAACCTAGTCTGCAGAGACAACCTGCCCAACCTTAGTAGCCGGGTCAACCTGCACCGCAGGGGCAACTTGTTCAGCCGCAAGGCATCACTTATCATCCTCCAAGTCAATCTCAAGTTGTATATAGTGTGCCCCAAGGCATTAATTATATCCCTCAAGGTCACTCTGATATGGTATACAATGCTCCTCAGGACCCTGCATATCTTCTGTCAGGTCAAACTCAAGTGTTGTACAATGCACCTCAAGGCACTGCTTTCATTCTGCAACAAAATCCATATGTTGCTCAGCCAAGACCTCAGTGGTATGCTCAGAATCAATATCCTGGTCCTCAAACCACGTATGGGTAGAACTTTCAGGCTTATAACCCCTATGGATAGAATCCTCTAGGACAAAACATATGGGGGCAGAATGTCTCTCAACCTAGGTGGAATCCGAATGATACCTTTCCTTGCTACGTTGGAGCTGCCTCATGTGTTAAAGTTGACGAATGATCCCATCCTTCATAACCCATATTGGCCTCTAGTTCCAATGAAAATTCTTGGAGATTGTCCCAAGTTTGAGGGCAAGTCCGGAGAAGACCCCCAAGCACATTTTATTAGATACCACCTTTGGTGTTCCTCTAGCTCTTGGGTTGACGATTCTATCTGACTCCATCTTTTCCAGTGGAATCTTACTGGTGCTGCTGCCAAGTGTTACATCGAATTATCTCAAGGTGTCTTCCAAGGTTTCAACTCTTTATTCATGGCATTTCTCACGCACTTTCAGTTACCGATTCGGTATGATACCGAGACACACCTCCTCACATCCTTGAAGCAAGATCGAGCTACCCATATCTTTGATCATATTCATGAATGGAGGCTTCGTCGTCACTTGATAAAGTTTGAGATTCCTAATTAGCTTCTAACTGATTGGTTCACTACCTCCTTTGTTGCTCTGATTGCTAAGGACATTGCTATGGGGGCATGTGTTACTAAGGAGCAAGCCATTTCTCATGCACAATACCTTGATCTTTTGTACTCTCAGTCTGGCACGTTGTATGAACTCTTGCCTAATGCTCCTAGACCTGGAACTTCCAAAGCACCGGAGACGCCATCCGTCGATGGTATCATCATTTCTGTGTCTTAGACTTCTCGGAAGCCTTCTCCTTCAAATCTTGGGAAGAAAAAATCTACTCCTTCCAATGATACTGCTTCTCAGCTGATCCTGAATTCTGGTAAAACTGCAGAAGTAAATGTCATTCAGGCCAATCCAACGGATAAAATTTCCAAGGGTAAAAATAAGGGTAAAGGTAAGGCCAAAGATAATACCCTGAAATAGGATACTCAGAAATCTCGTGCTGATGATGGTTCGCAACGTAAACCAAAGTACCCTTGCTTGATTTGTTATGAAGAGCACTACACCAAGGATTGTCCTCGACAGGTCGAAGTGATTCGATTGCTCAAAGGCACCCAAGGCACTTCAGTTTTTCTCAAAGAAACATTTCCATCACAACATACTCAGTTGATAGAGTAACCTCAGTCCTCTGCCCCATTTGGCTCTCAGTTTTTCATGATGAACGGTTATAAATCCATTTCTATAGCTACCCGATCGAAATATTATACTGAACCTCTTCAGGCAATGGCAAAAGAGATCACTGATGGTCCTCCTCCTCCGCTTGCTTCTGGCCCTCTTTAGATTGAAAGGCCCAGTACTGTGCCCATTTTCCAGCCACCTTCCAAAGGTTTACTCCGTAAGTCTTCTTACAATCCTAACGCCCATGCTTCTCAACACTACAATATTGTTGAGGATTTGGCTTAGGCACCATTTGCTATGTCTGCATTAGAAGTCCTTCAGACTTTTCCATCTCAATGGAAGGATTTTATATCTACCATTGGTGGGGCTGATCCTGCTGATTCAAGCCTTATCACTTTCGACTTGGAAAATTTTGTCCCATGTCTCCCTCACCAGCTTGTGCTGATCATCCAACTTGGGATTAACGGACTGAATATCCATCGAGCAATAATCGATGAGGGTGCATCTACGTGTGTCATGAAATGTGCCTACTGGAAAGCAATTGGTTCTCCAGCTCTTAATTCATCTCTGAATGCTCTAGAATCATTTGATGGAAGGGAATCTAAAGCTCTTGGTGTTCTCGCCAGTTTACCGATTACTTTATAAGGGAAGATAGTTAACGTGAAGGTTGAAGTAGTTGACGCCAAGCTCAATTACAATATTCTCCTTGGTCGCAATTGGTATCATGCCATGTTGTGTGTTCCATCCACTCGCTTTCGTGTTTTGTGATTTCTACATGAAGGAAAGATCGTTATTGTCGTTCAGTTGTCTTTCTTCACTTATTCATCTTTCGAGAGTAACGTTCCATACGTAGATCAAATTCCTATGCCTTATGAGAGTGTGGGGTCGGGTCTCTTCAAAGATCCTACCCTCATGGGTATTTTTCCTCTTCCTCCACCCAAAACTATTCAGGTTAATATGATCTCAAGGGCCTCTGATCCGTGACAATCCCTTCACCCGAGAAAATTGATTCATTTGGATATTCGATGCTGTTAAGTTCAATCGAGATTGATTATTGTGAAATTATTTTGGCATCAGATCCTCCGCCCTCTGATCATGCTCCTTTGGGCATGTATCTTGACACTTACTCTCAATCTCCTTGGCTCGTCGATTTGGATTCGCCCCATCCCTTAAGTGATATATTTCCCTCCGATGAGGCTATCATGGAAACTATGTCGTTTGAGGATCCTCCTTGGGATGATAGTCATCATCATTCCCCGTTCATGTCTGGCCTTGGGGCCATGTCTATGTGTCTCGAGAGGTTTGCTTCTCAAGTTCCTTCTCCTCCACTTTAAATGCCAATCCTGAAAAACGAAGTCTTTGTAGAAGGTAACTTGGGTAATGTCACACAGACGATGCCTATTGACATCTCCGTTAAATCAAGGGTTGTCAAGAACATCCATATTGGGGTAACCTGTTCTCTCGATGATATCCAGGTCTATACTAATCTCTTCTGCGAGTTTCACGACATTTTTGCATGGTCTTACGAATAAGTGCCCGGCATCGATCCAAGTATAGTGGTGGATGAGATTCCTACCTATCCTGGTGCGAAGCCTGTTCGCTAGCATCTTCGTCCTGTGAACACTAGAAAGGCGACAACTATTAAGGGAGAAGTTGAAAAAATTCTTAAAGTTGGTTTCATTATCTGATTCACTTGACATAATGGGTTTCCAATATCGTTCCTATGGATAAGAAACAGGTTACTATTTGGGTCTGTGTTGATTACCATGATATCAACCGTGCTTGCCTTAAGGATAATTATCCCACTCCTTTTATTGATCAGATCATTGATGACTATGCTGGGAGTGAGATTTTTTCCCTTATGGATGGGTTTTCTGGGTATAACTAGATTGACATACTTCTAGCTGATCAACATAAGACAACCTTTATATTTCCTTGGGGTAATTTCGCCAATAAAAATATCCCTTTCAGCCTTAAAAATTTTGGGGCTACATTTCAGCGGGCAATGTCATATGCTTTCCACGATAGCAAGCACATTGTTCATCCTTATTTGGGTGACCTTCCGGCTCATCCAGCTAAGTGTAAATACCATCCTGATCATCTCTGTCATATTTTTATTCACTCTAGACGCTATAACATCTAGCTTAATCCGCATAAGTGTGTTTTTTGCGTTGACTCCGGTATACTCTTAGGGTTTATCGTTTCCAAAGACAAGATTCGTCTCAATCCACTCTGTTATCATCCTGTATTCTACAATTTCACTAGGTGACTATGGATTCTCTACAATCTGCTGAAGATAGCATTCCTTGACTATCATCTATCTTTATAAATCTCACTGCCTTCATTATCCTCATGAAACCTTTTTCACTATACCTCATTATGCCTTCTCAAAATGACCTTCCTGCTCTAAAAACTCATGTTTTGGGCCTAATTCTCTCCTCCTCACCATTTTTCCCTACCAAAAGCCTCATTTCCTCATCTTCCCCACTAAAAATCCCATCAACCCCCTCACCTTCATCATTTTTCTCATTTACACTAAAACAATGTAAAAGTCCCTTTTATACATTGTTTTAAATATTTAAATTAAAGCCTCTCGGGACCCTTGTTTTATAATAAAATCATGTTTTATTAAAATAAACCCCGCCCCTTTATAAATATTTAAGCCCTCTACTTTAATGTTTTTAACCCTACTCTTTATTAAAAACCCCATATAAACCTTCCCCCTCCTCTAATAAAAAGCATTTTCCACTTGTTTTATTAACCCCTGGGCCCCACATACACCAAACCCCGCGCTATCAATAAAATCCCGCCACCTGTCCACTCGGTCCTCACCTTTTTTATTTTTCCCGTCCCTCCAAACTCCCGACCACCATAGATCTATCTCCCCCAAGATCCAACAACCCACATTCAATATATCACTAATTCTTGTGCGAGGGATAAGCAACCCCAAACTCTGTGAAATGGTTGGTATTCACCCATGTCCCATCCGCCACATGGTGTCTTCCCTATGGAATCGCATGCTCCCCTCCAAAACCATTTACCACTCTTCATCCCATGCAAAAACCTCTCTTCCTCCTTCACGCCAAATCGCGATACCGCCATCCGATTTGAATATTCCAGAGCCCTGTGGCTCTATGACGAAGCCCGAAACACTATTAACACCTTTACAACGCTCCAAAAGCTCGAAAACCCCAAAAAAATTTAGAGAAACCACCAACACAAGTTTTTTGAATTAATATTTTGTTTTATTGTGTAGGTATCATGGCAGGAATGCGAAAATTACAGTCCAAGCGTCTGAAATTTATTTAATAAATGTTCTGCATGACGATCCAGAGGATATTGTCTCAATAAAAGGACCAGAGGGGTAATATCAAGCATAGTCACCAACGGATCATGACCATTGGTGGTTATCCAAGCCCTCCAATAGCAGAAATGCCCCACTACGCAGCAAAATTACAAACAGATGCACAGTGAAAGGAAGAAGACAGTCAAAGGGTCGTGACAGTGAAGATATGTGGATTAAAGGTTAAAACAAGGATTAAAAGGTTAAATTAGAGTTAAATGCACAAACACAAGAAGACTAAGGTCAAAACAAGAAGACAGAGAGGCAGAGATAAAGCATATTAGAAGAGTTTAAAGGAAAATCCAATTTAAAAGGGACTAAATAGAGTTTAAAGATAAATTAAAGGCAGATGGACACAGAGGTAGATTCGAATGACTAAAAAAAAATCAATTAATTATTCAGAAGGAAATATGGACACCTAAAACCTGTTTCATTTCAATAAATACATCAACAGTTATTTCAAACAGTCAGAGATATTTCTCATCTACTCTGCAATTATTGAAAAGTTAATGAAAAGCCTTAAAGTCAAATATATCCCAAAGTTAGCTCAGAAGTTAAGTTAGGAGTTATTATTAAAGTGAATCAATCTCAGATATTTTTCCTTGGGACTTGCATGGCCTCAAAGGTAAAAAATGCATTAACTTTGTAATAAATAACATCTGAAACCCTAGCTTAGGATCACCTCCTCATTTTGCAGATAAATATTGCATGCACCATTCATTTTTTGGGGGATTGGTTGGTTTCTTGGTTAGATGGTTGGCTGTTGATTAGAGGATTGATTGCTAGGATGGATTTGAGAAAAATTTGAGTTGCAGAGATCATTGTACTGGAGTAATGTAACTATTTTGAACATCATTAATACAAGCACATTCACAGGATTCTTGAGCTATGTTAATGGTGAAGTTATCCTTTCTTTTTCAATGTTTTCCTTATGTTTTCTGTTAGGGTCCCATGATTTGGCTGATTGGCAAGCCAAATGACAGTGTAACATCAAAACAAGCTTTGGAGTCCAAGGACTTAGCCTTCCTGGACTCAGAGAGGGCTCTCTCTATATGTGTAAGGGATATCTGTGTGTTTGCTTATTGTGTTCTGATTTTAGGCTAGTTATGAAGTAGCTTTTTGGGTTTTGGTTTTTAGGTTGTGAGGGATGAAACTGATCAAAGATATAAGATAGGTAAAAAAGATGTCAGATCAACTGGGCTATGGGGTCGAAAAGGTAAAGAAAGCTATCAAACGGTGATACAAGGCCGTTGAAGGGCCGATTTGATTCAAGGTAGAAAATATCCTTGGGAAAAATGGAGTAAATGGACATCAAGTTTGTGAACAATGAAGAGTTTCAAGAATAAATTGTTTAATAGATAACATAAACATGGTAGGGAAAACCATTAATCATGAGAAATGCAACTATAAGCTAATCAATACATAGAAATAAACATTCAAGCCATGCATAGAGATATATCACCCTCTAACTTTGGGAAATGGCTATCAGACTTTGGGGAAAACACTTAAGATGGACAAAAAAATTAACTTACTATGCTGGAATGCCTAAACACAGTACTTCAAGTTATTGGGCACTTTGAACAACAAGATTTTCATAGTTTTAGGCAAAGGGCTAGATCGGAACTAGGCCTCCTTGGTTCAACAGAATGATAATCTAATCAGTCAAAGAGAAATTTCATGGATGGAACTATAACTAGCCATAGGTAAGCAGGGCATACCATAAATCATACTTAGCATGTATAAAACCATGAATGAAACAAGCAACAATATCCTAAATTATTAAAGAGCAGTCAAGAATTCTTTAATGTTACTTACGAAGAAGAAAACAAAGAAGCTATGAAGAAACAAGAAATTTGAGGTGCCTCCATGGGCATGTCTCAAATTTGCTCTCTACTGATCTATAGCAAGCAAGAAACATGTATTTATGAATGGAAACTAGAAGAAAAAACAAAGAAAGAGACACTATACCATTCTACCAAGTCATGGAATCCAACAACAATCCTCTATTCATCATCCAAGAGACTATCCAAGAGCATGAGACAAGTATTTATTCCAAAGCTTATATGACCATATATTGCTTCTATCATCAAGTTCAGCCTCCTATTACAATGAATTCCTTTCGAATATATAGGCTCAAGTGAGGAAAACCTCATGGTTCAACTTGCTATCCCATTGGCCTAATCAAAATATCTAAACTTGTCCTTGAGGCTTTGCAAAGCCCAAGGCACAAAATATCTCATAAAATATCTAAAAAATGCTAAAAAAGGGAAAAATATTGAATTTTCATAACTTCTCATGTGAAAAAATAGCTAAACGCACATGAGGAAAGATCAATTTTTAAAGGTTCAAAATTTACAAAAATATTCAAAATTTACATCAGCAAAAGGTCCCCTAACTTTCCGACAACATTTGGTAGCCTTCCCGATGTCAAAACGAGGCTCATGATAGATCGTTGGAAATCTCTGAGCGTATGATTTATGGAACAACTAAATTTTTCCCAATCTGATGCTTGAAAGTCCTCCAAAGCTAGGCTTGTGTGTAAGAAACCAAAAATTACAGTCTGCTGATAGACTGGGCAGAGTGTGCAAAAAGCGAGCGCTTTTCGCCATTTCGGGGAAGCAAATGATCTCCAAATGTCTTGAAAATCGTTGAGTGTGTGCTCCTGAAATTATGGCATCCAATGATACCATTCTCCTCCTTTGACGAATCCCCAAAATGAAATGGCGAATTTCATGATTTTTGACCAAAAACTCAAAAATGCCAAAAAAACCAAAGTATGTCAAAATTTTCCCAAAATCGGTGTGTATGACCCTCAAGGGTTCTTAACAATATGTTCCGAAGTAGTGGCCAAAATCTCAAGTCCTGATGTGTCTTTCTTCCCTTTCCATGCCGGGCGCTTCCCTTTAGCCTCCTTTAGCCTTTCTTGGGTAGCCTTTAACTTGTGTCGGGCAAACTGATTTAGCTTTTCGTAATGCTTCGTCATCCTCCTTTGAAGCTCTAGATCCCTGTTTGCCCTCTCTAACTTCCTCTCCAAATGGTAATTTACTCTTTCAAGCCACGCCTCCTTATTGTTTTCTATCTCTTGCTCAAGCAATGTAGTAAGAGGAGTGGAGTCGAGAAGGGCTTGCTCCTCCTCCTTTTGTCTTTCAAGGGCTCTTTTAAGCCCTATGGTTCTAGGCCTTTTTTTCCTAGGCTGGTCTTCTTCTTCACTTGCGTCAAAATCGCCTATGAGCTTATCTATCCTTGCTTGGGCTTTGGAGGCCTCCTTTTTGTACTTAGTCGCCCGTGTCTCATGAATGGCCATATGGACATTCATTTGCCTATTTTGGATCTGCAAGAATTGATTGAAATTCCTTGCCCGATGAAGGTCATCCTTTAATGCATCAATTTGGCCCTCTCTATGGATTAAGAGGTTTTCTAGAATTTGGGCCTCGTTATCACTGTCGTCACTTTGAATTGGGATGGCATCTAATGAACTCTCATGCTCATGACCTTCTCCTACCTTGACCTTCCCTTTGCCTTGGAAGGCTATCCTTGTGCTCTTCCTCCTAGGCAAGTCAGTGATAGGCTTCTTTGGCAACTTTCCTTTGCTACGGAGAGCTCTTGTCACATTTGGAGTGACATCCTTGGGCACTCTCTTTCTTGTTGTCCTCGGCTTGGCCTTTTTAGGAGAGGAAGGCATGATTCCTTTACCCTTTTCATCTTGCTTGTCATCCCCTTGATTTTTTTTTTCTTCTTGAGGCTACTGTGTATCTTGAGAAGGTTGTTGTGCATCATGAGGAGAATGTTGTGTATCATGAGGAGCCTGCTGTGTATCTTCTTCAGGCTGCCCTTGCTCCTCAACATCATGCTTTTGCCCTGCCTCACTTTCCTGCTCATTTTGTTGTTCAAGCTACTGCCCTTGATCATCATCCTTATCATTTTTTTGTTCAAGCTGATGCCCTTGATCATCATCCTTATCATTTTGTTGCTCAAGCTGCTGCTCTTCCTCTTTTTTCTTTTGTTCACTACCACTGAGTTGCTGCTGTTCAACAATCTCCTCCTCTTATTCCTGCTACTGCTCACCTTCACCACTATCATGCTGCTGCCCCTCATTCTTAGTTTGCTACTCTTCATCCCTTTCTTCATGCTCAGGTCTTTCCTCCTCTTGCTGGCCACTTACCTCTCCTTCTCCATGCTCTTTTTCCTGTTCTAAAGTGAATTTGAGTTTTCTAGGAGTAGGTCTGCTAGAGGAAGGTGAGGGATGATGAGTAGGAGATGTAGGGGATGTATGGACTGGAGGGATAGTGGAGAAATCCGGGTGACTGATGAAAACATCCCAAGAAACATCTTTCTTCTCAAGTTGGTGAAGGATGATGATTTTAATGAGAGAGTGATGGAATAGAGAGGCTATTTGCTGGGATGGAGGCTTCTTCTGGACAGAGGAGGCCATTTTCTCAATGCTTTTGCATAAGAAGAAAGGAAGATTTCGCTGCTTGGTTCTTGTGAAATGCATCAACAGTCGGATGTGATATGCATAAACTCGGGAAAATCTCCCCTCACAAGTGAAATACTTCATGATAATCTTCATGAGGGGGGCATAGCTAGCTAGAAGATAAGAGAAAGGGAAAATAGCAGGGCATGCTTCTCTGTGCTCAGGCTTGAGGAAGGTTTTGTAGTCATCCAAGTCCAAATAGCTTTGTTTGAACCATTTCATGCCAATGTAGGGAATTTTAGTAGCCTTGGATATGGATCTCGGGGAGAACTTGAAATCAAGGCCTGCCAATTGAAAATGTTTGTCTTTGAACCTCAAGGCACACAAATGTGTTAAAGGAGAGAAAATTTTCACTTCTTGTACCCTCTGGCAAAAATCCAAGCACCCTACCTCATGAAAATTGAATAAGATAGATGGGTGTGCATTGACCTCTTCGGTGGAAATTGGCTCATACCTCTTGTGCAAACCACTCCTACTATCTTGCCTGGGAGGCATCTTGATATAGATGCACTCTTGAAACACCAAATTGCCTCAAAGTTTTTGAGAATGTGTTTTTAAACCAAACTCTGTCTCAGCCTGCTAACTTATTGTAAGCAACAATGGTTTCAAATGTAGTGTGAAAATGCCCTTTTAACACACCACTCTTTGCCCCTTGTGTTCGGTGTGAGCACAAACAATCCTGTTGGAGTCGAACAGTGAAAACTTCTTTGAACCAAAACACTGCCCTGGTATCCAATATTCCTTACCCAGACATGACAAAACCTCTAAATGGTGATTTACAGTTTCACATAATAAAGTTGTTTTTTTGGAGTAAGGGAGAAAGTACCGCCGTTTTGCCATTTTTTATCAAACAGAGAAATCCTTTGGTTTGACAAAAACATTTATATCATGATAACTGCTTCTTGAGAATGAACCCATAGTTTCTCCTTTCAAAACCCTGTCTCTCCTTTTGGACACCGTTTTGCACTATTTCAAAACTGTTTAGAGAGTTAATTTGGTCCTTTACCACCCATCAAAACATACCACCTTTATTTATGCTAGGGATGGACAAACAAAATCACTGTAACATTGATTTTTTAAACAAAGGCTCTTCTTTCTTAAAACAACTTAGAACTGTGATTTAAACCGTGATTTTCATCCCCTGTCCATGACTGAATAGTTTTGAAAGAAAGCAAGGGGGCACTTGGAATACCTGTGAAAAACGATGACAGGCCTGCTTGAGGAATTTGGACCAGCTTCTAGAAGGGTTAGGAGGCGTTTTGATCGTTGGAATTGCGCGCGGCACTTTTACTGTGGAGGACGTCGCGCAAAATGGGCCGTTAGGTCACTATCGGGCCGACAGGACCAAAGCCCGTAGGCGCGCCGCGCGACTTTGTTGTCGTGTGCAAAACGAGCGCTTGAACGCGCCACGCGGTGTTACAGGCGTGCCGCGCAGTTCATAAAACCCAAAACTCTGTGTAATTTTCTCCAAATTCTTTTCTCCGATCTCGAGCGCAGCAAGAGGGGTTCTGTTGGTGTGTTGAAATGTGAACAATGTGTGGGCAACGGTCCCTACCTCTTGTATTTGAAAAGGGAACAAAACCTTTGGTGCATTTAATGAGGGTGTTTGAAAAACATTCAAAAAAGGCCTTCGTTTTAAAATTAGAAATGGAGCTCATATCTTCTTTGAAACGTAACTTGGACTTGTTTTTTGTCCAAACCAAAACACAGTGGCAATGCTTACTTCTTATAAGCCAGACCTCCCTTTTTTACACGAAACCACTTTGTGGGGAAATTTTAACACTCTGACTGTTTTCTTCATAGAGAGAAAAAATCTGCGCCTTGATATCTTTGACATATTTTCATATGGAAAAGGCCTTCCCTTTTTACAGTGGCATGCTCACATTGCTTTTACTGGGTTCCAAGACCTGAAAACATGTCATGATATTTTTGCACATTTATGAACTTGTAAACCTATTTGCAATGCCCTTTTTACTGATGGAGAAGCTGAACTGTCACTTCAATATCCCTTTTATACCTCTGGTCTTTGTATGGCATACTTGTCTTTGTCATTTTAAAAGAGGACACCTGCAGAGGATATTTTGTGTTGCAGGGGTTTGTCTTTGATATTTTGAAGGAGGTCACTTTTTCCCTCTTGCAACATAAACTAACATTTTTGCTCTGGATGCTATGAGTATAGTCTTGTCTACAATGTAAACTAAATTAGATGGCAGGTGCTGCTTGAGCTTCCTTTTTGACTGTAGGTGAAAAAAAAATGTAGTTGCATTGATCTTAGGTTTATCATCCTCTGTCTAAAAAGGGCGCTTTTCCTAAAACCTTTCTTCTGCTCAAAATATACCAGCAATGTATCTTTGGTCCTTGGTTATAGGAGCAGACTTTCTGTGGAAAACTAAATATACTTTGCCTTCTTATCCACTGTGATGAGCTATTTGAAGGCATTCTCTTATTGGCAGGATGATGAGTATCCTTTGAAACATGATCATCATCATTTCTTTTGCATGTGCAATGACCCATCTCATCAACCACTCTTCAATTTTGTTTTGTCTAGAGCTGCAGATTGTCTTTTGAAAGAGACCTTGTTAAGAGATATTTTTGACCCATTTGATTGCAGCGGTACCCCTGCTTTCCTTCTTGGTCTCTCACCTTGTTTCTCTGTTTCAACTATCCCATACTGTTCTTACCACTCATCTTTTGATCAGTCAAACCTTGAAATCAGTCAATGCCCTGGCCCTCTGCTTATGAATGAAGGAGGCCCTTCACTTGGCAAAGTGTCTGATGCCTTTTCAACCTCTGTCTTAATCTACTGAAGAATGTTTGATGAGCGTGCTTGACAAGGGTTTTTATTATACATGATGGCAGGCAAACAAACCTTGAAAAACACTACAGCTTTTACCTCAGCCTTCAATCATCACTTTTCTTCAGAAAACCCTAGTCACTGTCTCACTGTTTAAAAACAAATCTGTCTTACAGTCAGTTGCAATTTTTCAAGTCAAACTTTGGCCATCACCCTCTGCTTATAGATGAAGGAGGCGCTCTCAAAACCCTCTGCTTATAAATGAAGGAGGTTCTCAATCATGTCATATCATCAGCCTTTTGACAGTGTTGTTTTTCTTTTACTGTCCTTTTAGGCTTTGAATGTGGTTGCATGAGCTTGATGAAAAACTCTTTGCTCTTTAGCTGCATCTCAGGCTCAAGATCACATTGAGAAGCAGATGTCTTTTCATGTGGAGCTCAAAATTGTCTTCTGAGATGCTAGTATGTTTCTGTTCTTGAAAGATCCATCAAACACCGTAAAACACCTAAAATCAGCTTGAGATTATGGTCTATGTATTGCTGAGACTTAAGGGTGTATTAGTGGCGCGACTTAGGGCTGTGACCAATTTTATTAGCAGAGTAGGAGGTCTATTATGACTGGTTTGTAGCAGATGAAGGTTTTTTTGATCTTGGGTAGTTTTCCAAGGGAGGAATGCCTTAAAGCACCACTTCCTAACTTAGGGGAGACTGTTTGACCAGATTTGGATTATCTCTTTAGAGCTGATGGGAAAACTAGTATGGCTGAGGCTAGGTAGGATTGATAATGAGGTTTCATCTTGTCATGGGTGGACTGAAAGGTAATAGGGCAAAAATTTTTATGGGCGTTTTCCCAGCTGGAAAATTTGACAAATTTTTAGATCGGTTGTTGGAAAACTTGGCTGTTACAACTAGTCATCATCAACAAGTAAAAATATTGATGACTAACATTTTCCATTTTGTCCATTATTTATCTGATAAAAGAACATAAATTTTAGAGTAGGATATGCTTTCTTGGCACCCTAATTCTGTCTGCTTTCTTTATCTCAATGTTTTCTTCTGCAAGGTTTGATTATAGAATTCTTAATTGCTCTATGGTTCCACCTAGCTTGTTGTCTTGGAAATGATTCAGTATAGTCAAGCCAAAGAAGTCTATGGAATACCCTGTCCTTTGGTGTAGCCTGAAATATTGTTTTTAAGGCCTTTCTTTGAAGTATACTTAGTAGAGGGTACGCCTTGTCCTCTGGTTTTCCTTAAAATGTTATTTTGAAGGTATTTAGAGTGTTTGATTAAAGAATATAGGTTTATCTTTCTCTTTAGTTGCACTCATTGTTATATTAAATGTCTTCTTTATCTAAAAGTAATTCTAGGATTGCTGGATTGTTGTCCTAAATGTTTTCTTATTAGAATCTAGCCAAAGATTTCTATGGTATGCCTTGGCCTTTGGTTTGTCTTAAACAATTAACTAAAAGGCTTTTCTTTTTGAAGTAAAGTTAAAGGATTATCAATTTCACTTTAGTTTTTTTGCTTTCAGAACTTACTGTCATTTCATATTCCATCTAATCTAAGAGATCCACTTGATATAGTTAGCTTTCCCTATGAAAACCCTTGCAAAGTTGATGAACAATTAAATCCTTTTATGACTCCATAGACCAATGGATTAATGTTTCTCATGGTATATATTTTCAACTAAAGCACTTCATCAATTAATAACACCATTAGTCTATCTATCAACCAATCCAATGAAACAAAAAAATAGTCCTAAGAACTTCACAACTAGCCAAAAATCATAAAACAAAAGCATAAAGACATATCATTCATAAACACTTACATAGAGAGAGCCCTCTCTGAGTCCAGGAAGGCTAGGTCCATGGACTCCAAAGTGGCCCGATGTGGTTCCCTGCAGAGTTTGTTCTTTCCAATCTTGAAAATCATGGGGAGCCAACACACTCAAAGTTGAAGCTATTGTTAATCTCCCCTCTCCTTCCTCCTTACATTAGTTGCAGAGTCTGCAGGGGAAAGCTAACTTCCTATGCCATTTTATACCTAACTATGCTGAAGTGGCCAAAGGATTTAAGCGATTACTGAAGCATGGCGTCCCGTTCCTCTGAGATGAGATCACCCAAAATTCCTTCGATGCACTGAAGACGTTTCTAGTCAATGCTCCTCTGTTGCATCCTCCAAATTATCATCATGAGTATTCCCTCTATTTGGCTGCTGCATTTAGCACTATCGCCATGGTTTTTTTCCAAGATGATGATGTTGGTGATGAGAATGTCATTTACTATATATCTCGTAATCTTCGCGATACTGAGACGTGCAATTCCCATATCGAGAAGTTGGCATTGGCTGCTCTTCAAGCGGTTCAATTTTTCCGTCACTACATTCTATTGAGCATAGTGACTGTGATTTCTGATTTCAACCCTGTGACTTACATATTGACTTGTCAATTGTTGGGGGAAAGTAATCGAAGTGGATTTTTATCCTCCAAGAGTTCAATTTGGAGTTCACTACCGCCAAGTCGAGGAAGCCATTGGTCTTCGCCAATTTGATATAATACCTCAATTCCGATTCCGCTCCATCTGGTTCCGAGGAATACATTCTGGATGACATGATTTTTCTGATTATCACTTTTGATCCTTGGTATGGTGATATCATCGTATATCTTTAGACTTCCACCTTCTGATTTGAGTTGACGAATGATGCTCGTCGACGCATCTGTCATCAATCGCAACCCTATCGCATAGTCAGAGATACACTCTACCACATCGGAGTTGATTCTGTTCTCCACCGGTGTTTGACTCTCGAGGAGGCTGAAAAGGTCCTGAATGATTGTCATAGTGGCACCTGTGGCAGTCACATGTCTGGATATGCTACTGCACATAAAATTATTTGTGCTGGCTATTTCTGGCCCACCATCTTTAAAGACTACATTGTTACTGTCTGTAAGTGCCATGATTTCCAGATCTATTAGTGCAATATGCACACGCCACCTTCCCATGTTCACCTTGTCATTACTGTTGGTCCCTTTGTGAAGTGGGGCATCAATTTTATGACATGAAACCCTCAATCGGCTGGGGGGCATGCTTATATTATCGTAGCCATCAACTACTTCATAAAATGGGCCAAAGCAATGCCTACACTTATAGCTGACAGTAAGACAACAACACAATTTCAATTCAATCATGTCATTTCTAGGTTTGGTGTCCCTCAAGCCATTGTTATCGATCATGGTTCCCATTTTTGGCATTACATGGTGGCTGAGTTGAATTCCAAGTTGGGTCTGTGTCACAATAGCTCAATGTCGTACTATCCTCAAGCCAATGGCCAGGTTGAAGCCGTGAAAAAATTTCTCGTCACTATGCTTCAACGTATGATTCGAAATGTTTTCAGCTCTCAAGGCTTACCGAACCTTAGTGAAGGATGTGACTGGATTCACTCCATTCCAGCTTGTTTATGGTCTGGAAGCTACCCTTCTTATTGAATGTGAAATTCCTTCTCTCAAAATAGATGTTGAATTGTTGTCGAATACATCGTCAAAAGAAGAAAATCTTCTATATTTAGAGAGGCTTGATGAAAATCACTGCTTTCTTGCTCTTTTCATAGAAGCACAAAAGAAGCAAGTCAAAGCTCATTTTGACCAGTTGGTTTCCCCTCATTCCTTTATAGAAGTAGATCTCCTCCTCCTGTACAAAAAAGCTCACGATAAGCTAGGGGTAGGAAAATTTCAACCCATGTGGCATGGGCCCTACATTGTTAAGTGTGTTTTGCATAATGAGGCTTATGAGCTTATTGATTATGAAGGTTACCCTCTGGATCAGCCTAGAAATGGGTTGTATCTTAAAAATTACTATGCATGAGTCATTCGTGCATGTTTCTTTGTACATAGGTGTTTTTTTTTCATTTTTGTACTTTTTTGGCTTGGTGAGCTTTACGAGCATTTTATTGCTTATTGGATCATCGCTTATTGTGCAGATTTCTATTACCCCTCATGTCAGTTTTGCGGATGGTGCTTCCCGTAGTACCCAGAACCTGTCTTCGGCAGCCTAGGTGATTTATAATTCTTCTGGTGAGTTGATAGACCTACAAGGTATTTGTCTAGGACGAACCACAAACAATGTCACTAAATATAGTGTTATTATTGGACTATTAACTGAGGCCATTACCCTCAACATTCGTGCATTGATTGTTAACCTAGACTCACAGCTTGTTGTTCTTCGGCTTAATGGGCATTATTCTGTTAGAAATCCTCACATCTGAAGGTTGTATTTGCATGTTCGTTTATTGGAAAGACATTTTGATTACATTACATATCAACATATTCCCAGACGAATGAATGCGTTAACTGATACAGTAGCCAATATTGTATTAGATAGACATTTGCGTAATTTATAAAACATCATCATCACATGACAAGATCCATATAGGAAAATAGATGTATATATATATCGAATGTTTGCATCAACGTGCATCATAAATTCAAAAAATATGTATGCTTCGGTTACATCCTAAGACATCATGTCTCTCAAAAAATATGTGGAAATAAAACCTAGGTGTCTAGTCAGCATGATGCTCATGATAGCACATCACTTCCCATACAAGTTGCCTCAATAAGCAGTGAACATGGTTCAACACCCCTACAGTATGTCTCTGGTACGCACGAGGAACATCATCAAATATCGCATAATCCGGTATCCCACGGGAGATTACCTCCAAGTTGCGTATGATTTCCTCCTCTTCGCCTCCCTCAGCATGAGGGGCCACATCAAAGTTGCGAGGAATCCTCTGTGCTATTGGAAACATGCCTGCAGGTCTTTCTGGGCCAACATCTGTAATTATATGGATTAATGTCAAAACATGCATAACAAACAAATCGTAATAGTCATAAAAAAAAAAATGAGTCTTACCCAATGCTTCATCCCTATCCTCTCCTACTGGGAGTGGGATATCCGCATCACCAGTGAAGTCGGTGCCAGAATAGGGCCAGTCCTCCACGAAGATTAGCTGTCAGCGGAGCCACTCAAAGAAATTCAGTCTCTAGGACATATGTTGACCACCCCCTGATCTTGGCATTAGAGACGCCCAACAGACCATCCGTGGCTCCTAGGATGGTGGTGTCGGAACTATCACCTCCTGAAGTTGGAAAATTGGTAACCATTTCAAGATGAAAGGTGCCAAGATGGACCCATAACTAAACTGCTTCATCTTACCATTCTTGCATTTTTTCAACTGGAATTTCATGTTGATCGTTATTGCCTCTACCCAGCTGTAGAGTGTTGGTGCCATGAAATCCACTATAAGAAGTAATTGTGTTTTTGTGGCCTCATGTGGAGCCTGAACTCTAGTAGCTCACGTGATGGTGTGTAGCACTACTCTGAGTGCCAGATCTGGAATAGTTTGGATATCCACCTTTCCGCTTTTGGATCCTTTTCGTGCCCCTTAGAACACTCTATTGATAACCATACTCATGTTCTCCATTGTTGTCGGAGTAGCTATCAGGATTGGTACTTCCCCCCTCCATGACAATTCGGTTATGAAGTAGACATCCGAGACTTCAATCTTCAGTTCCTAATCATGAATAATGAATCTTTCTTGATCAATTTCCTAGACACTGATCAAGTATTGAAATAACATCGGTTGAGCTCTGAGACATGGCACCATAAATAATTTATTGAGCCCACAGTCCCTGAGAACTTCAATGCATCTCCCATTGCCCATGGCTTCCTCATCTTGTTCACTATGTTCTCGTTCTTTCCATTCGGTCACCATTTTTTCCTTTCACACCTGCAAAAATATCCATATGGTTGTCATTAGCCAAATACAATGCTTTTGAAATGGTAAAATTGGGTTCATTGTTTGAATTCACAAGCTCAAATGATCGCCACGGTTGGTGCGCCCACGTTTGGATTTAAGGCCAGTTGGTACGAGTCTATGCACGATACCCGCGCCGACCGTCGCGCCCTAATTTTTACAAAACTCCCCCCCATAGATATACAAAATGGGTTTCAAATTATATCAAAATGCATGGAAGGATATGAGTTCTTACCTGAGACAGACAGATTCGCGATTGGCCTTCCGGATTTCTTATTTTCAGCTTCACAAAATCACAGTTAAAAAGGGTAAAAAATGTGCTCACAAGAGGTAAAAATGAAAACTAATTTTTTTTACCATTATTGATATTTTATAAAATTTTCAGAGCCCTAATTAGGTTTTGAAGCATTTTTTTCGATTATTTCGCTATGTTATTTCAAAAAATGGGTTTTACGTGCGTCTCTTGTGTAGCAACAGGTCCTCAACGTGACGACGATGAAGTGACGAGTTGTATTTTATACTTTTTCGGACTCGGTAAAAACACGAAAAAGTCACTCCCGGAGTCATCTTTCAGCTCTTTTCTGACTCTCGAAAATCGAAAATATTGCTGAGACTCTTATCATTTTGAACTTTTTAAATGGCTACAAAGCGATATCTACCCAATATATGTTTACCCCTTTTTTGGGTAGGGATAGATTATTTATGAAAAAGGAATACCTTAGCCTATCACAACTAAGAGGTTCTCTTAGACATAGTTTTATACCTTTTTGGATCTATGAGACTACCTATGAAAATGGACTTGTTGGAGTTTTCTTTTCCGCTTATTTTCAAACTCTCTAAACATGAAAAGATGTTGAGTTCTCCCTTTGTCAGACTCGTAAAAATTTCAATGACATCAGAAACTGTAACCATGACGTAATTGAGTTCCTCCTTCCTAGGGCTCGTAAAATGTACTAGGATGGATTTGTCTGAAGGAAAAACTTACATGAAAATAATATGATATCCACTTCAAGCTTGTTTCCAAAAATAATTGGGGTACTCACCAGCAATGGTGGGGGAAAATGGAACCAATTCTCAGTCGTGTCGGCAGTATGTCACTCTTGAACATGACACTCATATGCATTTGTGTCGGGTTGGGACATCTCATTTCGTCATTTTTGCCTCCATGGGTTTGGGTAATATGTTTTAACCTCTCATATGCTCTTTTCCATGTCATCATGACCTCATATCCTTTGATGTCAAATACTGCCAAATCTGGAGTCGTGTCACTGATATGTTCAAGAGAAGTTCTCATTTACAGTTTTCACCCTCCCTCTGATCCTTTGTTTGGTCTTGATTCACTATCATCTTATTCCTTTGTCTCATATCGATGATGTGGGAAACATTATGGCCCTCCTTTGACCAGGTCACTTCCTGTCGATTTCAGCTCATTATCTAGGAAGTTGATCTAGAGACTCCCTTTCGATACCTTCGAGCTTGCATGCCTCAATGGTAAGTTCTTCGCATTCGACGATAGGTCCTCATCATTGGCCTTCGATCGAGTGATTTTGAGGATGTTCAACACCAGAACACTGTTCACATTCCGTGGATTGTACTAGTTGTACCTTGAGAGCCATTGTCATTATTGGTGGTTTCTCTCGTGCATGTTAATAGCTTACATCATTGGCTAGTAATCAGGTGATTTTCTTGCATGTTCAACTTTGGCTCACATATTCGCATGCTTGAATTTGTACTTGTTTGGGTCGAGATGGAGCGCAAGACACTAGGTTTTTTCTGATAGAATGCAGGTTGTGGGATATTTTTTTTTATCTTGACTATATGCATGGCTCTTTTGATTGGATGGTTGTGACCATACCTAAGTCTATTTGTTGATCCTTATTGTTGGATGGTTGCATCCATACCTCAGATCTCATTTTTATATGTACTCTATTATGGATGGCTGCGCCCATGCCACATGTTCATGTATTATAGATATCAGTTGTATTTGTACTAGCAGGTCTTTTGACGACGGTGTTTGGTTTGAATGCATTCTCATAAAGCATTTCACTCCTCCCTCTCTCTTGGACCTCATGCTTTAGGGGGCATCAGTTACACAACATTTTTTCACCATCCCTGTAATCCCCATCCTAAACATTGGAGGACCATTTCTATGACTTATATGTAATTTCATGCCTCGCAAAAAGTGTCATTGCATCCATTTCCATGAAAAGAAAATTTCCTCTGTTGATTATTCCTGGAGTTGACTCTCGAAAGCACATGATTTTGGGTCGGCACTGGCAGGCAGTTATGGCCTCGCGCCCATAGATAAATTAACACTGGGCCCCATGCCCATTGGTGCCCTGTCTTAGTGGACTGACCACACCGAGTTGTTTATGGAATTTTTTTTAAAATAGAAGCGAAGTGTCCATCACCAACTACTTTGTGAGCAGACTGAGCGTAAGTTGTTCGACTGAATAATGTCGAACATATTCTTTTGGATTATTGTTTCCTAAATTTAAGCAACCTCCCAAAGGATAAGGCCTCCCTTCCACCATTTGAGGGATTCCAACCTCCTCCTCCTCTCCTATAAATACATCTCTCTCACATAGATGCATCTAGCTGAACATTTTGTACCATAGCTAAAATGGTTGAATAGCTGAGCAGTCTGATATAGCTGGTGTGAGATAGAGTAGAGAGATACCTATTGTCGAGAGAGATTCTAGGCTTATTGCCTTGCCAAGTATAATTCCCCCACGAATGCTTGAGACGCGTTTCGACTGGACCCATTGAAGGAGGCTACAACGTCAAGGCTCTTTTGGTTGTAAACTCTTTCTCTCTTCTTATTAATACATCACTAATGTTTTGGTTCCTGTTTTTCATTTGATATGATTTATCTTGTGCAATATGTTTAATTCTCCTTGACCAATTAGATAGTTATGAATGCAAGTATTGTTTCGTATGCTGTTATTATTCTCTGATCCTTTTGTAGGCACATGAGTGCCACCACTGAAGGACCACGACGTGTCAGGAAAAATATGAGGAGATTGTTGCTACAACAACTGCGTTGGAACAAAGGTAGGACATCTATCCCGACTCAGTTTCATTCATTAACTAGGAATAGATGCATTAGCATGTCCTCTTCCTACTAGACCCACCCTAGGGCTAGAGGGATCACCTCTTTCCGCAGAGGGGATTTACCTACACAACACATATAATAAAATTTTGACCTATCCTGAGGCACCACATATTGGCCTCTGGTTGGGCCATGTGGTAACCTCTAATTGGACCCCCAATAATAACTTGAACCAATCACATGCGCCCAATTAGAACAATGACGAGGTGACACTTGTCGAGCCCACACTGGTCCTTCACCCTGTCATATGCCTGATAAACATGCTAAAATTAGTAGTACGAACTTCCGAGTCAGTAGTCCAGTTAGCACACCTGCAAATGTTTTTTTTTACTGAGCCAAATAATCAGAACATCATAAATTGAGCATACAATATCAGTTTTCAGCGATTCAAGTGGCGTTGGATTCAGAACGAAGAACTCTATAATATAGAACTTGTTTCAAGTGTTTTTGAGCACTTTTCTGGTCCCTTGGATCATTCATCAAGATTATGCCTCCACATTTTATCTTAGTTAAGTGTTAGATAAATATTAAATTAACCAATTTTCTTTAACAATGTGCTATATAAGTATAAACATGCAACATCATCATCAAAAAATATACAATCAATATATAGGGAAAGTAAAAATTAGCTTCACACCTACTAATTATCCTCATATAATAACAATATAATATACAGAGTACATGTCCTGACACTTTTCCAATTACAAAAACTTGGCTTGCAACTATGTACAAGTTATCTTACAACCTTAATCTTTGCAATGTCTCGGTCTCACATCATCGCCAAACCCTTTTGAGTACAAGTTTCAAGCTCCTCTACTACAATCCTTAACCAAATGGGCGCCTCTATATGAAGCGACTGCTCTTTTTCAAACCTCAAGTTCCAGTGTAGTGGAAACCCCAAATTTGGCCTGAACACCACATTTCGTGTCCACCTGACCAAACTCAAAAACAATTTCCAAGTCGCCCAACTTATGATGTTGTGTAATCTCTCGGTGCGATCTATCTCTATGGCAGTCACATGCATTCTCTCTATGATATCACAAGCCTCGACACCATCTTGTAAATATATTGTAGTTTTTACAAGAACTATTTCCTGCATGCCCTTAGGCACAACCTAACTCCAAGTCCTCATGTCAAGTCCCATTGACACACTCTACACGACTTGCGATCATTCCAAGGCTCAGTCGCACACCTATTGCATGACTCTTCCATCACTTGGCTCGCATGACCCACCTTACTACTTGCATGACTCACTTGGCCCACTCACAAAACTCACCCAGGCTACTCGTATGACTTGCTTGACTACTTGCGTGACTCACCCATCCCACTTACACAATTTCTTGCTCGATTATGTTTAGTGTGCTTTTCCCTAGCTGTAGACCCACTCGAAAGAACCAACCCCCCCCCCCCCCCCCAACTATTTTGTGGATGCCTCCTCTCAAAGAACTCTAATATATATACATGTCAATCATTACACTCCATAGTGTCAAGTTGACCCACTTCGTACGATTCCTTTGCAGAACCATATATTTATGCACACATTTATGATGACTTGTCTAGCACAACTCTCTCACATGATATTCTCGCGTGATTTTTTCACATGACTATGCCCTCACACAACTCCTCATACGACCTCAGACTCGCATGACTTACATGAATCCACATGTCATCATTCCCTTGCCCAACATCAACTTTCATCACAATATTTGCAATATCTTCATCGCAAATCATGTGATGGGGGTGTTCGACCTATGGCATGTGCTCCAATTAAAAGAGTTCCCAACTTTGGGGCTTGACGGTCAACAACTGAAGTAGACTATGAAGGTTGTCATATTGTTAGCACATAATGTGACATAAACATTTATTATGGTATAGTTAGAACTTGCATTATAATGCAGTACTTGTTGAAGAAAACACACCAACTGAAAACAAATGATAGAGAAAATAATTTGGCAATAATGCAAACAACTCTCACACACCAACTCTCATAAAATTTCATTAACATATGAATATATTTATACATGAGGAGAGGTCTCTGGATTTTTCAACTCCACAAATCACTCAATAATTCTCTCAATTAATCAATCCACAATTATCTCAAACAAATAGAAACTTTACAATAACACTAACAATTAACAAATGATCATTTGGAAATAATCCAAGATCATCTTTGAATTTGCAGAATTTTTCCTTAGATAGTGCTTTGCTGAATATATCAGCTACTTGTTCATCTGTTCTGCAATACTCAATCTTGATCACTCCTTGATGAACCAAATCCTGAAAAAAATGATATTGAATATCAATATGTTTGGTCTTATTATGAAAAAATGGATTCTTTTTCATCTGAATAGCACTTTGATTATCACACATCAACTAAGCGGGTTTCACTTTTTGTTAATGTAGATCCTCTAGAATTATTCTTAACCAAACTGCTTAACATGCTGGTTTTTCTACTTCTTTATACTCTGTTTTTGTTGTGGAGAGAGAAACTATAGGTTTCTCTTCATTACTCCAAACAATTGTTGCTGAACCCATACTGAGTGAATACCTGAAATTTGATTTCCTGTCATCCATAGATCCAACCCAATATGAACCTACATAACCAATCAACCTGAAATCCTCTAAAAACATGTATACTTAACCATAACCAATTGTTCCACGTGGATATATTAAAATCATCTTTGTTGCTTTCCAATGTAATTCCTTTGGTTCTTCCATAAATATTGATACAATATTGACTGCAAAAGAAATATATGGTCGAGTTTTAGTTAAGTAGATCAAACTTCCAACCAAATGATGATACAAAGTAACATCAACTGAATTAGAGTCAACATGTCCATATATCTTCAACCCAACTTCCAAAGGAGTTGTCGCTGGCTTGCAACTCAACATTATGAACTTCTTCAGAATATCCCAAGTATACTTTGCCTGTGACTTGAAAGTACCATCTTCCTTATGCCAAAATTCAATACCCAAAAAATAATGCAACTCACAAATATCTATCATCTCAAACTCAACTATCATTTGTGACTTAAACCTTTGAAATAATTATGTATTATTCCATGTGTAGATCAAATCATCAACATATAAGGAAACTATCAAAATTTCCTGCCATGAATGAAAGATATAGATATTGGGCTCAGATAGACTTTTAACTAAGCCATGGTCCTAAAAGTACTTATCAATTCTTGAATACCATGCCCTTGGTGCTTTCTTAAGACCATACAAGGCCTTCTTCACCCTATAAACATAGTCTTCTTTTCCTAACAATTCAAAACCTTTAGGTTGCTCCAAATAAATTTCTTCATCCACATAACCATTTAGAAAAGTTGATTTAACATCCATTTGAAAATTTTACCACTTGTAATGTGCATCTAATGCAAGAACCATCTTGATTGTATCAAAATTGTCTACTAGGGAATATGTCTCAGTATAATCAATTCCTTCTTTTTGTGCATAGCCCTTTGAAACTAAACGATCCTTATACTTATCAATTGTGACATCTGATTTATAATTGGTTTTTATAAACCCACTCAGTGCCAATTACATATTTTCCCTTTGTTAATTTTACCAAGTCCCATGTATCATTTTTCACCAAGGCATTCAATTCTGCTTCCATAACTTCATTCCATTCTTTCTTTCTTGATGCTTCTTCATAATCTCGTGGTTCATGTATTTTCATTACATGTCCCACAAGTGCATAATTCACTAAATAAAATTGAGATCTAATAACCATTCTTTCAAAATTTCTATCCAACATACTACTTTATGAATGACCCCTTTCAAGCTACTCAGGCTTCTTCTTAACTTCATATATCTTTAATGAATTGGAATTTGATTCATCACCAATATTCACAACATCTTTACTCACTTCAAATTGTACTTGATTTGGATGATATATTCCCTGCTCATCAAACAAAACATCTCTGCTTATTATCGCCTTCTTTTCTTCAGGATCAAACAACCTATAACTTCTTGTTTTAGTAATATATCAAATAAAGATAAATTTCACACTTTCATCATCCAATTTCTTCCACTTTCCTTAGGAACATGTGCATATGCAATACAACCAAACACTTTCATATGTGAAACACTTGGTTTGTATCATGACCATGCTTCTTCTGGAGTCAAGTTCAACACTTCTTTTGTAAGAAATAAGTTAAGAGTGTATACTTATTCAACCCAAAACTCATTTCCAAGTGAGTAGTTTTTAACATGCTCCTAGATATTTCAACTATGGTCTTGTTTTTCCTCTCTGAAACAGAATTTTGTTGAGGAGAGTATGAATTGGTAAACTCTAACTTTATTCCATTCTTCCTGCAATAATTCAAAAAACAATTTGACTTGTATTCTTCCCCATTATCTATTCATAGGGTGAGAATTTTTAGACCACTTTTCTTTTCAACTAAAGCCTTAAACTCAAGAAAATGAGAAAACACTTCAGACTTATCTTGCAGAAAATTGACCCATGTCTTCCTAGAATAATCATCAATGAAAGTGAGAAAATTTTGTGCCTTTCCATTGGTATGCACCAATGGTAGATGTTTTCTAGCCTTCCATGTTCTATCTGATAAACTTCCCTTGTGTTGTTTCCCAAAAATACACCCTTCACATACTTTACCATCCAACTTTATATAAGGAAGACCATTCACCATGTTCTTCTTTCTCATCAGCACCAAAATTTGAAAAGTTAGATGTCCCATCCTATAATGCCAAATCTTACTATTTTCTTCTTCTGTTGTTTCAAACTTTGTGAATTACTTGAATCAAAGGAGATCTTGAAAATTATGCCTTCAGTCATTTCACCTCTTGCTACATCTACATTTCTATTCAACTTATCCATGATTAAGAATTCTTTATTATCAAACAATAACTTGTAATGTTTCTCCATCATCTGTCCTACATAAAGTAGATTCTTCTTCAATGTTGGTGTCAACAAAGTGTCGTTAATTAACTTATTTTTTCCATGCAATGTTGTTATTGAAACTGTTCCTTTCCCTTTCACCTTAGAAACACTATCATCACCAAATATGACTTTACCGAAATATTTGTCATTAATTTTGGTAAATAAATCCTCTTGCGATGTCATATGAGTTGAACATCCTAAATCAATATACCAAGCTTCACTTTCTTCACTATGTGCCATCAAACTTGAGATGAATAACTTCTCATTCCTAGTTTATTCAACAAATGTATTAGCACCTTTTCGCTCCATATCTTTCATTTTTGCATAAAAATCTCTTTCAATATGGACAAATTTTTGGCAATAATAACAATGTGGTCCTCCACCTATTCCTCCATCTCTTCCTTGTCCTCTTTTGCGAGATCCATATCTGCCTCTTCCTCTAAACTGACTGGGATTCCTACCTCTATCTCTTTAAGGTGATGCATGATGAACCCTTATCTAAAATGAGAGGAGGGGGGGGTGAATCAGTTTAGAACATTCATGGACATTTAAAACAATTTTCATTCAACTCATTTACACCATCATTTCATAAGCAGCTTAATACATAACGAATCAACAAACTTAATGTGTGGACATCATGTAATTAGGAAAATTAAAACATCACATCAACACATAATCATCAAGCACATAGACAAAAGATATAAGTGGAAACCCATAAGGGAGAAAACCACATCTTATTACTGTTGTGATGCAAAGGCAAGCTCGAACTCCCTCTCACAACTGATTTTATGTAGGCTCTAACCTACAGGAGAATACTACCTCAAATTCTACAAGCTACAACTTGCAAGGAAACTCCAACTCCCATCTAATTTTTGTAGGCTACAACCCATAGGAGGCTCCTACCTCAACCAGCTATAATTGGACATCTATCAAGCTAAAAATTGAAATGGAAGCACCAAATCCCATGTATTTTATGTAGGCTACAACCTACAGGAGGCTCCTAACTCAACCGGATCCAACTGGATAATTATCAAGCTACAACTTGAAAGGAGACTGCAATCCCCTCACTCAACATGAAACTAGAATGCTGATTTACCTGGATATTAGCTTTGTTATACTCCTTCTCTACTGCTGCCTCTTCAACCTTCATATCTACTTCTTATCAATTCCTGATGTGCACAACATTTCTATTAGCTCTCTCTTCTTCTTCCACTCTCCAACCTTCTGCAACTCTCTTACCTTCTTCCGCTCACATCCATTCTGTAGCTATTTAACCACCCTTTTCACTCTAACATTACATGTTTTATACAGATAACTGCATGACTGTTTGCATTCTACAGGGAATACGAAGTGAACAGGCCCGACCCTATGCCTTCCACCCATTCGATTCCTCATTCTTCAGTTCAGGTTATTACATTATAAATAATAATTACAACACTCATGGAGTTTTTTCTATGCCTACGGAGACTTGCCTTTGCATCACAAACAATATAAAATAATAAATGAATTTACATTTATAGTTACAACAATATTTCAATTCAACCATTTCAGCTTCTTCCTTTTCTATTCATTTTGTCTTCTCTGCCTGTTGTCCCTTTGTCTTCTCTGTCGGTATCATTGCCATTTTTTTTCCTGCTGTTACATTTCCACCTATGTAGCATGATCGTCTTCTTCCTAACTAGACCCAGCTGGCATGTTTCCAACACTGTCATTTTCACTGTATTTTTCCTGACTCTGCCTATTCTCCTTTGCTCGCAGAATTTAGCCTTTTGATTAATAAATTTTTGTAATACCTTTAATCTACAGTCGGGTCACTTGCCTAAGCCTCCTCCTCTGCATTCAAACTTTCATTTATAGCTACAATGTTCAACCTTTTTACATGCATTGTTGGGTCTCTCTACCCGAGTCCATTTTCAATGCGCTCAGGCCTTTTCTAATTTGTAACCTGAGTCGACCTCTGCTTCCAACGTTTTATTCATAAAAATAGCGCAAACACATTAAAATTGGACATGAAATATGTTAATATTTACCTCTGAACGATATCACATCCGAACTTATATCGCATATTGGAGTTTATTGTGTTATTTTTATATATAGATCCCCCGCTTTTCTTAAGAAATTTCTTATAAAAATGCATATACCCAGATCTGAAATATAGTAAAATTCAACTCCAACCTGTCTCTCGATGCGATTTCATAAATGAATACACATACACCCAGAATTTTAAATGTATTATCATTTACCTTTGGAAGGTATCGCGCTTGGTCTCTCATCGTAGTTCAACACTTTTCATTGTTATCCATTATGCTCTTGTCCTTCCGAACTCCCGACCTACAATATGGAAAGGGGTCCCACCTATCTTATTGCAATTTTCCATCGTAGTTTCCTCATCGTAGATTCTTATTGCAGTTTCGCTTTGATATTTGGTTATAACCTCTTGTGACATGAGATTTACTATAAAAGGTTCGGGTCCCACTAGGGTGCCATGCCACTGCCACATCATCTGCCACGTCACCTGCCACGTTTTCTGCCACATCACCTGCCATGTCATCAAGATGTATTTGAGATTTGTGGAGTCAGGTTCACATTTTCTGCCACATCAGCGGCCCCATCACTTGCCACGTCAGCTGCCCCATCATCTCCCGCACTTCAAAACTTTAAGAATTTAGCAAGATTTGTGATTTATCGATTTCACAAATCGGCCCGAAAACCTTATCACATGTCGCACCTTTTAAGTATTTACCATAATGGGTTTTCCTTATTTTCTTTGGTATGCAATATACTTCGCATCGCAACTTAAAACAATTTAACTTGCGATTACTTAACACGTAATAAAATTCACCGATTGTGATTTGTGATATCTCTGAACACTATTTTGTACGTACATTTGCACGACTTGACCCTAACCTGTGCACTGTTCTAAACGTAAATAAGAACGAATCTGCCCTTGACCCGCGCACTGTTCTGAACGTAAAATAAGCACGACCCTGCCCGCTCTTCACAATTGTTCTTCATTGTTGCACGTGTTTATTACTTAGGCACGTTCACGAATCTTCCCACTCGTGCACGACTTGACACAACACGTTCGCAACTCGACCCAAACTTGCTACCTTTGTTGTGTTTTATCCTTGATAAAGATTCTAATGTTGCTCCTCTCTGCTCCTTTGCCTTAGATAATGATCTAATGTTGCTCCTTGCCTCTCTGCTGCTCCTCTACCTCTCTTTTATGCTTCTCCACTTAACTTTTTCCTTCTTTTCCTTATTGCTCCTTTATACTCTAGTTGATCCTAATTTTCTCCTTTGTTCTCAATGATAATTATGGTGCTACTCCTCTTTGCTCCTTTTCCATAAGTAATAACTCTAAAGCTTCTCCATGCCTCTTTGTTGCTTCTCTTTGCTTTAGATTATACTTCTAATGTTACTCCTTTGCTTTTCTCCTTTGCCTCTTCGCTGCACATTGCTTCTCCTTTCCTCCTTTTTGCATTCTCACTGCCTCATTTCCTGATCTTCTCCTTTGCCTTATTGTCGTTGCTTCTCTACTCCTTTTTCTTAATGATAATTATGGTGTTAGTCATTTCTATTCCTTTGCCATCAATGACAATATTTCCAACAATCTCCCCCTTTGGCATTGATGGCAACACTTCCTTCAACACTTCCCCCCCTTTCATTTTGAGAAGTGTCTATCTTCCTCTGCTTACTTTTCCTCCCCCTTTGACATCAATGGAAAAGGGTTACACCCTTTTTAGTTTATTTCCCGTCATTTCCTTATTAGAGTTCTGAATAAGCATTCTTCATTCTGTCCACATACTTGGACGGGACTCTTGATCCATTTGGTGTATACGCATTGTTGGGAGAACACTTTGGGAATCATTGAACTTGTATGTATATAAACAGTAAGTTGATACCATCCCAAAGCACAGACTCCTTGCACTCGTATAATGTTGAAAGTGATGATAAGGACACTCCATAGAACAAAATATATCATACTTATATAATAAAAAATGCACCATTGGAATAATACTAAAATATTGAGAATGCTCCATATGATATATAAAGTCTGCTCCAAATATACTTGAGTCTATATTATGATCTGCATCTGAGATACATATCTGTTGAGGAAGAATGTAGATGGAATATGTCTTCTTATAAAATACACATCTACAGTACATATATGTTTAAATATGACGATGCCAATATATCTTTTGTAGCCACAATTCACCTTTACTACTAGATTACAGAGTGATTTCATTGCAGAATCAAGGATGTCATTGCACGGAACTTGGTTCATAGGCCAGCTACTCATACTTTCTTATAAGGGATTTTCAAATTCACCCACATACCTCTGTTACATAACTTTTAGGTGTAACACATGCTTAAGGAATACTAATGGTTAGAGCTTGATATATTTGATCTCTACGGTATACACGTATACCAAAAGTGTTTATGTATCCAAGGCCACGAGATAATATGATACCCATTGATAATCCATGCGGTAATTTTCAATTCGGCTCGCACAAACAACCATAGTTACGATACCCTTCATACTCTCAGTTATTTGTATTGAGCTCTCCATTTTTCTCAACAACAATCAACAATATGCATAATCTGATTGTGGCATCATTAACATTTTGTACTAGTGGAGATGCAGGATCAATCAATTGTTTTATCACAATGCGTTTCACGAAGAACTTTTTAATTTATTTTTTCGGAGTCTGTTCACAGTTTTATCATTCATTTATATTCTTACTTCTAAAACAAAAACATGCCCAACTTCAACACAAGCTCAGTCACATCAATAATTCTTGCTCCAATACCAACATTGCTCCAATAATAATGCTTGGGTGCTTCCTAAAGCAGCTCCTCTTTGAGTTCAGTATAAGCATCCTTCATTCAGTTCTTTTGTTATTAAATGAATATAAACAAAAAAATGATGTTATCACAACTCATGAGAATGCTGGAAGGCATGTCACCATAGAATGTTCTGTTCTTTTGTCCCTTGCTGCTTGATTATAGCGATATGTGCTAGACTTCTGCTAAATATGTAATCACTACAAGTCAAAAGCCCTTGATGTTGATGTGAACAATGAGTTCAAACAGAGCTTACACTTTATTGTAATATTAGACAATACCTTTCAATATAAAGGGCCCAATGACTTTAATATTGAAGAGTTACATATTTAAACATAAAACCCTCGAGGCTTGATATATTCCATGCATTGGACAATCTTACTATCAACTATACAATTTTATTTATGACACAAGGGGGTATGTAGTTCAATGATCAACTATATGCAATGATGAAATATCAATTATTCATTTATCCTGAAGTAAGTTTCAGATGAATCAATAATAAACTCTTGACCTTCAATAGTAATATTAACACAACTAACCCATCATACTTTAGACACTTCAATTGTTCCATCCCCATGTTCTTCGGGAAACATCTTCAATTTGGCTACTTGAAGTTTCATCAGACAGACTTCAACAAGCTTATGAATGACTTAAGGAATAGGCCTTTAAATTATATCAATACTAACTTGAAAAGGCTGACATTCATCTCCAAGACTATGTGATTCTTCAGCGCTCAATATAACACATCAATGGACATAAGATAATGATGCTTTGATATTTTACTAACATTTCCATGCTTTGATAACGCAACTCGACATTCTCTTGAATTTGCAACCAGAAGATACATTGCACTAATTAGATCAACCAGAACTTAATCCACACATATTATAATGCTAATAAGGTTGGGACTACTTCCTTGACGTATTTCTGCCATACCACCACCATGATGCATATCATGATATTCTGATCCTGAGGACCTGTATCATACCACTGCTCCAATAATAACACTTTTCTTATTCATCCTTCTTAAAAGAATTCCGTTCCATTATCAACTCTTGCAGTGAGACACACAATGTAATCATCCCCTTAGTTTCCAAGTTCATGAATGATATTCCCTTTACCACTATGGCTTCTTGCTGCTTTCTCTTATTCCATCAACCTGTTGACTATTGAATGCTTCAGGTGTCCTTCTTCCTTTATATTTCTTTGCCAGAGGAATTGTCCTTTCCCTTCCTGAAATTTTAGTTGTTCTTATTCCAAGCAACTCTTCATTGAAAACTCTTGTGGGGACCTTTTATGAACTTCTCTCCCCCTAGGATGTTGCTTCTTGTCTATCATTGACTTGATATCTTTGTTGCTTCCTAGAGCAGCTCCCCCTGAGACTATGATGGATTCATTATGTTATTGAAGTAGTAGGCTCCCCCTTTTTCTTCTTCTTCCATACTTTGTTAGGGTTCCTCATAATATCTGCATCTTCTTTTGATTCATAGTTTGGTCCGATTTGATTTGGTTCCATCGTCTGTCTAGAGTCCTTTAATGTATATCAGTAATTTGCTTTGTGTCCAAGCTTGTGGCATACATAACATATTATTTTACCTAGGTACATTTGAGCTGGTGTATAACATTTTGTGCTCCCTTTTGAACATAGTTTACATTCAATAGATTTATGTCCAAATTCATTGCATGAATAACAGTAGCCACGGAAATGATTTGTTTACCTGGTGAAATATTGTCTTTTCCATTTTCTTGCTTGAGGGGGTCTTCTCATTTTCTTCATCTTTTGTTGGTTAAATTTGATATGCCTTTTCTTACAAAGTGCTACAATATGTCCTGTTTTATGACATGAGAAACATATGATATTTTTCATAAGAGGAAAGATCCTCCTTTGAGATCTTTCAAAATTGTCCAATTGATCTTCAGGAACTGCTTGTTTCTTCCTCTCATTCTTTTTCTCTTGATGTTGCTACTTGTTTTTGTTTGTTTCATTACACATCAAGTTCTTGTTGGCTCTACTTCTTTGGATCTCTTTTGGGCTGCTTCATCATCTCTTTCAATGTCTACCTTCTCTGAGTTCTCCATGGAGGTGATCTCATCTCCGAGCTTCTTACACAACCTACTCCTTTCTTCTATCAATCTTCTAGCTGCAATAATCTCATATTGTTGAGAGTTATCATTTTATTTTATTACAAATTTCACAAAAGTGATACACTTGTTATCTTCAACCTTGGACTTACTCTTTTCTCCTTCATAGCCTATCCCGACCTTTATAAGAGGAGATATTTGAGAATTTAGTATTTTTTCCAACAATTCAGAGATTTTCATTTGTGGAATATTCACATTTAATTCCCTTTGGGCCTTCTCTGATTTCTTCCTCGGGTTTACCACTTCTTCTTCCAACTTTTCCCGCTCTTGATTTTTCTCCTTTATTTCCATTTTCAGAATATCCTCTATTTTCCTTGATTCTTCTAGTTGTGCCTTCACGCCAAAAATTTATTCATTATCTTTATATTCTCTCTCATCACATATTTGCACCAGTGTTTTAAGGTCTTTGTTTTCATTCTTCAATCTTTCTATTTCAGTCAAGGTTGTTTCAAGTTTGGATTTTTCTTCAACTGTACTTTCTTCATGGAAATCACATCCATTCACCCTAGCAGGTCTCTCATTTTATTGACCTTTTTCCCTTTGAAAGGAACTTTCTTCTCCTTTTTGTTTATCTTCTCCTTCTTGATGATGCAACCACTAGTGTATCCTTCATGCATGAGATGCAATCTATTTCAGATTCCTTTTGCAGAAGTTAAATCCATTATTGAATCAAGATCCTTGTTATGAAGATTTTTATATATCACACATTTTTCCTTGGCATTCCACTATTGTTCTTGCAAAGAGGGGGAGTCTGTGCAATAACCATCGCATACAAGCTTCCATACCTTAGGTTTATAAGCCATTAAATTTGTTTTAACCTTATCTCTCCATTCAGGAAAGTTTGTTGTACTCAACATGGGTACATTTTGATATTCCATGACTCAACCAAATCTCCTTCAAGCTATTAGGCTTACAACAAAGGAACTTGCTCTGATACCAATTGATGAACCCTTAGCTAAATTAAGAGGGGGGTGAATCAATTTAGTACATTCATGGACATTTAAAACTCTTTTCATTCAACTCATTTACACCATCATTTCATAAACAAATTAATACATAATGAATCAGCAAACTTAATATGTGGACAACAAGTAATTAGGAAGATTAAAACATCACATCAACACATAATCATCAAGCACATAGACAATAGATATAAGTGGAAACCCATAAGGGAGAAAACCACATCTTAGTATTGTTGTGATGCAAAGGCAAGCTCCAAATCCCTCTCATAACTGATTTATTGTAGGCTCCAACCTACATGAGGCTACTAACTTAAATTCTGCAAGCTACAACTTGCAAGGAAGCTCCAACTCACATCTAATTTCTACAGGCTACATCCAACAGGAGGCTCCAACCTCAATCAGCTACAACTAGACATATATCAAGCTACAACTTGAAATGGAAGCACCAAATCCCATGTAATTTCTACAAACTACAACCTACAGGAGGCTCCTACCTCAACTAACTCCAACCAGATATTTATCAAGCTACAACTTTAAAGGATACTGTAATCCCCTCACTCAACATGAAACTAGAAAGCTAATTTACCTAGATATCAGCTCTGTTATACTCCTTCTCCACTGCTGCCTCTTCATCCTTCATATCTGCTTCATATCAGTTCTTGATGTGCACAACATTTCTATCAGCTCTCTCTTCTTCTTCCACTCTCCAACCTTTTGCATCTCTCTTAGATTATTCTTCTCACATCAATTCTGCAGCTATCTAACCTCCCTTTGCACTCTGATATTACATGTTTTATATAGATAACTACATGACTGTTTGGATTTTACAAGGAATACAAAGTGAACAAGTCTGACCCTATGCCTTCCACCCATTCGATTCCTCATTATTTAGTTCAGTTTATTACATTACAAATAATCATTACAACACTCATGGAGTTTTGCCTATGCCTATGGAAACTTTCCTTTCCATCACAAACAATATAAAATAATCAATGAATTCACATTTAGAGTTACAACAATATTTCAATTCAGCCCTTTCAACTTCTTGCTTTTCTGTTCATTTTGCCTTCTCTACCTGTTGTCCCTTTGTCTTCTTTGCCATTGTCATTGCCTTTTTTGTTCCTATTGTTACATCTCCACTTGTGCAGCATGATCGTGTTTTTCCCGACTCGACCCAACTGGCACGTTTCCAATCGTGTCATTTTAACTGTCTTTTTCCTGACTTTGCCTATTCTCCATTGCCCGCAGCATTCAACCTTTTGATTAATAAATTGCCTCAATACCTTTACTCTACAATCGGGTCACTTGCCCGATTCTCCTCCTTTGTGTTCGTACTTTTGATTATAGCTACATCATTCAACCTTTTTTCATGCATTGTCGGGTCTCTTTACCCGAGTTCATTTTCCATGCGTTAAAGCCTTTTCTTTATAATCCGAGTCAACCTCTGCTTCCAAAATTTTCATCATAAAAACAACTCAAACACATTAAAATTGAACATAAAATATGTTAACATTTACCTCTAAATTATATCACATCTTACCTCATATCAAATATCAGAGTTTCTTGTGTTATTGCTATATACAACTCCCCCTGCTTTTCTTAAGAAATTTCTTATAAAAGTGCATATACCCCGGAAATGAAATATTTTAAAATTCAACTCTGACCTATCTTCGCGTCTGTTTTCTTATCGCAATTTGACATTCCTCTATTTTATATGTTATATCCGTCTTTCTTTCTCCCGATGCGATTTCATAACTCAAGACACATACACCCAGAAGGTATCGTGATTATCATTTACCTTTGGAAGGTATCGTGTCCAGTCTCTCATCGCAGTTCGACACTTTTCATTATTATCCATTGTGCTCTAGTCCTTCTGAACTCGTGATCTACGATATGTGAAGGGGTCCCACCTATCTTATCATAATTTTCCATCGCAGTTTCCTCATCGCATTTTTTCTCCAACCTTTGGTTATAACCTCTTGCGACATGCGATTTGCGATGAAAGGTTCGAGTCCCACCGGGGTCCCACGTCACTGCCACATCGTCTGCCACCTCACCTGCCACGTTGTCTGCCACCTCACTTGCCACGTCATCAAGATATATTTGATATTTGTGGGGTCAGGTTCACGTCATCTCCCACACTTCGCAACTTTAAGAATTTCACAATATTTGTGATTTTTTGATTTTGCAAATTGGCCTGAAAACCTTATCGCATGTCGCACCTTTTAGCATTTACCATAATGGGTTTTCCTTATTTTTTGTGGTATGCGATATACTTCACATTGCAACTTATAACAATTTAACTTGTGATTACTTAACATGTAAATATAAAATTCACCGATTGTGATTTGCGATATCTTCAAACACTGTTCTGTATGTACGTTTGCATGACTTTACCGTGACCTGTGCACTATTTTGAACGTAAATAAGCACGACTCTGTCGTTGACCTGTGCACTGTTCTGAACGTAAAATAAGCACAAATCTGCCCACTCTTCACAACTGTTCTTCATTATTGCATGAATTTATTACTTTACTTAGGCACGTTCATGACTCTTCCCACTCGTGCATGCCTTGACCCAACACCTTCACAACTCGACCCAAACTTGTTGCCTTTGTTGCGTTTTATCCTTGATAAAGATTCTAATGTTGCTCCTCTCTGCTTCTTTGCCTTAGATAGTGATCTAATTCTACTCCTTGCCTCTCTGCTACTCCTCTTCCTCTCTTTTATGCTTCTCCACTAAAAGTTTGCCTTGTTTGCCTTATTTCTCCTTTATACTCTAGTTGATCCTGATCTGATTCTTTGTTCTCAATGATAATTCTAGTGCTACTCCTTTGCCATAAGTAATAACTCTAAATCTTCTCCATGCCTCTTTGCTGCTTCTCTCTGATTTATATTATACTTCTACTACTACTCCTTTTCCTCTTTGCTGCACATCACTGCACATTGTTTCTCCTTGCCTCCTTTTTTCATTCTCACTACATCATTGTCTGATATTCTCCTTTGCCTTATTGTTGTTGCTTCTCTTCTCCTTTGTCTTATTGTTGGTGCTTCTCTACTCCTTTTCGTTAATGATAATTCTGGTGTTACTCCTTTTTGTTCCTTTGCCATCAATGACAATATTTCCAACAATGCATTTCCTTGTGAATTTTGTTTATTTCTGTTTTGATTTTGATTATGATATTGACCCTTACTCCTTCCTCTTCTTTTATACTTTTAAAAAATGGCACGTTCTACTTTCTCATATGGTTGATTCTCTTCAACAATTAACAATAATCCATTTAATTCATCAATTTTCATAGTATTTAAATCTTTGGAGACCATAATACTAGTAGTGACCATCTGAAACTTAGACAAACACTTCTTAAAATCTCCTCAATTAGCCTTCTTTCTAGAACATCTTCACCTAATGACCTTATCTGATTAATAAGATTTTTCATTTTTGTGATGTAATCATGAATGGATTCATTACTTTGCATATGAGAATTTTCAAAATTCCTCCTTAATGTTTGCAGTTTAGCTACAACAACACCTTATTTAAGATATCACATGCTTCTTTAGATGATATTGCACCACTGATTCTTGGAAATATAGATTCTTCAAGAGTGCTTCCTATAAGTGAAAGTGCTTCATTATCTTTCTTAATAAGTTCCTTAAGGGATTTCTTTTCATCATCACTTAATGTTTTGAATTCGTGAGGAGAAGGCATAGTGTATCCATCAGTTACAAGTTCTCATAAAACTTTAGTAATGAAAATAGGTTGCATGTGTTTGCTCCAATAAAAATAGTTTGTGCCAACAAGTTTAGGAAATACAATATTGCTTGTCACCATGAGGAAGAGAAAGTGATAGAGAGAAATGTATAAAAAAACATAATGTGTCACACTTTAATCCGAAACAAGAACCAAATTTTTCAAAAATTAAGACACCCACCACAACAAAATATCATTTTTATTAAATAGAAAATACAAAAATGACACAAAAAATACGCAATTACAACCAAATTCTTCTTAAAAATCAATTAATCATAAATAAAAATGATTAATACTTCTCATCCTCCATTTATAACTTTGTTACCAATCATTTTAAGAAAAACTTTGTTACCAATCATTTAAAAAAAATACCGTTTTCTAAAGACTTGATAACTATTTTCTCACTTTAAACCAAAATACATACTCAATCTTAAAAACCCATTAATCTCTCTCATCCACTAAACACTCATGAACCTCCATTCTTCTCGTCTCCTATCATGCACACAAGGATAAAATAATTTCATATCATGCACATAAGAACCTTCCTTAATGTGGAATTTACCATATTATCATAAAATCCACTAACTCTCTCATGTACCATTAATTCTCTCTTCTAAACATTATATGTTAATTCTTTCCCATAAATCATGTCAAATATTTAGGACATTTTTTTTTTCAGAAGAAAAAAAATGCTATATATATTAAAATGATATATATGACAGTACATGTTCTTCATTACATTCTGAGCTGTTCAACAAAATATTGAGGACATAAAAGTACGTCAAGTCTCACTTCATAAAGATATCCCATCATATATTTAAATGAAAAGTTTTATGGGTCATAACAAAAATTCAAGTTGGTTCTCCTCCATGTTAACGATCCACCTCTGATTGGGCTTTCGCGGAGTCCACATTGGTTGAGGTGAATAACAGTGCTATTGAGGTAAATGTAAAGACTAGGATTCCCTACAACAATAACTAATTCAAATAGCAATACCAACCAAAGGTAATACAAATATCAGGTAATATATAAAAAAAATTCAAGTTTGAGGCTGCCTTCACATTTTTTCAGAAGAAAAAAACGTTGTTATATATAAATATAAAACAGTACATAATCAGATACATCTCCAGCATGTATAAAAACAGTGAGAATAACAACCAAAGGTAGCCAATATAATGGCCACCCCAACATAGAACGAATAACGTCCAAATCAAATGCTCAGCTGAAGAAGCGAGCAGGAGGAGGAAATTAGTAATTATAGGACTGATTAACAAAATATATAAACAGTAAATGAAAGACCAAAGTATATGCCAATGACAAAAGTAGACAGATAGATCGGAAGACATCGATCCAGATAAAGCCATAATAGGAAAATTAGGAATAGCAAGAATATGTGTATGGCTTTCATGTGAAAAAGAAAGAAGGGACATATCAGAAAGAAGTGATAATAGCAGAAGCATTGCAGTCCCTAGCAAAATATAAGACCGGCTTGCTTGAGAGTAAAATGCACGCTCGCTTGATAAAATCCTCATAACCATCCCTGTGCAAGAGAAAAATCGCGAACATATGGGATAGGCATGGTCGACACTTGTAATAATGGAGTTCGCATTCCAGGAGAAAACCGAGATAATAATAGGATGTGTAAACAGAAACTAGTCATTCCCCCAGTGTACATGAACCTCGGAATATAATGGCATGTAGCTGGCCTGTGTATTCTTATCACGCTCGCCTGTAGAAGAGATATAGACTAAAAGCCCACGCTCGCCTGTAGGTGATGCAAGCCTAGAGCTTGCAATACCCAGGAACTTTAAACTCTGTTCCAAAACATGCACCTCAAACTATTACTCAATTCAACTTCAATACACTGCAAATTCACACTTAAATTTGCGGAAGCTTGTTTCATAATGTTGTAATCTCATGATTTATAAAAACCATGCTTGGAATCAAACCCAATTTCATAAACTCAAATACTTTCCATCTAAACCAATTCCAAGACAACAAAGCTTTTCAATTTGCATATACAAATGCATCTTAATCACCTACCAATAAATGTCATTCAATCCCAAATTTAAGCCTTGTACATGCACCTTTTAAGGTCAGATTTCAATTCACAATCAAAGGTCGATCAAAACATATGCGCCCATGTTTTAATTCAACTTGACATTGTTTATTGCAAATATCATCATCTGGAAAATACACAGTCATTTTCACACGCAAACTCTTCAACTTATATTCACACCAACCATACTTTCATAACCCCAACTCCCATATTTCATTCTTATAATGCCAGAGTTTAAAATCAAAACTCAAAGAAAAAATATGCGCCCTGCTACCATTTCAATCTCACTCAAAATCTCTTCAACAGTTATTCCTATCCGCTCATTAATTGTTTCAGCAAAAGCCTTACCTAGGAAGAACGCATCCAGCACAGCTTTGCTAACACTTTGACCTGGTAGAGTGTTGCTCCACTGAACTCCTACGCTGAGGGAACGTTGTTTGTTCTTCTGAAGTCTATTTCCACGCCAAGTATGAACACGCAGATGCAATGAAATTCCATATCGATCTGCTCATTGCGTTAAGATTTATCAACGTTGTGTTGTTACCGCTTCACAACACGTCCTGCCTTTAACATTTTCAGGAATCCTTAATTCAAAACTCAACGCATCAATAAATTTTCCAATTAAATTCTCTACCTGCGTTAAGTTTTTTCACGTCATCTGCATCACGTTTCAACATCTCCATGATATCAATTGAAATTTATTGCATCAATTCTCCACGCTGCCCAGTGTTTAACGCCTTCTGCACCTGCGCTAAGGTTACAATTCCATCTGGTTCCTTAGCTCTGTTCGTTTCTAAACGTGATTTTAATTCAGACTCATTCCTTACAGTATTTCAGACAATCCAATTGTAAGACAATTGTTTACACCTCATAATGGTGCCTCTTCGATGTCACGAGTTACCCATCGCTTCTCCAATTGATTTCTTACACTCTGCATTCTTAATTCATACCAAAACAGAGTTTTAAATATGCATATACCAATTTGATACCCAGATACTTACCATCTGAACGCTTTCATACAATCCATCAATGTTAAAACCAAAACTCACTTGGTTCCTTATGAAGATCTACGCTTCACATTTACTGGGTGTTTCCTCATTTCCCATCATTGTCAATCAATACTACAGGTCGATAACCAAATTACTGGATAGACATAGATTTAACAATACCGTTTATCAATTGCCATACCGATATTAATAGCTTATGTGCAGAGCCACCTTATAAGGATTATTTAAACCAAACATATTCACATAATCGAATTCAGTTCTGCCCAAGACTTATGTCTTGTGGCTTCAGGCGCTCAGTAAATAGCATTTGCTGCAATCGATTATATTTAAGAGGACTGGTTCAACCTTAAAATTACAATCACCATTCTTGCAGAGATTATATTCAATTCCATCCATAAACACTCAGCTAAGGCACATGATTTAACTCTTAATCACAAATTTAACACTCTCAAACCATAACCAACATTCGAAAGCTCACTTAGGCAGAATTTAACCATACATAAACCAGTCCATTAAGTCGCATAACTCAAAATCACACTTTCATAAAAATTAACATACTTAGAAACTGATCTTCTTGGCCAAATATTCAACGTTCTTGGCCCTTACAAATTGCCAGAGGCTTACAGCCTTGGCTGTTCAAAACCAGCTCTCTACCACACTCTCACTCACCATCTCAATGTCTTTTTCTCTAAAACCCCCTCCTATTTATACAATTTTTAAAAATGATCTAATTTAATGCTTTATCCCTTCAATTCCTCAACAAACCCCTAAATCTCTCAACATCCCTAAAAGATAGATTCTTATCCCTAAGACTTAGAAACTAATTCCAACCTAGGCTCCATAATTAATTCTAAATATTCTAGAAACTAATTTCTCTCACATTTACAAATTCTCACAAATGATTACTTAAAATATAATTAATCACTCAAAATAATATTAATATTTACATTTCTTCAAAACATGAAACCCCCTAGCTTAGATAAAATATAAGGTGTTTTTCGAAGCTAATGCTCCTACATTAGTAGGAGGTGGATATAAAAACATAAACCTGCATATGAAAACTTCACCGCCGCAAATAGATATTCAAAAAACCAAAATATAATACTACAACCGCGTTATGGAATGGCAATAGCAGTTTGCCAGAAAATGGCACCATCTCAAAAGAGCTGAACCTGCATGATACCGAAGTCAGTATTTAAACCCATCTTTGAAAGGCCATCTGCCCTTGTATTGTTGTCCCTGTAAATGTGACAGATAGCAGGCTTGTTGAGCATTGTCCATAAACGTTGAACACGAGAAACCCAGCCTTGAAGTCCAGTAGGAACGAGAGCCTGTGGGTTAGTGATCCATCCAATAGCAATCTTTGAATCGCCATAAACATGAATATCATTGAGCTGTAAGTAGATGGCGAAACGCAGGCCTCCCCAAAGAGCAATGATTTCCGCTTTGTTGTTGGTTCCATTTCCGACATTAAAATGAATATGAACCCTTTCCCTTTGAGATATCTTAATCCATGTGCCGCATCCCATAACCCCATTCATGCAAGCACCATCAAAGTAGACTGCTGGGATAGCCACCTCATGTGGCCAAATGCGTATGGAGCAGTCCAGTATAGGCCTAGTAATTGTAGGGCTATCTTCCATCCATTTAATAATAGCAGAGTAAATACATGGAATCTAAAAGGGTGTATTTTCGAAGATCATTTTATTTCTACCAAGCCATACCTCCCATAAAAGGAAAAAGGGGAGAGATCTGAATTTCCCTTTTAATTTGTCCCAATCCGTGACCACAGATATGAAATCAACCGGAGACCATGAGGGGCCCATGAAATGTACAGAGAAGAGTCTCCATATATTGATAATAACAGGACATCTGAAGAAAAGATGTACTGTGGATTCAGTATCCGATAAGCAAATATGGCATCTGAAAGGGCCAGAATATCCCCTTTTCATCAAATTATTTCGTTGAGACATTAGCTACACTGACGACCAGCTGTCTTTGTGGGGATCTGACTTCTCAGCAAAACCTATAGAAAGATGCACTAAAGTGTTAGTATGAGCTTACCTATATTATTCACCATGCCTGTGTCTGGGCCTCCACCTTCCACGTGCTGATGGGTTCTACCGGCTCGACGGATCATGCTCATCTCCTGCCGGGTCGAACAGGGTGACTTCCCGAGATTCAATTGTAATGTCTGGCGGCCTTCATACTCAACCTTCACTTGCCTGAGCCACTAGCTGGGCACCCGTGATCCTCCCACCGTGGTTCCTCTCAGCATTCTATTGGTCCACGAGTTTCCTGACTTGGCATGCTTGTCCTCAACATGGTTTCAGCTCACAAAATGTTTCATAGTTTGATACAAATGAAAACACAGGCGAGAAAGCAATGATAGAGCAAATAATTTGACAATAATATCTACATGATTTTTATACACACTAACTCAAAATTTATTAACATGCATGACATAACATATGCAAATATGGGAAGAAGTTAAGTTTTATGAGTTTTATCTGATTCATTCTCACTTAATAAAGCTTCCACAAATAATTTCTACAATTGTTTCTAAATTAGTTGATACAATTCTCTCACAAAATGTATACTTGACTTCATAATAAAATTAAACAATCTGTTGAAAAAATCTCAAGATTTTCAAGTCATTATAAACAAATGTCTATGTTTCGGGTAACGTAGATATATAAGCAATAAGGTGAATTCAAAAATATTTAAACTAAAAACAATTTATATAATTGAAAATGTCGAAGAAAATAACGAAAACTTAAATTAATTAATTGCATATAATCTAAGTTTACAATAAAACACATATATATTACCATATATATATTATATTATAAATAAACTAAAGCTTACGAGTATAATTGTCTAAAATGCTTGCACAGATAATAAATTAAATTATATTTCCGTGATGAAAAGACATGAATTTAAGTTGTGAGAACCTAGGGTTTTTTATTTATTATCTCTTAAAAGTGGGCAAATTAGGGGATTAATGTCGCATCATGTATTGTTGAGCATTACATTGATATTTTTGAAATTTAATAAATGAAAAATTGTAAATATGTTGAAATTTCTAAAATCATTTAAAAGCTTCAATTGCACCAAGTTGTCATATGGCCACTTAGAAATTTGTCTTCTAAATCTTTAAAGAGTTTCAATTGCTCCCACTTGTTGAACCTTTGAAATGGCAACTCAGAAATATATGGTTTTTTATTTATTATTTCTTAAAAATGGGGCAAATTAGAGGATTAATGTCACATCATATATTATTGAACATTAAATTGATATTTTTGAAATTTAATAAATAAAAAACTGTAAATATGTTGAAGAAATAGTTTTCTTGAGAGAAATATGCTAGAAATTGTAAATATGTTTTTAGTTAAAATATTTTGGTAAATTTCATAAATAAAATAAAATAAAATAAAATTTATTAATAAAAAAATATTAAAAATATAGAAAATATCGCAAATACGTTATTCATTATTAAAAGGTAAGGGTTTTTTTACTTTGATAAAAAAATGCGAGAAAGTGACTTAAAATTATAGGTGAGCTGACATAAAACTATAAACCACCGGTGGAGGCAAGGAATGCACTTATAAGTAGTTAGAATACTCTGATCCATGACCAAAAACTATAGTTCCTCATGGGAGACAGGGACTAAGTAGTTTCACCTTTAGCTCGGTTATTGAAAACTGTAATGTTCCATCTGGGCGCAACCTTCAACTTATGGAAGATGAACCTTTTCCATTGCCAACCCACTAGTAATATATTCCTATGATGTAGTGTAATAATCTATGATAAGCATATCACACATGGTGAGTAGCATTAACATATTACTCAACTTGTATATTTTGTATTCCCTACACTAGTACTAAGTGTTTAACACTTCCATGGGACATAATGAGTATTCATCTTATATATTTTTTAATATTATTCATGAGTGCTAAATGATTTTACTTATTATATATTTTCTAATTTTCTTCAAGAGTGCTAAATGTACATAAATGACCAAAGGTGTTCAATGTTCCTACTTGAGCACTAGAAAAATGTACATAAACGACCAAAGGTGTTCAATGGTCCCACTTGAGCGCTAGTTGGTAAAGTGGTTTTATTTTTCTTCGGTCTTCTATCTATAATGTGTAAGGGTCTTGCTATGATTTTATTTTTCTTTAGTTTCCTAGTACTAGGTTAATCATTTGATTGAGCCAAGTCTTACCCGCCTTGCATGTAATCATATTAAAGAGCAAGCTTATTGTCTCCAAACATTTGGAGAGTTCGTTTGGGGAAGAAACGTCAGGGGAAGTTAAGATAATCAAATGTGAGTGTGAGCTTCTTAAGTGGGAAAGGTTGGGTCCAATTAATTTGGAAATGTATATATTCCAGTAGGTTAGGCCAAATGGTGGACCGCATCAAAAGGAATTTTCCAACTAATATAGATGCCTCACTTAGGTTTTAAACTCACTTTACCTATGTGAGGCTTGTGAATATTATGTTAGGCTCACAAGTATATTGGTAGTCTCATTGGCTCAATCCAAAGTATCCTTGGTAAATGGCGACATGTATAATAATTCTCCTAATTCAACAAAAAAAAAGAACTTGGCAATGTATGTGAAACAATGGATCCCATATATTGCTCATTTCTTGTGTTAGTTTGGTCGCACTATATTTCCATCATGAGTTAGTTTGGTTTGACTAGTCTTGCATCATGAAATCATGATTTTTTCCTTTCTTTTACCAAAAAAATGAAGAATAGGGAAGCATAATCTTGTGTTCTACCAATAAGATATAATAATGGCCAGTTAAATATGAAAAAAATATAGATTGATTTTATTAGTAAGGGCGAAGAACTTAGAATCTTCTTTAAGTTTTTCAAACTTTATTGTTGTCTTTTAATTTGAGAATTTTATTGTTTATATCATGTTTCTATATGGAGATCAAAATCAAAATATTTGAAGCAAAAAAATACCTATAAACATTTGAGCTCAAATATTTTGTTGTCATAACTTTAAAAACCATCTACCACATGTAATTAATTTATTAAATTTGTTTGATAAATAAAAATTAAATAGTGTATTATATTCACATATTATTGAGAATATTAGAGTATTATTATATCCTTATAAACTAGAAAACAATATTAGCATTGATAAATGTGTTAAGTAGTTACATGAAATAGCATATGACATGGTGAGATTGTGTTGGAAAATTATACGACATAACTCAAATCCTTTCTCAATAGTAATAGAGTGAGATTTGCATCTTGAAAGAATAGATAAATAAGGTATAAACCATCACAACATTATAATATAAAATAGTTCATTTGAAACAAATTGATATATTGACATTGAAACATACTGATATATTCACATGAGCTTGTGTAGCCTTTGTAAGTAAAACAATTTCTATATTGTAGTGAAGACACTTATGTTTCACTAGTATAATGAAAATGTCACCGAAATAAAAATGTGCAATGAAAGAAAAAACTAGTATGAATAGAAGATGAAATAATGTTCAAGTTGTTGATTTCTCATTATATATGATATGGATATCATATTCAATTTGGTCTCACTGGATTTCAAGGCAGTCAGGTGGTGAATAGTTCGTCTCATTGGCTTTAGAGATGGTGAGGCAATGAGTGGAGTATCAAATAAGGTAATACATTGTATAGAGCATATACTATAGAGTTATGATCTATAGAGATTTGCATCAAGTGCATTAGTTTGCAGTGTCAAACATTGTGCAATGTCTGATAATGTGCAAACAACAATGTGTAGTATGCTCTGTAGTGTACAATATGCGCTTATAAATGGACCATTCATAAATATGTATGATTTTTGTTATTTAAATTAATTTTTGCATTGTAACAAATATTCGAAAAACTAACTCATCGCTTAAAAAATTTAATCCCATCACTTTTATATAGACTAATAAAAAATTTGAAACATAATTTTGTAACATTAAATTTTATTTTAATTTTAAAAATAATAAATTTTAGAAAAAATTATTTACAATTATCTAATCACCTTAAGTAATATATAATAATATAATAAAAAACTTTAACCACAAGCTAAAAATAATAATCCCTTACAAACAAAAGTACTAATAAACACCCATTACCTAGTTATATAAGTTGTCTTGACTTTTATTTGACAAACATAGACTTAAATAAGTAGCAAGAACAAAATTATGATCAATGGATTTTCCAAGCTAAACGCACAATATTTCCTTCACTCTTTACACAGGCTTTGATACCAACTTAAATAAATAGTGAGAAGAGAAATATGATAACGCAAACAAAATATTTTATTAAACCAGGACAATGCCCAAAAGTAATACACAATACATGAAAATGTCTTCTTATAAAGGATAATAACTCCCACCCAACTATAAATGACTCATCTACTTAAATTTCTCTGACTCATACTGAAAATAATTACTTCTACAAGATCTAGAACAATGAAGACTCAATTTCTACACAATCTAGAATATTCACTTGAGTTCTACATAATATCTAACATTCTATTTCTCCATTAACTCTAAGTCTCCCCCTTAATGGAAAAATTAATTATTTATCTCACCTAAGTTGTCTCTACATAACATAAACTTATCTTTTCCTAAAGGCTTAACAAAGATGTTTGTTGCATTATCATTTGTATTACAATAAGATCAAACTAATTTCCTTTGGTTGTATCTTTTCTTGTACAAAATGATGGTGTTCCTTAAATTATTTTGATCTTGCATGATAGAGTGGGTTGGTTTCCAGTTTCATAAGGCTTTTATTGTCACACTTGATAACTATTGGTCCTTCCTTTTTTTCTCCCATGTCTTCAACAATTATTCTTAGCCAAATTTCTTCACAAGTAATTCCTTATACTCAACTTCAATGGAAGACAAAGAAACAATTGGTTGTTTATTGTGGACTTCTTGTCATATGGATCTGCTGCAAAATCAAAATATGAATAACATGTCAACTCAAAATTTAAATCATTAGTATATTCAATACCAAAATTTTGAGTCTCCTTAAAATATGTAAGTACTCTCTTAGTTTCTTTCCAGTGACTTTCATGTGGCTTATCCATAAATTGACTAAGTATGTTGACTGAATATGCAATATCTAGCCTAGTAGTTAAGTAATTCAGAATTCCCATTTATTTTCTATATAATGCTCCATTCACTTATTTTGTTTTATCATCACTCCTAAGTTTATAATTTTGTTCCAATTGCATAGATATTGCTTTACATCCATTCATATTAAATCTCCTGATTAATTCATGTGCGTATTTTCTTTGCGTGACAAAGGTTCTACCATTATCTCTCCAAACTTCAAGGCCTAAACAATAATGCAACTCTCCAAGATCTTTCATTTCAAATTCCTGTAACATACTGCTTTTTATAATTTCAACTATCTTTTTTTTTCACAAAGAAAAAGTTCGTAACTTTTCAATTATTGATCAGTTACATGTTACATAAAACTGGTAGTATAAACTACTATTCAATCCAAAATCTATTACAGTCAGCCAACAATCAAAACTGTAGGCAATCACAGTCCCAAAACATGAAACATTCAGTAATGAAACTAGTGTCCACAATGTAAGTTCGGTGCATAACTTACTAACTCTTGTAAAACCTAAATATAAATATGAAGTAAATATACTAGCCGAATATATAAAAAGGGGAGGTAGAACAAAATCTCCCAGAAGATAGTTGTAATACTAAACATCCAAACCAGCAGGAGCCTCCTCGATAAAAGGCCGATGATAATATCTGTAGATATGTCCATCAGTGTGTTCTGTGATGTGCCAGGTACCCCAGGTCAGCCCTAAAGCTTCTTTGGACAGTTGATCAGTCACTTTGTTCCGAGACCTGTAAATATGAGTCACTGTGATGGAGTCAAAAAGTGCTCTAGGATGGTGTACCTTGCGCAGCAGTGCAGAAAATGTGTGCGAGTGACAATGAGATAGGTTGTTAAACCAATTGGTCACAAGTTGAGAATCGCCAAAGATCTGGATGGAGTCACAGTGAATGTCCCGAGCAAAGGTAAGAAGAAGTCTGAGGCTTTGCAGTTCGGCGTAGTTGTTGATACCTGGTCCTAAACCCATTCTGATGTTGTAGTAGCGTTGGTCATTCAAATAAAGAGTAGCACCCCCACCACACCCTTGAGTGTTGGACGCACCATCAAAGTATGCCCACGCCCGGCTGTGATCAATAGTTTCTGGGGTCTCATGAGATGGCTTTCTGCAAATACTGTCCTCAGGAATGAGCCGAAAAGTGGCAAGAGATGCTGCACAAATCCAATCAGAGTCGATAGGAATATCATTGAAAATCTGTTTGTTTCGTCCTATCCATATTTCCCAAGCCACGATTAGAGGGAGGTTGCGTAATTTTGGACTGTGGGCAGAGTGCTGCCACCAATGAGTCCAGGCTTCTAATAAAGTGGCGCCCTACCAATTAAATCTGCAACCCAATTCTGTAATGATCTGAGACCAAATGTTAAGTATGATGTTACATTTCAGGAATAAATGGAGTGCGTCCTCACTGTCATTTAGACAGTAATAGCATCTAGATTCCCCGTGGTAAGCTCTTCTGTGAAGGAATTCCGTGGTAGAAATACATTCTCTAAGCATGCACCAGAACAGAATTCTGTGCTTGTGCGGGGTTTTCAATTTCCACATGATACTCCACCACCAATCCTTTATAGGGGGTTCCCTGTGCTTGATAAGTTCGAGGTAACCCAACTTTGGAGTATAATGTCCATTTTTTTAAACAACCCAAATCAAATTGTCCTCTTGGTCAGAGATGCGAATGTTAGTTGCTTTCAGAGCCCAGATAAATTGTTGCCAGACTCGTGTGCCCTCCTGAGGGATCCCAAGGTCACCCGCCTGTAGCCAGGCTTGTTCCCGCCATGAGGAGTGTGCCCAATCTACTATCTGTGCCAGATAAATGACATTTCTGTGGGCAAGGTGTTCAATGATAAATGCCAGAAGTTTATGATATTCCCCACTCCCGGACTAGGAATCAGTGCCAATGTGCACCTCAGCTCCCGAACCAATTTGCCAAGAAAGACCATTCTGAAGAATGTGTGCTGCCCTTGTGATAGCCCTCCATATGATTGATGCCCCCGAATTCAGTGTGATGCAGCCATGGATCCATTCAAGAGGACTTTGGGGTGAGATATATTTGGCAACCATGACCTCTTTCCATAGGCTCTGTCCTGTAATTAAGTGCCAGCCCATCTTAGCCGCAAGGGCCCGAGAGAATAGGTGGAGATCCTTTAACCCCCATCCACCCCATTGTTTGGGAAAATTGATACGATCCCATGCAATCCAGGCAAACGTGGATGCCTTACCTTGGTTGCGCCAAAGGAATTGTCTGCAGATGCATTTTATCCGATTAGTAATACCAATCAGAATCCAGGCCAGGGTCATCCAATAGACCGGTATGGCCTCCAGTACAGACTTTATGAGGATTATTCTACCAGCCCTGGATAACCATTGGTTATACCAGACGTTTATTCTGCGCTCAATTTTTGCTATGATCCAGTTCTAGTCCTTGATCTTATAATCGTTTGGTTTGATGTGATACCCCAAATATTTGAGTCTGCCATTGATATCTATGCATACATAGTCAAATAGGTTCCTAGAGGTGTCTTGTTCCTATCTCGAGCAACCTGTCATGATGATAGAGGATTTAGTGCTATTCGGTGCCATACCGGTAGCCCTGCAAAACCAATTCAGGAGCAGATCAAATTGAACAGAGTCTTGTCTAGTGCCATTTAGGAATATAAGTACATCGTCTACAAATAAAAGGTGAGTGAGATATAAATTATCAATGATCTGGAGCCCCTGTAGTAATCCTCTTTCTTTAGCATTATTGATAAGCACAGAGAGGCCCTCCATGACGAGGACAAATAGTAATGGTGAAAGAGGGTAGCCCTGACGGAGTCCCCGCCCCGCATGGAAGAAGTTAGTAGCAGTACCATTGATCAATATGCTGAAGGTAGCATGACAAATGCAGCCCATAATCCAGTTGATTAGGGTATGAGGAAAACCTGAGTGGATGAGGATGAGGTGAAGGTAACTCCAGTCAACTTGGTCAAATGCTTTAGTGAGATCAATCTTCAGAATAGTCGATTTCAGTCGCAGAGTTTTGATAGAGTGAAGGGCCTCCTGGGCTGTACCAATGGCCTCATGAATTTGCCTATGATTCAGAAAAGAAAATTGTTCCTTTTCAATATGATTGGACAGGAAAGGCTTGATGCGATTTGCAATAATTTTTGAAATGATCTTGTAGATACGGTTACACAGCGAAATGGGCCTGAACTCATTGAAGCTGGTTGGTTTGTCCGATTTAGGAATAAGAGCAATAAAAGTGGTGTTAAATCCATCATAAATCCTGCCCCGCACCCTGCTATCTTCAATCATAGCCAGAAGGTTTGCTGAAATGAGGTCGAAGAAGTGGATGAAAAACTCAATGGGCCAGCCATCAGGCCCCAGGCTTTTGTCCCGCTTGAACCATTTCAAAACACCCTCAAGTTCACCCATGGTGACCGGGGCATTTAGATCATCCTTCTGCTCCTGTTCAACGAAAATTTTAAAGTTCTGAGTAATGCGCAGGATATCCGGGAGATTTATAATTGTAGAAGCCCTATACAGATTGGAGAAGTGTCTGGTACCCAGCTCAGATAGTTGTGCTTGCGTTCTCGCAGTAAATCCATTTCGATCTGATAGCTCCCAAATGGTGTTAGCAGCCTTGCGGCCATTTGCATGCTGCTGAAAAATTTTTGTGTTTTCGTCACCGGCCTGTATCCAAATAGCCTGAATTTTAAGCCTCCAATCTTCCTCTTTCTGTTTCAACAGTTTGGCCTTTTCGGTCTCAAGTGCAAAAAGTTGTGCCCTGGCTTCCTCGTTACTATATCCCAACAGATCACCATTGTTGAGAGAGCCAATTTTATCCTCAATGCTGTGCAGAGCCTCCCTTTCCAGTTTCTTTTTATTCCAAACCCACTGAATGGGAAGGTTCTTTATGCGAATAAGGTTTTCATTGATAACCCTGCCAGGGTCAAAATCCATCGAAGGTCTAAAGTGCTGCCAGGTCCGAGTGACCAACTGGTTATAATCAGGATCTCGCAACCATCTGGAGTTGAATTTGTATGGGGGTCGAGCTCTATTAGGTCCACATTCGAACTCCAGGAAGATGGGCGAGTGATCAGATTTACCTCCAAATCCCACCCATTGACGTGCACGAGTCAAAACAGGAAGGAGGTCTTGTTTAATAAGAAATCTGTCAAGTCTGCGAGCCAAAGCAGCGCTTCCAGTCCTCCTGTTCCTCCAGGTAGGTTGTAACTTGGTAGTCTGAATGTCAAAAAGATGAGAGGCACCGAGATATGAGTTAAAAAACTCAGCCAATGGGTCCGGGGTGGCCAGGGGACCCCAAGATTCAGCAATACCCAAAGAGAAATTCAGATCACTGCCCAAAATGAGATGGGGGACAGTCATGAGTGAACAGGATAAAAGGGAGTTCCAGAAGTGCTCTCTGTCAGAGCAGGGTCCATAAACATTAACCAGGGTAAACTCAATCTCAGAGCTACCAAAATGAACATTCATTGCAAGAACACCTGGCCGGCCCCAGCAGTTTAACATCCGGGTGGTTTTATTATTGATGCCAATAGCACATCCTCCAGATCTACCACGAGCATCAAGTGTAATGAAGGTCCAATCAGAGAGAAAGGAAGTTAAAGTAGCAGTCACCTCCAACCCCACCCCAAGTGTTTCTTGCAGAAATAGAATGTCGAAGGGATTTTGTGCTAATAGGTCTCTGAGGGCCAATCTCTTATTGAGGTTGGCCAGTCCCCTACAGTTGTAGGAGAGACAAATCATGATGTGACAGTCATCAAGGGTCATCTTGCTCTAAGGACCCACATAAGAGAAGATTGTGTACCAGCTTCCACTTCAAAGTTAGCCCTTTTGATGGCTTTCGCTAAGGCAGAAGTTCTGCCATGAGATTTGGAGGGTAAGCTACCCGGAGCCGGCCCAATACCGAAAACCTCGCCAGATTGAGGGTTGGTTAAGGATCTAAGAAAGTAGTTGTGCCTCGAAGAGTGAGTCTCCGAAGAGGAGACAGAATGGCCAAGGGTGGGCTCTGCAGATGAATGATGGATGATAGGGGAGAAGGAAGGAGAGGCCAAAGCGATGGTGCAGCATACCGAGGGGAGGTTTAAATATTTATGGGTCTCACTCGATGATATGCAAGGTAAGGAGAAAGCAGATGACAGATTGAGAGGTTCATTAACAGATACATTAAACGGCAAAGTAATGGATGAAGATATATCTGCATAATCAGAAAAAAAGGGCCAGAAAGAGCAGTACCCGGAATGAAGAGATCATGCTGGGGAGGCACCGACAAGACCTGTGGCCGGGATCTGGGATGTGTGGTAGTCCAGGTAGGCAAAGCCGCTGTCCACGACCCAACATCACCAGGGAGTTCAGGGGCACTCGTCTGCACACCCGCACTGTCCGGCAAGATGCTGGGATCCGGCTTAGTTTGTGTGCCAATGGAGCAAGCTTTCTTAACAACCATCCTGCCAGCCCCCTTCCTTGGATAATCTTTATACAGATGACCCACCTCATGACATTTCCTGCATCGAAAGGGCACGCCTTCATAGTCTAGAGGTTGCTGCCACTTCATCCCATCAAACATCATGATAAAATTCTCATATAGACCATCCCTAGTGTCGAGAAAAATCAAGATACGAGCCACTGCTCTGCTACCAGTGGACAGGTAGGAATGATCATGGTCCAGGTAACGACCGAAGTGGCCCCCTATGTTACGAAGCGCAGTTTCATTCCAAAATTGCAGAGGCAGGCCAGGCAACCTCATCCAGATGGGACCAGCACCTGCATTCTCTTTTTTGGGATCAAAAAGGGGCACCCATCGCTTGAGATAGACGGGGTGCAGTTCTAGGTGCCAGAATTTCTTGAGGGCCCAATCGGAGTGTTCAGGGCGGGCAAAGGTGAGAGAGAACCAGCCTTTGGTCATGACCCCAACCACCGGGAGAGAGTCAAGGGATTCGCTCCAGATCTCCCTTGTCCACCGCTGAAGTCACGTCGAAGAATATTTCTGGCCACGGATCTTCCTAACCAGGGTCTTGGCAGCTATGATGCTCCAATCTTCCATGTCACTCTCGCTTCCAAAATTTGTGAGATAGTTTAACTTGTTTTTCGTGACCCTGTGCGACTTACTGACCTTACTAACCCCCAGTTCCGGCTCAACAATGGCTTCAGATTCAGGCGAAGTGCTAATCTTCTCCCAGTTGATTAGGTCCTCTGGTATGTTGGTGAAGACCCCAGAGGCCGCCAAAGGTGCAAAGGGCTCCGAACAGTTTTGAGCTGCAGCATATTTATCAGAAGGGTAGTGTGAGTTAGCCCCAAGTGGGTGAAGGCCTTCAATATGCCGATGCGTCAAATAACGTGATGTGTCTACGATATCGTGAAAGACCGCCTCCAAGAATAGCGCGGAGCTTCTGATGGCAGCACTTGCTAGAGTGTCCTGTTCTGCCTGCGTGAAAGCCGAAAGACCAATATCCTCATTCGAGGGCGAGCCAACAGCCAAGTGCGCTAGGTCCCCCATGGGCGAGATGCACCCATCCACGGTGGAATGTGTGGGCTGAGTAGACAAAGCCACCCCGGATAATGGGTCCAAGTCAGACATCGCATCCACCTCATCATGTGATTCCAACCCCCAAATGTCGACCCCCTCTAGAGGATCCTCCGAATAGTCTACCTCGTCCTCGTAGGTGCTCATGTTGAATGGAAAACCCTTCAATAGCCGCGTAGTGACTGCTGGAGGAGATAGAAGTCTTCATAAAACAAGGGTGAAATGAATAATGCAGATCCGGCTGACAAGCTGAGGCGTCGAAGCCAGAGATCAGTGCAGATGCCAATAAAGTCGGGCCCGATGATGGGTCCAGAGGGGAAATGGTCAAGGTTCATTCTTCGGATGCATCCCCACCAAGTGTATAGGGATGCCAGACCAAGTAAAGAAACCCCCAGTTATCGACTGCCAAGGCGAGTTGTAACCCCAAACAGCAACGGCTGCGCGTCCCGAGCAGTAAAACAAGTGGAAGCCCGCAAGAAAAATAATAACCACCGGAAATGGTCAGTGGGGACCCAGGATACCCCGGTCGAGCAGAAAATCAGCCAGAGTCTTATAAACTAAAAAGAGAATTTACCCGGCGAGCTGCAGAAATCCATGGGGCGGCAAGGTCCATTCACCGCTGAGCTATGGTTTCCAACCACAATGAACAGGTAGCGGTGCCGTCATGCCAAGGGTTCCAAAGTTCCGCCTAGGGTTTCGGCCGCCTCCATGATCGCCTGAGAGCTGCTTTGATAATACAACTAGTATCAATAATTTTATCCATTTAACTACGTTATTTTCCAATTTCAACTATCTTAGTAACACTTCCTGTTATGATAAAATCATCAACATATATAGAAATCAAAATAATATGTCCTTTTTCATCCCCCTTGATATAGAGATTTGGATCTCCTTTACTTTTAGAAAAACCATGTTGAGAGAAGAATTTATCAATATTTACATAATAAGACCTAGGTGCATGTTTGATTCCATATAATCCTTTCTTTAACATGCAAACAAGATGTTCTTTTCCTTGTTTTACAAAACCTTCTCGATGAAAAAGATAGAATTTTTATAATTATCCATTCAAAATTTTTGACTTGACATCTAATTGATTTAGCTTCCAATTATGTATAGTTTCCAATGCAATCATCATTCTAATGGTGTTTATTTTATCAATATTTATATAATAAGACCTAGGTGCATGTTTTATTCCATATAATGCTTTCTTTAACATGCAAACAAGATGTTCTTTTCCTTGTTTTACAAAACCTTCTCGATGAAAAAGATAGAATTTTTATAATTATCCATTCAAATTTTTTGACTTGACATCTAATTGATTTAGCTTCCAATTATGTATATTTTCCAATGCAATCATCATTCTAATGGTGTTCATTTTAGCTACTGGTGAAAAATTTTCTTCATAATCTATCAATTCCTTTTTTGAATAACCCTTTGCTACTAATCTAGAATTATATTTATCAATAGTTTCATCAGTATTAAATGTAGTTTTGAAAAACCATTTTGATACCATGTGAACTTTATCCTTAGGTAACTTTTTCAATTCTCATGTATAATTTTTTATAATAGAATCATATGCTTCCTTGATTTCATTTCTTCATTTTGCATGTTCATTAGCTTCTTTAAAGTTCAAAGGTTCTAGGACATTCGTTACTTTAGTCATCAAGCCATAGTATTTATACCTTACTGGTGGTTGAATCTGGCGTGAGTACCTTCTTTTTTGTTCATTTCTTTCATCCTTTCTCCTACTTTGTGATGAATTATTTCCTCCTCTAGGTATGCTTTCATTGGTTGAAGTGTGCATATCACCAGATGTTACCGCTTGTTTCTTCTCCTATTTGTCATCAACTTCTTCTGTGACATCATCAAAATCATGAGGAATATGCCATGCATCATAATTGTCCTCATTATGGCCTTCATATGCATGTTTATGAAACAAAACATCTCTCCTTGCAAAAAAAATTATGAGTAAAAGGATCAAACATCTTATCTCCTTTATGATCAGAATAGGAACCGATGAAAATACACTTGATAGATTTAGCGTCAAGTTTTCTCTTATCTTCTTTCAAAACATGAGCAAATGCTTTAGTTCTAGATATTTTTAAATGGATTACTGTTGGTTTATAATCATAAAGAGCTTAAAATGGAGTCTTATTATTTAGGATTTTTGTAGGACTTATATTTATTAAACAAACAAAAATATTAATAGATTCTTCCCAAAAATACATTGATAATATTTTTACCTTTCATCATGCTCCTCACACATTCCACTAAGGTTCCTCTCTTCCTTCCAAATACTCCATTCTGCTATAGAGTATGTGGCACCATGTATTGTTATACAATTCCATGGGATGTAAGGTCCCTAGATTACTACTATAGTCTCTTATTGTTGTTAGTGTAGCCCCCTTATTGTTATTTTTGTACCCGTGTATTCCCCATATTATTATTATTGTGCCCCATAAAATCCCACTATTGTTATTGTTTTGCCCTTAAATTATTATTGTTAGGTCAAATAGGATTATATTGTGACCCCATGGACTCCTATAGATATAAAGGAGGTTTTTTCATTTGTATCATCCAATAATTGTTCATTTATGTAATGTAAAGAAGGTTTCCCCCTCGAAGAGGCTGAGTTCTAAGGGATTGATTTGTATTTTCTTCTATTTTGTGAGCTGGTTTCATAAAATTTGGTATCATAGATTTTCATTCTAGGGTTTCTCTATAGAAAACAGACCATCATGACATTTTCGCTATAGCTTTTTTTCTGCGAAGTTTCAAAAGCTACAAAAAAACCCATTCGCACTGCAATCCCGAGGAACATCATGTTAAAATTTCAGACCTTGGTTCGCTATATTCAGAGATATGATCTAAGGGAGTTAGGGATTTTTCATGCTCCATATTTTCATCTCAAACAGGTGGTCGAGGGCACATCGTTATAACTTTCGCTGCAGGTGTTGGATTGGAATTCTGTAAAAAGTAGCTGAAAGTTCACGAACTGTAGTTTATATTTTATCGATTTGAGAGCCTATGGATGAAACAATGAAATGTGACATGCCATACAAGTTTTCTCTACTGAACTAGTCCATCATTAGGTCATTGTGGGATATTGGACATAACCTTGCCTTGAAGAATCCAAATCAGGTTTGACCTATGGCATTGGAAAGAAGACTCAGAGGGCTACTACAAAACCGAAGATCAAATATTAGGGATCTGATTCATAGTGATAAATTAGTTTCAATATCGAGCTTATCAAAATTAAGAAAAATGTTTGTATTTTTTTTAAATTGCATAACTTTTCTTTGAAAAATTAGTTTGAAGTGATTCCAAGGGAATATTGAAGCATAGATAGTAGTATTGGGTTCTATAATGCCTCCCAAAAATAATTCCACACCCATTAGGCCCTCAAAAATATCTACTATGATGCATGAAGATGAGGGATTGCAACATGATATATCAAAAATACAAGACCAAGTGCAACAAATTTTGCTCTCACAAAAATTAACCAAAAATGAAATGGAAGCTAAAATGGATGGTTTGAAGAAATGCATGGAAGCTAAGATGAATGACGTGGAAGCTAATATTGATGGTATAGAAGGCAACATGGAAGATTTTAAAAAAGACATGGAAGGTTTGGAAAAGTTGCTACAAGAAAAGCTTCCTAATGGCGAAAAGGTAGTAGAGGAAACTGATGATGATAACATAATAAATGTTAATCATGATTTCATAAACTCTAATGTTTTATTGAAGACCCACCATATTCCAAAGATCGATATGAGGAATTTTGATGGCAAGGATCTCGTAACATGGATACTACAAATGGAGTAATACTTTGATCTCCATAACATGCAAAACACAAAAAAGGTACACATTGAAACTTTATATTTAGAAAAAAAATACATTTGTATGGTATCGATGCCTTTTCTCTTATAACAAAAGGGTTCAATCGTGGAGCACATTGAGGACTTCCAAAATTTGAATATAAGGGTAACTGATATTCCAGAGGAACATAGGATTGATGTCTTCATAGGGGATTTAAATGATAACATCCAACATTAGATTCACCTCTGGGAACCTGATTCATTGGAGAAGGCATTCAAGTTGGAAAGAAAAATTGAAAGCAAAATTATGGTGAAAATGAAGCCTACCACTCACAACTATAAAGATGGAAGTGTTGCTACTCCTAGACTTCCACAACCTACAAGGTTAACACCACAAAAATTGGAAGAAAAAAGAGAAAAAGAGATTTGCTATATTTGTGATAGAAAATATAATAAAGGTCATAAGTGTGCCAAGAAGAAATTATTTTACATAAATTGTGAAGTGGAGGAAGAAAAGGAACAATAAACTTCAAAATAAGAGGATATACACCAGGAACCAACCCTAGAGGAAGAAGAAATGAATCCGACCATATGCTGTAATGCATTAGCTGGAATTACCACTCCTAAAACTCTCAAGATAGAAGGACATATCAAGAAGAAAAATGTAATAGTCTTGATTGATTTAGGTAGTACCCATAATTTTATTCATTTTAAGGTAGCCAAGGAATTGAATTGCTTCCTATACCCAGCACTAGTGTGTCAAGTGATGGTTGCAAATGGACGATCTATAAATTTCTCTAGAAAGTTCCATAATATCAAGCTAACCATGGGGGAATATGTATTGAATAGTCCAATGCTTTCTATTCCAATGGGTAGTTTTGATGTTGTACTAGGAGTACAATGGTTACAATATTCCGGGATGATAAATTTTAATTTTCAAGAAATTTTCTTGATTTTTTTCGGAAGGAAGGGAATTTGACTTACGAGGTATCGCAGGGAAGTCGGGAACGATAATAAGCTCTAATGTCATGACAAAGCTTCTAAATAAATAACAATGGGGCGTAATTGCACAATTATTCTCACTAGAAGTTCTAACATCAAAATCATCTATTTCTCTAGATCTCCGAAAAGTCTTGGACAATCATTCCAAGGTGTTTAAAACTATGAAAGGAATCCCACCTATTTGTGATCATAGTCATGCTATTCATTGGATTCTATGAAGTGTTCCTCCAAACATCAGACCTTACAGATGTCCTTATGTCCAAAAGAGAAATATTGAACGTATGATTGCAAAAATGCTAGATTTGGTATAATTCAACCTAGTCAAAGTTCTTTATATGCTCCAGTTGTCTTGGTGCACAGGAAGGATGGATCATGGTGCATGTGTCTGGATTATAGGGAGCTCAATAAGCTCACTATTAAAGATAAATTTCTCATTCCTGTGATTGATAAATTATTGGATGAATTACATGGAGACATTTATCTCACCAAGTTGGATCTTCATTCGGGATATCATCAAATTAGAATGAAAATTGAAGACATTCTTAAAACAACATTTTGAACTCATGAGGGCATTATGAATTTTTGGTCATGCCTTTTGGCCTTACCAATGCACCTTCTACATTTCAAGGGTTGATGAATTCAATTTTCAAACCATTCCTTAGAAAATTTGTGTTAGTATTTTTTGATGATATACTAATCTACAACAGGTCTTGGAAGGATCATGTTCAACATGTTGATAGTGTGCTCAAACTATAGGAGGAGATATAATTATATGAAAAAACCTCCAAATGTTTCTTTGGAGTAGAAGAGGTGGAATATCTGGGTCATATTGTATCTCAGGAGTGTGTTAAGATAGACCCTAACAAAATTAAAGCCATTAAGGAATGGAAATTCACCACAACCATAAATAAATTGTGAGGATTTCTCGGGTTAACAAGGTATTATCGCAAGTTTGTTAAGCATTATGAGAGAATAGTAGCACCTATAACAACATTATTGAAGAAAGATGCATTTTCATGGACTCCTGAAGCAACTAAGGCCTTTGAACATCTTAAAGAGGCAATGTGCCAAGCACCAGTCTTAACTATGCCAGACTTCACAAAAACCTTTATTGTGGAATGTGATGCCCTAGGAAAGGGAATTGGTGTTTTTTTAATGCAAGAAGGAAGACCCATTGCTTTTGAAATCCGTCCAATCAAAGGAAAGTATTTACAGAAATCTATTTATGAGAAGGAAATGTTGGCAATACTACATGCACTAAATAAATGATGACCTTACCTAATGGGAAGACACTTCAAGGTAAAAACTGATCATGATAGTCTTAAATACTTTTTGGAACAAATAAGAGCAGCAAAAATGGGTCACAAATATGTTGGGTTATGAATTTGAAATAATCTACACAAAAGGGAAGCTAAATGTTTTTGCAGATGCACTCTTAAGGAAGGATGACGATGTGGAATCATTTCTTTGTACCATTTCTATTATCCAACCAGATTGGATAACCAAAGCAAAGGGAGGAATGGAAGAATAATGAACAATTGTGGAAACTCATTCAAAAGTTGGAGCAAGATCCCAGTATATCTGATACATTCAGTTGGAAAATTCATTCCTTATGGTACAAATATCGCTTATATATTTGTAATAATTCCCAACTAAAACAAAAGATTATTTTGGAATTGCACACCTATCCCTTAGGAGGACACTCTAGATTTTTAAAACTTACCACAGGGTGAAGAAAGAAATGTTTTGGGATGGCCTTAAATCTGATATTCAAAAATTTGTGGCAGAATGTTTGATTTGCCAGCAAAGTAAATTTGAGACACTTAAGGCCTTGGGTCTGATACAACATTTATCCATTCCAAGTCAACGCTAGGAGGAGGTTTCATTGCATTTTATCACAGGTTTACCTAAGTCCGAAGGAAATAGTGCCATCATGGTGGTAGTTGATAGAATTACCAAGTATGCACACTTTTTTGCATTATCTCATGCATTTAAAGTGAGTACAGTTTCTACTGCATTTATGGAGACAATTCAAAAGGTACATGGAAACCCAAAGATTATTGTAAGCAACAGAGATACCATTTTCACTGGAAATTTTTGGACGGAATTATTTTCTTGTTTAGGTACTCAACTAGTTCATATCTCATCTTATCATCCTCAATGTGATGGGAAAACTGAGATAGTGAACGAATGTTTGGAAGGATAGCTTCGTTGCTTTGTATTTGATAAACAAACACAATGGGTCAAGTGGTTACCTCTAGCTGAATGGTGGTATAACAGTTCCTTCCACACTGCAGCATAAATGACCTCATTTATGGCACTTTATGGATATCATCCACCATCCATCACATCATCTTTAAAATAAAATTCTAAGGTTCAAGTAGTGGAATATCACATCGAGCATCAACAAAAAATTCTCCAACTCTTAAAGGATAACCTAAAATTGTCACAGAATCGAATGAAACAACAGACAGATCAACATCATAGCGAGAGAAGTTTTGATGTAGGTGACTGGATATTTTTATGGCTACAATCATACAAAAAAATTTCCCTCAAGCAAGCTAAGAAGGATAATAAATTATCGCCAAAGCACTATGGTCCTTACAAGGTGTTGCAAAATATTGGTACTACGAAATACAAATTGGAACTTCTTGCATCTTCCTAAGTGCACCCAGGTTTCCATGTTTCATGTTTAAAGAAGGTTATAGGTGAAAAAATTCTAGTTCAAACAATATTTCCAAAACTTGACGAGGAAGGAAAAATCATAATGGAACCTGAAGAAGTCATGGAAACAAGAACTCGACAACTACGAAATTGATCAATTTCAGAGTATCTCATCAAGTGGAAGAACTTACCCACTACAGATTCCACATGGGAGGATGAGAATGGTATTGATCCACACATTAGATGAACTGCTAAGGGTGCCATATGCATCTCAAGAACAAATCATCTCAAAGGAGAGGGATAAGTCTTGGATTTCGTGGCTTGTCTAATGTTTTAACACGCTAATAGAAAATGGTATCGATCCACTCCTTTTCATCAAGCCATTAATGGTGTACTTAATAGAACTATAGGCTCCACAAATTTATATCGATCGAATTATTAAAAGTGTTTGTCTTGGTAGAGGCATGTGATAAGCAATAGAGGGGGTTCATTATTTTGTATCTTTGGGATCTTTCACATGTTTGTATTGATGTGATTTTTTTCTCTTTTAATGAAACACCAAAATAGTTTCATTGCAATAAATCTCTTTGTTTTTCAAATTGTTTATTATTGTTTTATGTTTTAGAAGGTTGGATGAGCTTTGAAATAGTTTTTACAATTTAAAAATCCCCTGTTCTTTTTTGTGCTATGCCATGTTGGTTGTGAGGTGTAATTTTTGGTAGATATAAGTCCCAACTTACCTTGATTGATTTTAATACTAATGAAACTGTTTTCAGGTTTAGTTATAAACCACTAGATAGACATATATTAACATGGGAAATTTTACATAAGAAAGGCATCTAGGGATTGGGTAGATGTGGACTATGCAATGCAAATTCTAAATATGTGAATCACCTATTCCTATGACATCCATTTTTGGTCTCTATGTGGTTTGGGGTGTTTAATATGCTAAATATTAGAGCTTCTTGGGACAGGTCAACAATCAAGGACAACTAATTACAGTGGTTCTCGAATTGTAAGGTTTATAGGGCTCTGCCCTTCTACATCATGTGGGGCTTATGGAGAGCTAAGAATGCATGGATTTTTTATTAGGGGAAGTCAGATGTGAGGAAAATATGTGCAAATATCTTGGATTTATTTATGGAGATTGGTTTGTTTAAGGGGAATATAACAAAAAGTATATGTTTCCCCAAGTATATTTGGGCTAATTTTCCAGCGGGTTTCTTTGACGAGGCCACATCCTTTGAAAAATGCAGTACTAGGATGTTTATGTTTTTGAGATCTAGATATTACTATCAGTTCAATTGGTTAGTGGCAAAGGTACTAATACCAAAGTGGATCTTCTTGCTTTATCAAGAATTATTTTTTGCTACAAGTGGCTTTTCAAAGAGGAAATTGATGTCTTGGAAGATTCCAAAGTGGTTGTTGAGTGGGAAAATTTGACGTATGTTTTAGAGACCCATGAGCTCTCGAATTGGAAGTGTAGGATCATAATGTCGATTAAAGATTTTAGAAGGGTTTTCTTTTCCCACATTTATAGAGAACAAAACCTGAGATTAACACATTGTCCAAAAAAATATGCACTTTAGAGGCGGGCATGATTAGTTTCTCTGTTTTCGAAAAAGGCATTGTCCAACAGTCTGGTAACATCAAGATATGATGGGTTGATAGAGTTTTATGGTTTAGTTAATGTCTATTTTCACAATTTGAAGATGTTTTCATAGAATTTATGTATGTTTTTTATGTGTTTTTTCAAGACATACATAGAAGAACAAAATCTTTTTTTGTTTGTTGAGTAGACATGAACTCATATTTAGAGATAAGAAGAAGAATGGATATAGAGATAATTTTTAGATCTTAATACGAATGAAAGAATTAATAGTGATTGTAATAGTTTTTTGATGTTCCGAGGGAATCTAGAGAAAAATAAATGTATATGCAACTTTGTTTTTATAATGAAAGAAGGTACATTTTTTCTTTCTTGAAAAAAATTATCAAGTATATATTAATAATGATTGATTCAAATTTTACAAAATTAAGAAATGAAATCTTAAAAGATAATTGAGAAATTTACAATTTAAAATATAAATATTAAATTAGGTTTTATAAAATTTAATTTTATATAATATAAAATGATTGATTCAAATTTTACTAAATTGAGAAATTAAATCTTAAAAGATAATTGAGAAATTTACAACTTAAAATATGAATATTAAATTAAGTTTTATAAAATTAAATTTTATATAATAAAGAAATATTGACAAAATGTTCAGTAAATCTAAAATGATTAATTAATTTTAATTTTATTATATAATAAAATATTATATTTTATTAATATTAATTTTTTAAAAATTATTATACTAATAAATATATAATTAATTAACACATTTTAATAAAAAAAATAAAAAAAATAAATTAATCTCTTAATATTAATGATTCATATATTTTCATAATAAAATGTAAAATAGATAATAATGAAAAATATTAAACATATTCACACCATAATTAATATCATATTATAAAGTTTTAAAGTGTTACAAATAAATCATATCATATTATCAAGTTTTAAAGCGTTACAAATAAATCAAATAATAATTTTGATGTCATTTGTTTATATTTTTAATTAATAATATATATATATATATATATATATATATATATATATATATATATATATATATATATAACGTTGAGACTAATCTTTGGTCTATCAAATCTAAAGAAAAGAGTTATTTAGTTTGATTTAAAATTTTATTCTTATACTCAAAAAGTTCAGAGAGAAGCCTCCCGAGCTCACTATAATTTTGACATCTTAAAAGGCTATGAAGGTCAGTATTTCAAGAAAGATTATGAAATTGAGCTCTAATGTGGTTGTACGCGGGGCACTCTAAGAGGAAGTGATATTCATCCTCAATGTTCATATTCTCACAGAGATGGCAGATCCTTTCCATCCATGGTGTTTTAGGAACTGTCCAACGACCTGTTTCAGTATGGAGCTCATGAGAGTTCGTTCTAATCTTGGCTATATTAATTTTCTTCTTTGAGCTAGTTAAAACAGAGAGATACTTTTGATCTTCTAGGGTGGGGTTGATGACCTCCTTATAATATCTTGATTTTCTTTTAGCTACTAGATCTTTCTCACACCACATTTTTTCTTTGAACTTAGAAGTAACAATTTTTTTAATGTTATTAATGTTTTGCAATGCAACATTCTTGTCGATCTCCCAATGGTTTAACCAGGCCTTGGTGTCTTTATACCAACCTCGTTTAAGCTTTAGGTGGTTTTTTCTAGAATTTAAAGCTAGCTTAGGAAGTCTATGGTCTCCTATGATATTGACCTTGTGCTTGTACAATAGAAGCCTAGTGATAGCTAGGCTCTCGATAGGGGAAAGACCCACTTCTATAAGGAGAATAGGATAGGGTGTATTGCTTTTAATTTTAAGGTTATACGTTATAAAACACTTCTGGATTTGATCAATCTTTTTCCAGGATTCTCTAGAGATGCTGCAAATCCAAACCTCACATCCATATAAGATAACACGAGTGACTAAAGTTTCAAAGAGGAACTTCTTTCTATCCGACATTACGAGGTTTTCCGTTTTACGATTATTTTCAAGACCAAAATAAGCTTTCCACCCCCCCTTAATCCTTTTCTGAATGCTATAGTTCCAGTTGAGCTTGTGATGAATATCAATTCCTAGGTACTTGTAAGAAGACACTTCCTCCAATTTACTATTTTCATGCATAAAATTAGCGTAAGTATCCTTCTTGGATCTGATAATCATAACTTTTGTTTTGTCAGTGTTAACAGACATACCCATGGTAGAGAAAAAATCCTTAAGAAGTCTAAGTTTCTTATCAAGATCAGATGGGCACCTTGCGAGAGGAACAATATCGTCAGCATAGAGAAGAAGGATGATGATTATCCCAGCTAAGATTGTGCCAGCACATCCTTCTTCCTCTAAACAACCTTCTAGCTTGTCGATGTAAATGCCAAATAGGGTAGGGGAGAGGGGGCAACCTTGTTTAACTCCGATATTACACTTAATATGATGATGACATTCATTGAGACCAAATTTTAGTCTATCGGATTAAAGAAATAAATTATTTAGTTTGTTTTAAAATTGTACTCATATGCTCAAAGAGCTTAGAGAGAAGTATCCCCACCTCACTATAATTTTGACATGTTAAATCTTGGATATATTAATTTTTTTTCTTTGAGCTAGTTAAAACATAGAGATACTTTTGATCTTCTAGAGTAGGGTTGATGACCTCCTTATAATATCTTAATTTTCTTTTAGCTTATAAATCTTTCTCAGGCCACATTTTCTCTTTAAACTTAGAAGTAACAATATTTTTAATATTATTAATATTTTGCAATGCAACATTTTGGAATTTAAAGTTAGCTTAGGACGTCTATGGTCTCCCATGTTATTGATTTTGTGTTTGTACAATAGGAGCCTAGTCATAACTAGCTAGCTTTTATTTAATTTTAATAGAAATTTATTAAAAGTTATCTTTTTATTTTATTGATATAACTTTTTATAATAAAATTGTATTATTATTATTTTTAATAATTTAATAAAATAAAATAATTTAATTTAAAAAAAATAAAAATGAAAATTTATTTTATTAGTAAAGATAAATTTATTAAAATAATTAATTTTCATTATAAAAATTTGATTATTCAATTTTTACTATAGAAACAAGATTTTGAAGAATTAAATTTAGATTTTTTCTCCTCTCTTAAAGTCCTATAGACCATATTGATCTTAATGGACATTAATCATCATCATTATATATATAAAACATTTCAATTATTTTACATTATTAAAATTGAATTTATTAAATACTCTTTTAATATTATTTAAAACATACGTTTTGATTTAAATACATTAACCTACGTTTTGATTTAAATACAATTATGTAAAAATATATTAAATATTTTTGATTTAAATACAATTATGTAAAAATATATTAAATATTTTTGATTTAAATACAATTATGTAAAAATATATTAAATATTTTATATTATTAAAGTTGTATATAATTTTTTAAATTATCTATTTTCTAATAATAAAAATGTTTTGATTTGAATAATTTTAAATTAATTTAATTATTTTCTCCATATAAATTTAATTATTCAATTATTTTAATTGAGATATTGTGTCATCACCTTTTTTAATATTAATATATATATTATAAAAAATATAAGTTAAATATATATATATAACTTATTTAACTTCTACCACATATATATATACATTCTACCTTTAACATCTATTTTATAAATGTAAAAGTATATTAATTATTTAATATCATTAAAGTATATATTTAATATTTTCTTAATCATTTCTTTTTCATACTAATAAAAATGTTTTCATTAATTATTAAATTAATTATAATTAAAAATTTATAGAAAGTATTGTTTATATATTTTTTTGTTTTGACCATCTAGAAGAAAAACATGAAAACTAACTCTCATGAGCTTCAAAGTGAAATAGGGTGGTGGTCTACTCCCAAGATTCCCTAGGACAATAGAATTTGTTAGCTTAGAGATACTAAGAGGGGGAGGATGAAAATCACTTTTTTTTAGATTGTCTCGCCCTTCCTCAATTCCGCTCTCATTTCCATAACATATGTCACACTTCCTATCTTCTTCACTTGTTAAGTCAACCCAATTATAGTGATCTTGGTGGGCTTATTTCCCTTCTTTTAAACACAAAAATAAAATTCTATAAAAATACAATTAGATTCTTCTTCTTCTTAAAATTTGTTGAACCACATTGATCTTAATGGATATATATATATATATATATATATATATATATATATATATATATATATATATATATATATATATATATTAAATTTTTATATTTGTTAAAATATGATGATTAAACTATAATATGATATTTAAGTGAAAGGAAATATATAAATTTTTTTAGCGAATATGAAATTTATAGTTATAATTTTTTTAATTGTTATACATTTCTCAAAATATAACAATTAAATTATATTTCATGTTATTTGGGGAATTGAACATAATTGGGAAGCATTTCATTATTTTTCGTGTAAATATTGTCAATAAATCTTATTGACAATTTTTTTTAAATAGTAATTTATATAATTGTTTTTAGTTATGTTATTTATTATTATTTGTTTGTAATTTTAGTAAATTTATTGCTTAATGACATGTTTAAATGATTTTGAAAAATATTTATTTAATTTCGAAACTTGATTACTTAAAAATATATCATAATTAGAAAAAAATAATAATTCTATTTCAAATAGAATCCATGAATTTTCACCTCTATCTATTCACATGGATTGAATTGAATTTAAAAAAAAAAAAAAAAACAAACCAACCAACCAATCTTATAATCATAACCATAACATAATTTTGAAGATTTCATCACTATCAATAAAAAAAATCTTTAAAATGAGAAGGAAGCGAATAAAAAAACCAAGTAATATAGTTGTCACGCTTTGCTTTTATTTTATAATGTTTATTTATTTTATTAAACTTTTCGTTTTAATGGAATCTAATTACTTTCTTTCTCTAGTTTATTTGGAGTATATAGATATACTTTAATTATTAAATATTTCGAAAATATTATATAACTAATTTATCTATTTTTGCAAGATATTTTTAAATTTATAACTGTGGAGTTTTTTTTTAACATTTATATTAAAATGTTTATTTATTTTATTAAATTTTTAGTTCCTATGGAATCTAATTACTTTCCTTCTCTAGTTTATTTGGAGTGTATAGATATACTTTAATTATTAAATGTTTCAAAAATATTATATAAATAATTTATTTATCTTTACAAGATGTTTTTAAATTCATAACTTTTGAGTGTATCGATATACTTTAATTATTAAATGTTCAAAAATATTATATAAATAATTTATTTATCTTTCCAAGATGTTTTTAAATTTATAACTTTTGATGTGGAGTAATCTTTTAAAATAATTTTAACTTTCTTTCTTATAAACTAAATTAAACAATGCAAACAAACTTTTAAAAAATACATAATGGACATTTTCGAATGACAAGGTATCTGGTGTTTTTAGTTTATAATATTTAAATAAAAATAAAATAAAATAAAAAACTTTTCTTTTTTATTATAAAAAAAAAAATATTATAAAATTTTATTTTTGAAAAATGAAATTTATTATTTTTAGTTATAATGAAAATTAATTTGACAAATTTTACATGATTTAAATTATAATTTTTTTATTACACCGTAAGGCATCATTACGCCATAAAACGTCATTATTTGAAAACAACTCCTCCAAGTGTCACTATGTACTGATATGCACCGTTAAATGAAGTATTAAATGTTTAAAACGTCCTGTATCGTTGAATTACCCTTGAAGTTTCAACTAACTCCTTCGTTCACGCTAGTTTGTTTAACCAAAACAAAAGTTTGAGAGAGACCACATATTTTTGGTCTCTGCACACCAATTTACAGAGAGCTTGTCCTCTCACCAAGGTTGCCTTTGTTCATACTCCAACTACCTGCACAAGGCCTCTCTAAATTGGTTATCCAGCGCGGAAACTCGCTGTGAAAAAAAATCTTTCCCTAAATAATTGAGGTTTTTTCTAGCTTTCGCAAATTAGAACGAGGTTGCATACGAAAGAAGAAGGCTTACATTGGATTGGTTCCTAATCAGGGGAGTCACATAATCTTATTCAATTTTGAGATAGTCTTCGTCACCTCAATTCATCAAACATCGAACTCGTAGCGATGGATTTCGACTACAGAAAAGGAGGTGGGTCTTCTAGAGGTCACATGGGAGGCAATGTTACCACTCCATATGATGGGTCCAGACCCATGTACAAACATCCTTATGATCGACCCGGAGTCTCTCCGTATGGCCCTGGCCCTGGCCCTGGCCCTGGCTCTTCTTCTTATTATCCAACTATTGGGTAGCTCGTCGTTCCCCCTGTGAACAGGCCTCCGCCTTTCGTCCCACCTTCTTCATCATCTTCATGTAAGCAACATATGCCCTTTATTTTATTTCGTATTTTTAGACAATTAACCCAATTCGACCCTTTAAGCTATAATTTGGTTTTTATGCATACTGTTTGCAATGAAACGTATGCCATTTGACATCAATTATCACATATTTCCTTTTTTGCCCCTTTTCTGTTTCCTCTGTAAACTAATACAGTAGAATTGGAAAATGCCTCCACTCTATAATTATAGCTGACTTTCCATAGAAATAGAGTGCAAAGTAAAATATGCATATTCTTGTTATTGTTCATTATTTTAAAAAAATTGAAGGAACCCTTTCCCTAATATCTACAGTTCCTGTGATTATATCAGGTTTCATCCATTCTTGTTGGGAAAATTTCTGGGTTGAAAATCAAATGAGAGAAGAGAGAACGTATAAATTTTAATCATTTGTTTTCTGTTTTTCATCCCAGAGGGTCTAAACTTGGACCACGATGTATGTCCTTGCAGCAGGAACGGACATCACAGTTGTAATAAAACCGGAATACCGAATCACGCCTCCTGTATTTACATGTACATTTTTACATGCATTCCTTTTTATTTTTGGAGAAAAAAAATAATTTATTAAGCATAAACTCATTCCAGCCCATTATTCGTCTTACTGCATCTATGGATTAACTACCATTGGTTTCTTTTGTGACTAGGTATAGTTCAGTGATTGGCATTTCATTGGCTTGAAGCAAATAACCTACAGAGAGTTCTCCATGTTGATGGCAGGTGACCCTGCCAAACCCACATTTTCAACTCTCATGCATATAAACATGCATCTTCAATTTTCAATCCAATACAAATTCTCAATCTGGGCAATTTCAATATTCTATTTTCTGAACTGGCAAATTAAATAAATAAATGCGGAAGCTTATCTTCTTTCTATGGTTCAAACCATATTCCTCGGGTTACAAATTTGTATCAATTTAAATCTCATTTAAAACCCTTATATCTCAAATCTCTGATTTGAGATCTTATTTTAAACCCCTTATGGCTATAAAACCAACCAAACAAAATAACCCAGATTGTAATTATTTACACAAAAGCTTCTTCAATTAATGGTTTAAAACCATACAATGCATATCAAGTGCTCTTTACATTAAACCCAATCAACTTCAATAGGAGTAATATTTATAAGCGGTTATCAGTCTTAAAGCGCTCGGCCCCTTATCAAAAGCACATCATTTTAATTGATGCAACCTCTTATGTTTTAAACCCATATACCTGAACTCTACTTTATGGGAGTATTGAATGAGCATTCGACTTTATATCTCAAGGTCACAACCACTATATATTTGGACTACGCGAACATTCAACTCAAAGGTGCTATCTTGGTTAAAAACCCAATACACTATATCCATTCCACAGTTCATCGAACATTTCATTTCTAATTTAATCCTTTCGACCTTCGATTAAAACTAAGCACATATATAACCCCGAACTGCGCATAATAATACCTGGGACACAGCATATTTTAACTTATCTCTCTATCGGACAGTGGTCACAAGGCACCCATCAATCCGATTGTTGTCGCGCAACACAACTGTACACTTCTTAACCTCTGGTAATCACGCGATAAAAATGGTTTTTGATTAACCACTTTTTCCACGTGTCACATGAAGACCGATATCGCGTTCTAAAATTTAAAACAGCTTACCAGGTGAATGCTTATGTGATACTGCTGGTTTCTTGTCTCAAAAGCCGCCTCTTCATTCGATGTTCCATCTTCGTCATTTATTCATGGTTCTGCCTGCTTCTTTAACTCCACGAACCATTTAACCTTTAGTTGGGAGACTGCTCCAATTCATTAATACGTTGTCCCTCACAGCTTCACTGTAACCCTTCTTGTTCCAACGATTTCGATATGTTGTGTGCTCACAACTCTTTTTCCTTCCAGTGCTATCGAATTCTCAATCGACCTCACGGCTTCATTAACCAAAAACAGAATTTAAGAAAAACCCCATCATTTATCTCTGTGTTTTACAGCTTGATTTCGCTTTCACTCACAACATCATTTCATTTAAATTCGAACCTATTCTGGGTTCGTTTGAATAGGCCTAACTTCCTTCATCTTTCATCTAGACATGGATTAATTCCCATATTTAAAGTCTGTGGGTCAAATTCACAGTAGAACCCCCAAAACACGATTTTTCAGAGCTTGCTCTTCAACACATTGTCTATTTTCAACAATGTGCCCCCTCTCTATTTGAATGTCCTTCTTAAGGTCTCATATATTCAGATATTAAACGCTATGTTTAATTCTCAAATTCACTCTATGTAATTGACCCTTGCAGTGGTCGATGACTACAAACTTTCCTTCATTTTATCAAAGGAATAATTAAACCCTTTATGCATTTCTTCAAGCACAACGTCGACACTGATTAAAATTGATTATTTCAATTATATAAAGAGCATCGTTAAAACCCCAATTACAAAGTCTTATTCATACATATTTCACGGAGATTCAAAACATTCTCACATTGAAATTAAATCAACCAATGCTCATGTAATACTGAAACAAATCCTTCCATATATATCCAAATGAAACCACTTATAAAATTATTCCTTTCTTCGGCCAGATCTTCAAAATCAATGGCCCTTTCAACTGCCCATAGGCTTACAGGAACAAACTCTTGTTTTGTCCTAAACTAAATCACTCACACACTCTATAGATATATATGCTTAATGCCTTTGAGGCTTATTTATACAAATTAATAATAAATCGATTCAGCTCCCTTAACGCTCAACAAAAATCTTGAAATTCTAGACTTCCTAAATCTAGACTAAATCCCTAAATTTGTTGAAACTGATTATCTCTTCACATTCCCAGCTAATTAAATTCTCTCATGTTCTCCAATGATTGAGAACATTTACAATTCCTCACTATATTTATTCAAAATACTAATAATTACATAATAAATTAGAAACATCAGACCCTCATATGTCTATTAAAGTACAAAGTATTTTATTACGCCTAATGCCCCTGCATCAGACTCCTAAGGCTAAATTAATAATGATCTCCTGATCATGTGATTTCAGTCCTTGTCCTCTTGGATCCCACACTTTGTTCTAAAAATGATCATCTGTTGCAATATTCTTCTTCTGCACTTCTCCAGGCTTCCATATCTTATGCTACATCTTTCCTCTTGCTAAACTTTCACAGTCTGTGACTATCTTCTTCTTGTTGCTGTTGCTTCTCTGCTTTCTTGCTGATGTCTTCTTCTAAGAAACCTTCACCATCAGTTTTCTTATCAATTCAATTTCCTGATATAATTTATCTTCTGACTGTTGGATACTGCTCCATCTTGATTGATGAATTCTTTTTTTTTCTTGCTGAGCCCTTGGTTGCTGGACCCTTACTGCCAATTGTTGATCTCTTGTTGCCACCCTATCATCCATGCCCTCTTGTCTTCTGCTACAGAAAAACTCTTCTTGATTGTCAATTGTGACAATTTCTTTGTTCTCTGTCTCCAGCAATTCTTCGGACTGGTATTTAAATTTCCAGTCACTGTCATAATCTCTTTTCCTCTCCTGGACTAAACATTCTTTAGTCTTTCCATCAGTACCTGCAATAATAAAACAAACATCAAAATTATAAAATCTTTGTGTCTCTTCCTCCTCTAGCAATACTTCAATCTGCTGCTCTGTCATCAGCACATCAGTATGTTGATTCCAATCCTTCAAACAATTCTCAAGACTGTCAGCTAGTCTCTCCTCTGCATCATCCTTCTCAAGGATGTCTCTTTGCTTTGGTTCATAAAAATCAACCTTCTCATTCTCACTCAACTCTGCCTTTACAATCTGGACACTTATTCTATGTGTTTCTAATCTCTGCTCTAGAACACTAAACTCATGCCACAAATCTATCATCTCATCTGAGAAACTCTCTGTGCAATCTTCACTACCTTCACAAGTCAAGTTTCCTGCTGTTACTACTTCTTCATCTTTCATCAGAATAGAATTCTAATCTTCCATATCTGCAATAATTTCAGTTATCTGTCCATCACTTTTCATTTGGCCATTGGACAAAATGAATTTTTCATTATCAATAACAGATTCATCATCATCAAACACAACTATTATATCTTCATTGAAACAATTTCTTTCATAAAACACGGAATTTATGAATTCCTTTTGTTGCAGTAATTCAGTTTGCTCTTCATCTGAAAGATAATCGTCATATGTGACTTGGAAAATTTCAGCTTTACTCATTACAATTTCATCAAATGAACTTTCTTCTCTAATACCTGCATTCAAACACAACTTGTCAGTTGTACAACCATAATACGCCATGCTCTCAATTGATGATTTACTCATCAAATCTTCCTATTGTTCCAAGCCTTCTATACATTTCAAAAATTCTTCAATGGTCTCCTCTTCAGTTTCTTCAAGCTGTCCAATTGAGTGCTCAATTCTCAGCTTTTGGCCATCATCATAATTTAAATTTCTTTTGCTTTCAATATATTGAAAAGTAAAACTTTTCTCTAACTGTGTATGGACATTCTAAAAATATCTAGTTGTCTCATTTTCTTCCTTTGTGACAATATCAGCAGCTTTTCCTTCTCCATATGTTCTTCCTGCAAACATACAAAATTTGTCAGATGTAAGGCCATTCGACCTCTTGGTCTTACTTGAATCTTCCATCTTCAAGTCTTTCTCCAAATACTCAATCATCCTGAGTAATCTCTCTTTCTGATGAGCATTTATCATTTGCTCTCTCTTCATCTGTAGCTTGCGCCACTTTACTCTCTTCTTCATGAGCCAACCAACTCTTTGGCTTTCCTCTATCATCATCTTCAGTTTGTTGAACTTCTCCCTGATCTCAGCTACCTCTTTCTCATACTCTTATTTCCTTAACTGTCTCTGTATGCCATCTGTCTTGGCATCCTCTTTCTTCATCTTCATTCTATTATGGCCTCTCTCAGAACTTCTACAATCTCTGCTATGACTATCAGTAGCCATCTTCTCCTTCATGAGTTCTTACTCACTCATCACAGGCTGCACTAAAACCTCTGCAGTAACAAGTCCTCCTTGTCACAACTTACCTCACCAATCCTCTCTCTGGATCTGGTCTTTTGGCAAGTACTGGTCCACTATGTCTGGAACCTCTTAATAATTCCTCTCTGCTCCTTTAGGCTTCACTCTCTGGACCCTTTCAAGAACACATCTATTCTCCTTTCATCCAACCTCTTTTGGGAATTCTCAAGGTTCTGCCACACTCCCTTTTCACTTTAGAAACCTTCACTGGCTTCCTTCATCACTGCTTTTCAAAGTTGTGATCTTCTTGCTGAGATGCTCAATTTTCTGCAATCTGCATTCTGCAAACAAAATCTTCAAATAAAATCACAAATTCCTCATCTTCATAGTTTGTTCAACATCCACTTGTAAGTGCTTCTGCAATTTCTCCCAATGCTCTGCTACACTGCATGCTGTCCTGTCAGATTTAGATCTGATCACTTTTCCATCGCCATCACACCTGTGTTCACATCTTTAGAACATATCCTGGAAATCTTCAAAACACTTTTCCTTCAACTTCAAATTCTACAAATCTGAATACCTTCACTACACACCTCTTCAAATCTGCAATCACTATTAAACAGATTTTAAAACTTCAAATTTTCCTCATTACTTTCAACACACATCCGCATTCTAAAAATTAAATTTCAAAGAGCTTATCCTCCTCTGATACCACTTGATGGCAGGTGACCCTGCCAAACCCACATTTTCAACTCTCATGCATATAAACATGCATCTTCAATTTTCAATCCAATACAAATTCTCAATCTGGGCAATTTCAATATTCTATTTTCTGAACTGGAAAATTAAATAAATAAATGCAGAAGCTTATCTTCTTTCTATGGTTCAAACCATATTCCTCAGGTTACAAATCTGTATCAATTTAAAAATCATTTAAAACCCTTATATCTCAAATCTCTGATTTGAGATCTTATTTTAAACCCCTTATGGTTATAAAACCAGCCAAACAAGATAACCCAGATTGTAATTATTTACATGGAAGCTTCTTCAATTAATGGTTTAAAACCATACAATGCATATCAAGTTCTCTTTACATTAAACCCAATCAACTTCAATAGGAGTAATATTTATAAGCTGTTACCAGTCTTAAAGCGCTCGACCCCTTATCAAAAGCACATCATTTTAATTGATGCAACCTCTTATGTTTTAAACCCATATACCCGAACTCTACTTTATGGGAGTATTGAATGAGCATTCGACTTTATATCTCAAGGTCACAACCACTATATATTTGGAATACGCGAACATTCAACTCAAAGGTGCTATCTTGGTTAAAAACCCAATGCACTATATCCATTCCACAGTTCATCGAACATTTCATTTCTAATTTAATCCTTTCTACCTTGGATTAAAACTAAGCGCATATATAACCCCGAACTCCACATAATAATACCTGGGCCACAACATATTTTAACTTACCTCTCTATCGGACAGTGGTCACAATGCACCCATCAATATGATGGTTGTCGTGCAACACAACTGCATACTTCTTAACCTCTCAGAATCACGCGATAAAAATGGTTTTTGATTAACCACTTTTTCCACGCGTCACATGAAGACCAATATCGCGTTCTAAAATGTAAAATAGCTTACCAGGTGAATGCTTATGCGATATTGCTGGTTTCTTTTCTCAAAAGCCGCCTCTTCATTCGTTGTTCCATCTTCATCATTTATTCATGGTTCTGCATGCTTCTTTAACTCCACGAACCATTTAAACTTCAGTTGGGAGATTGATCCAATTCATTAATACGTTGTCCCTCACAAATTCACTACAACCCTTCTCGTTCCAACGATTTCGATACGTTGTGTGCTCACAGCTCTTTTGCCTTCCGGTGCTATCGAATTCTCATTCAACCTCATGCCTTCATTAACCACAAACATAATTTAAACAAAACCCCATCATTTATCTCTGTGTTTTATAGCTCGATTTTGCTTTCACTCACATCATCATTTCATTTAAATTTGAACCTATTCTTGGTTCGTTTGAACAGGCCTAACTTCCTTCATCTTTCATCTACGCATGGATTAACTCCCATATTTAAAGTATGTGGGTCAAATTCACAATAGAACCCCCAAAACATGATTTTTCAGAGCTTTCTATTCAACGTATTGTCTATTTTCAACAATGCGCCCCCTCTCTATTTGAATGTCCTTCTTAAGGTCTCATATATTCAGATATTGAACATTGTGTTTAATTCTCAAATTCACTCTATGTCATCGACCCTTGCAGTGGTCGATGACTGCAAACTTTCCTTAATTTTCTCAAAGGAATAATTAAAGCCTTTATGCATTTCTTCAATCACAACGTCGACACTGATTAACATTGATTCTTTCAATTATATACAGAGCATCGTTAAAACCCCAATTACAGAGTCTTATTCATACATAGTTCACGGAGATTCAAAACATTCTCACACAAAAATTAAATCAACCAATGCTCATGTAATACTGAAATAAATCCTTCCATATATATCCAAATGAAACCAATTACAAAATTCTTCCTGTCTTCGGCCAGATCTTCAAAATCAATGGCCTTTTCAACTGCCCATAGGCTTATAGGAAAAAACTCCTATTTTTTCCTAAACTAAAGCACTCACACACTCTGCAGATCTATCTGCTTAATGCCTCTGAGGCTTATTTATAAAAATTAATAATAAATTGATTCAGCTCCCTTAACGCTCAACAAAACTCTTTAAATTCTAGACTTCCTAAATCTAGACTAAATCCCTAAATTTGTTGAAACTGATTATCTCTTCACATTCCCAGCTAATTAAATTCTCTCATGTTCTCCAATGATTGAGAAGATTTACAATTCCTCACTATATTTATTCAAAATACTAATAATTACATAAGAAATTAGAAACATCAGACCCTCCTATGTCTATTAAAATACAAAGTATTTTATTGTGCCTAATGCCCCTGCATCACATGTTAAACTCTGTAGATTGCAGAATATTGTATTGTATAAAAAATGAAACAATTTCCTTATGTGACAAGATATTTCGGGTCAGAGGATCAAACTTTAAGAAAATAAAATCTATTTATTAGGTATTCTGTTTTGCTCCTGGTTGTATTCAAGTTCGTATATGACATTCAAGTTGGTATTTGACATTATATCATTGATGTCCAAGGCTGCGAGACCATTTTAATATTTTATTGCAATAGTTTGAAAGGTTTTGAATGAATTCATGTATTGGCTTCTACCAATTATATGTAAACATGATTTTATCGCTGAATTTAATATTGATTGCAATTGATGATTCATTACCTGCCAACCCCATTAGGTATTTAGGATCTACCTTTCGGATATGAATGTTGTTTTTTTATTGTGATATTTTTTTTAAGATTGGAATTTTCAGGTTACGAAAAAAAAATGTATGGAATTGGCGTTGCAGATTTCCTTTCTAGAAAGCCATACAATTCAGAGTTGATTTTTGAAGGGAATGTCTCACACAAGTACATTTCTACTTGAATGAATTCATTCTTAACAATTTAGAGTCTCTTCACCTCTATACAAAAAAAATTTCAGGAGAAATACGCAATAAGTTTGTCGAGTTCCAATATCTGGTAGATATATCTCTGTACGAGAATAATCTCACTGGTCCAATACCATAAAAATGACAAGGCAATTTGTCTTCTATATTTTTATTTCCTATTTCATTCAAAGTGCATTTTTTTCAAAAGTCTAATGATTCAAAAAGGAATATGATCTAAACCTAGGGATCAGAGCATTGGGGTTGTTGAGGTTTCATTCCTATGTAGGTTCATCCATCTAATAGGTTTAGGGACCTTATGGGACTCGACCAACTATATTTTTCTTTGCAACTAGACCATTCTAACTTTCCTTCTTATGGTCCGTGTTTTAGGGATTGCATAATGTGAGGATCATTGGACAACTGGGATTCATCATACTTTCTTTTCCATTAAACCATTCTAACTTTTTTTATGATTTGTTTGTTTCAAGGATTACACAATCCAAGGCGAATTGGGGACCTCACTCTTCAAGAATATCTTTCCATGGGATTCCAAGTTGATGGGTTGGAGGTAAGACTCTAGAGATTCATGGATGGAATTCAGTTTCTTGTGATATGCAATGTGTGATCATTGTTGCCTCCTTGTTACTTATATCCGAAGTCCTCTGGTTCGAAAAGCCAATGATGGCAGTATTTGCAAATGGATTGTGAATGTGCAAGACCACCTATGTACAATTAAATATGCATTTGAGAATGTTCCTCTCTGTGTGGGATTTAACATAGAGGTGGACGACTGCAAATAATTTGAAAATAAATTGCAGTATTTATCAATTATAGTTTAGTGATTGGAATTTCACTAGCTTGAAGAAAATAACCTATAGAGAGTTATCCATGTTAAACTCTGTAGATTGCAGAAGATTGCATTGTATAAAAAATGAAACAATTTCATTATGTGACAAGAAATTTTAGGTCAGAAGATCAAAGTTTAAGAAAAGAAAATCTATTTATTATGTATTATGTTTTGTTCCTGGTTGTATTCAAGTTGGTATCTAACATTTAATCATTGGTGTCCAAGGTTGCGAGACCATTTTAATATTTCATTAAAATAGTTTGAAAGTTTTAGAATGAATTCATGTATTGGCTTGTACCAATTATGTGTAAACATGATTTTATCACTGAATTTAATATTGATTGCAATTGGCGATTCATTACCTGCCAACCCCATTAGGTATTTAGGATCTACCTTTGGATTTGAATGCTATTTTTTTATTGTGATGGTTTTTTTAAGACTAATTTCATTACATGGGACTTTGGCATTTTCAAGTTACGAACAAAAAAGGTATGGAAGTGGTGTTGCAGCTTGCCTTTCTAGAAAGCCATACAATTCAGAGTTGATTATTGAAGCGAATGTCTCACACAAGTACATTTCAACTTGAATGAATTCATTCTTAACAATTTAGAGTCTCTTCACCTCAATACAAACAAAATTTTAGGAGAAATACCCAATGAGTTTGTCGAGTTCCAATATCTAGCAGATATATCTCTGTACGATAATAATCTCACTGGTCCAATACCACAAAAATGACAAGGTAATTTGTCTTCTACATTTTTGTTTCATGTTTCATTCAAAGTGCCTACAGAAATTTCTCCATGTTAAACTCTGTATATTGCATAAGATTGTATTCTATAAAAAATGAAACAATTTCATTATGTGACAAGATATTTCAGGTCAGAAGATGAAACTTTAAGAAAAGAAAATCTATTTATTAGGTATTATGTTTTGTTCCTGGTTGTATTCAAGGTTGTATATGACATTCTAGTTGATATCTGACATTACATCATTGGTGTCCAAGGCTACGAGACCATTTTAATATTTTATTGACATAGTTTGAAATTTTTAGAATGAATTCATGTATTGGCTTGTACCAATTATGTGTAAACATGATTCTATCACTGAATTTAATATTGATTGCAATTGATGATTCATTACCTGCCAACTCCATTAGGTATTTAGGATCTACCTTTCGGATCTGAATGATGTTTTTTTTAATATCAGTGTCATTACATGGGACTTTGGCATTTTCAAGTTACGAACAAAAAAGATATGGAAGTGGTGTTGTAGCTTGCCTTTCTAGAAAGCCGTACAATTCAGAGTTGATTATTAAAGGGAATGTCTCACACAAGTACATTTCAAATTGAATGAATTCATTCTTAAAAATTTAGAGTCTCTTCACCTCTATACAAACAACATTTCAGGAGAAATACCCAATGAGTTTGTTGAGTTCCAGTATTGGCAGATATATCTCTGTACGAGAATAATCTCACTGCTCCAATACCACAAAACCTTGGTAGTTTGTCTGATTTCACTACCATAGATGTATAACTAAATGGTCTCATTGGAATGTTTCCCCCTAATATATGTAAAAGGGGTCAATTGGTTTACTTTCTTGCTATACAAAATGTCTTTACAGGTGCGATTCCCAAATCATATGGGTCCTGTTCAATGCTTAATTGCTTTCTAGTAAGCAATAACAATCTGATAGGCATGTTACCATTTTGTGTTTGGGAATTACCCCATGCCACCATAATTGATTTGAGTCTCAATAGATTTGAGGGGGGAATAGGCCAAGGAATCAGCAAGGCCAAAAATATATCTGAACTCTTCATCCAAAACAATCATTTCTCAAGAAGCTTGCCTCCAGAAATTGGGCAGGCACTACTCTTGAATAGAGTAGATGCAAGCAATAATAGGCTATCTGGTGAATTTCTTGCTGAAATTGGAAATTTGAGCATGCAGAAAACTTGATTTTGCAGCATAATGTGCTATCTGGCCCTATACCTCAAACATTAGGGCTCTGCGAGCTCTTGCTAAAATAAATCTTGTTGGAAATAGACTGAGAAATATTATCCCTGCATCATTGGGATCCATACAAGTCTTAAATTCTCTAAACCTCTCAAAAAATCAGCTAAGTGGTCAAATTCCAACGAGCCTTTCTTCATTGAAGAACAACTTTCTTGATTTTTCCAAAAATCAACTGACATGGCATACACAGCTGATTTACCTGGCAGGAAACCATAACTTTTCTGGAAACCCTGGGCTATGTGGAAACAAATTCAGTTCATTTTTCTTGAAGTCATTCCCTTCTTCTTCTAGAAGAAGATTCCATATGAAACTTATCATTGTGTGTACTGTCATTGCAGGTGCACACTTAATTCTTGTTATCATCTGCCCTTTGTATAGAATCACTAATCGAGATAGTATGGAAGCCCTATCTTGGGATATGAAATCCTTTTACAATATAAACTTTACTGACGATGAAATTCTCCATTGCCTGACGGAAGAGAACGTGATTGGAAGTGTTAGATATAGAAACGTATACAGAGGAGAGTTAAGGGACGAAGAAGTTATTGTTATAAAGCAGCTCTAGACCAACAACAATACCACCATGCTTAAACACAACAAAGAGGCACTCAAATATCAACAATTCAAGATGGAGGTTGAAACCTTAGGTTGTATTAGACATAAAAATATAGTGAAACTCTACTGCTACATTTATAGCACAGATTCACACCTCCTTGTATACGAATAAATGAAGAATTGAATTTTGTGGGACAAACTGCATCAGACAACTGGTCCAATATTGGATTGGTGGACACGCTATAAAATATCACTCGGAATAGCTCATGGATTGGCTTATTTGCACAATGACTGTGTTCCTTTTATTGTTCACAGAAATGTCAAATCCTATAATATACTGTTAGATGAAGATCACGAGCTGCACTTAGCTGATTTCGGAATTGCAAAAATCCGTCAATCCTGTGAAAGGGGAGACTCTGCAACTATTATTGCTAGCATGCATGGCTACATTGCTCCAGGTAACCCATCTTTCATACTTTGTAAAAGGGTTGAACATAGTAATGTTTTAGAGTAGCCCAAAACAAATGCAATGCTAACAATTTAGAAGAATGGAACTAACTGATAATATGTTATTGTGGGTTGCAGAGTATGCCTATACATATAAGGTGAACGAAAAGAGTGACGTATGCAACTTTTAGGGTTGTGCTTATGGAGTTTGTGACTGGCAGACAACCTATAGAGCCAGATTTTGGGGAGAACAAGGACATTGTTCACTGGATTTCTTGTATAATTTCTACCAGAGAAAACACATTTGAGGTGATAGATAGCAGGATACCTGATATTTACAAGGACATCATGATTAGGGTGCTTAAAATAGCAATGCTCTGCACCATCCATCTACCTCCCATGAGGCATTTTATGTGAGAAGTAGTGGATTTGTTGTTGGGAGTTGATCCATGCTCTAGTTCTTCATATTCAAGTAGATTTTATTTATAAATGGGCAAGCCGTAAGATTTTATATACATTATGTAGCTTTATTTGTGAATGCTAGTTGATCGAGATTGCTAACAACAGGAAGTAGTCAAAATGCTTCTAGGGAAGGAAGGAGTCTGAAATTGCCCCATGTATGAAAAAAATTCATTCAAAAATTACCTGTGTAAACACATGATTGTATCTAACCAAATTTAACTGTAACATAATGATGCCCAAAAAGATATATTTAGAAATGAAAAAACAGTTTTTGGCAAATATCAACATTTAAAGTGATTGTCTTCACACAGTTTACCGAAAGTTCCTATTATTTTTTCTCACTTAAAGACCTCTATCGTACTTTTCTACATGTTCTCACGCTCACTTAAATTCCTCTGTCTCTAGATCTTTTTAATGGAGCAAACAACTACTTCGTTAATTTAAATGAAGGTCAAATTTTTATATTATGAAGCAATAGTTGTCGTATTAGGTGGGTTGGTTGAGATGATTAAGAATATGCGTTTTCTTTTCAGAGGTGATATGTTTAAACTTAAAGTGGTAGAGCATATATGCCATTATAGACTTTACTGATTAAATAATTGTCAAATCTAGAGGATGTAGAGTATGTATGTCTTTCTAGATTTTAGTAATCAAATAGTTACTTAGAGCATAGGTGGGTACCTTTCCCCATAAACAAGAGAATCTCATAAACCAATTTAGTATCTGATTTAACCATCTAGATTTAATTTTATTAAGTTTATAATTTTAATTTTTTTTGTAAGGGAAGGTGAATTCATTTCTTAGATCCTAATAAAAATATGCATATTGGTTTGTGTTATTCTACTAATAGATAAAATAGACTAGTGGAAAAATCAAAATTATTTGAGCATCCAAAAATTGCAGTTGTCTTGAAAATTCAAAATTGTAGAGCATATTTCATGAGCTTTACGAATTGTTGCTAAAGCCTAGAACTACTATAAACTCATAATTGGAATGACCTTTTGTATGCCACGATTCTTATGGAATTTACGACATTTCCTTTGCAACTTCTGGTGAAATTTCTAGTATAAAAATTAATAATAATAATAATAATATATTATATCTCTCAACCACTTTTCAAACATCAACAATGGTTATTCACACTCCCACTTAAATGAGCCTGTGAGAAGGCGTTATGAAGTAGTTGCGACCCAACCCTTAGCATTCACCTCCACTTGTTGCTTATGTTTTTGATAATCCACCTTTGTCGTTGATCACTTCAATTATCCAAATCTAATCATGGTTAAGTCTTTTAGACAATGATGATATTTTTAATTACTCAATTTTTTAATTGTATCATGATCATTGTAAAATGAATTATATAAAATTTAATGTTGGCTTGTAAATTTTTTTAAATAATTGTATAAATAAAAATTTGTAATATTCCAAAATTTGCACACAGCAATTTGGAATATTAGATTTTGTTGCTTTCACCTAGGAGAGGAATAAATGGGTAAGGAGGCCCATGAACAATAAAAATATGAATAATTTCCACCTTAATAAGGAAGGGGGTCACCTTAGGAGCTGGATTTTACACTTTCAGGTGTGAACAAGGGAAAAATAGATGTGGACATAGTCAAGTTTGACTAATTCAACATGCATTATTGAGGAGGAAGAGATCGCCCAACTAAACTAGCTCAATGTGAACAAGGATCAACCTAGACAAACATATGAGAACTGGATTGAAGACCCCTTAGTGTGGAAAGAGGCATTGCAGGTGGACTAGTCCCAGTTGACCAAGTCAACAGCGCTGCTACAAGGGGGAGGGAAGCCAACAAAGACAACACAGTTTTGAAGGAGGAATCTTCACTAGGAAGTCACCTCAACAATGTGTGGGGTCCTGGGTGAGCTGGCTGACCAAAGATAAAAAGGAGGGCATAGAATCAAGGAGATCATTGAGTATCCAACTATCTTTGGTCATTTGACTACTTGCATGCTTCAACTTTTTAGCTGTGGTTGCGCACTTCTTAGTGAAAATAATTCTCATGTGGGAATTCCATCCTACTCTTTGGATCATCTTGCTTAAGGGATATATAGGGGAGGGTTTGAGCTTCAATTCCATCATCTAGCTTAGGGAAAATCATCCATTAACACATACAACGTAGTCATCTTCAGAAACTGCGTCCTTTATGCAGGTGCAGCAGTAGCAGGGTTGCACCCCTGGATTTTGTGCTAGTATTTTAGGAGGAGGTGTTTATTTCCCTCTGGGAGTTCTAATAAGAATGACCTAGGGCCATTTTTCTGTATTTTTCAGCTATATTATGTTGTATTCAGCCATTTTTAATAAAGAGATGTATTAACTGCATTATTTTCTGCAGTTCTACTTTTTATACATGTATAATGCCAGAAACCCTTGCCGGGTGTCTCATTCTTTGTGTAACAGAGGGTAAACCTCCATTTATCTGCTATTTAATTAATATCATCTCCATATCAGTCTTATTTCATAATTTTTTGTAGAAACCCTCATGGTAATTACGCTCTTACAGTCTTCAGAAATTCTGTAGTAGAGAAGTCATGGGATCGAGGTGTTTTTAAGCTATCTTGAGCTGGGAGATCTGTTTAGTGTAGCTAGATTAATTTGTTTCACCTCTAATTCTGCAAGTAGGTTGTATATGGTCTAAAATAAGGGATCCAAGCCCCATTATCCACTGTTATTGTGTTATTTGCTGAAGACAACTGTTTTATGCCCTATATCACTGCATTTCCCCACTTGGGAAGGAGGATATAGACCATATTCTTGCTGAGGTTCTTACATCTGCTAGTGAGATGTTATTTTAAATCTAATGAGTTGCACTACATTGTCATTCTCATGATTTTCTGGAGCTCCAACTTTGGAATATCTTAAGATATTCCATTTGTTGTAGAAAATCCCAATTTTAAGATATTACAGTGGTATCAAAGCTTCAATATTGGCTCAGCCTGTGGATTTCAGATCTAATCAGAAGATAAGAAGAAGAGGAGAAAAAAATTATGGAGAGGACAAGGTTACTCTCATCAATTTTCAGATCTAAGAAGAAAGAAGAGAAATGCATTGAAACTCCAAAAGGGTTTCAAGGAGGAGAAAGCTGCAGTGAAACTTCTAGAAGGGTTCAAAGGAGAAAATAAGACCCCAGCACTTCCTATTCTCATAAAGGAAGTGGAGATCAAGAATACCACTTAGAACATGAGATCCTAAGTGGATATTTTGCAGAGTACAAGTGCCAACTTAGGGCTTCCAAAGAGACCCTAGATCTTCCTTAGCTTATCCAACTGAAAAAAGGGAGAAGGCCATGCAACAAAAGAATGATAAGGGGCAATAGATTCCTATTTTCTACCTTTAATGGATCACCCTTATGCACAGCAGAATCTTGGGTGATGAAGTTAGAAGCATTTTTCCTAATATAGCCAGTAGTGGAGAAAGAGGCTGTGGAGATCTCAGCGTTGCACTTGGAGGGAGAAGCAAGATCTTGGTGGTTCATCCATGTGAATCATGCAAGGGTGTCTACTTTTGCAGATTTCACTCAAGAAGTAATCAGGAGGTTTGACATTAGGAGATCAAAGGAGGAGGAGTCCTCTTCTCCGCTTGAGGAGCCTAGTACTGACACTGTCACACTCATGGAGGAGTTGCCACCTACATTAGCAGTTAGGGCGGCCATTACATTGGAGGGAGGAGCCCTTTCAGCCCTACAAGAGGTTCCCCAATCTCACCAAGGTATGGGAATATTTCCACTTTTATTTATTGCAGCAAATCCTTCTAAAAATTGTGGAGATTTGTCTTCATATGACCCAGGGTCAAACATTACTGCTGAGATAGAGCAGCAAGATTGCACTGCGTTGTGAAAGCTTGGATGGTTTAAGGGAAAGATGAACCATTAACCTCATATGTCATTGTTGAGTTTCACACAACCCTTGAGGTTGGAGTGTAACCTTTTGGAGGATGTCATGAACTATGTCTACCATACAAAAGGACATAGATTCATTTTTTTAGATGGGATATGAGGCAACAACTATATCATTGGAGATATTATCAGCGTTGCCAAACAATAGTAGTGAGGAGGCTTTTCCTTTATCACAATGGGATCATGATGGATTCAATATGGTTATGGACATGAGATCTTCACTAAGGGATCTCCAAGAGAATGCATTCCAACACTTCATGACATGCAAAGAAGAGGAACTGGTTGTGAAGCATGGTAGCCCACATTGGAAGAATGCCAAGATGAAGCTTGATGGGAGGCATCCAAACTTGGATGAATGGAGGTGGATGGAGGGAAAGAGGTTGGTGAGCCACTCACAGATCTATGACATAGGGCAGCAAGAAGAAAAGCTGCATTGGCTACTCTTGAGAGAGTTTGGCCATCATGAGGCATATCCTTTTCCGAAGGGTATGAGGATGGGAGACATTTAGCAAAACACTAACCTCATATGGTATCTTAGGGGTTGGATGTATCATTTTGATTTGATCCTCTTCACATCAATCAAAATATTTTCACCTCATGCTTGTTATGATGGAGGTGTGAGAGGGAAACAAGAGTCATTATTGCTGTGGCTTCTCTTGGAAGGGTATGGGCAGAAATTTTCCCATACTTTTCATGATATTTCCGGAGAAAAGGAAGGCACATTCATGGTGCAAGGAGGCTACCCTTTAGCATTGGAGGATTATGAGGGGCTTTCATGTCAGAAGAAGATCTTCTCACATAGCAGCATGATGGTGGATGGCTTTGGCATATGGAATTTCAAAGGGAGAAGTCATGGAGACTTATTACTAAGGCCTACAATGCTGTCACATGGGAGTGTGTTCTTATTGAGGGAGTGTTCCAAGGAGTCTATGTATCCCTTCTTCTTGCAGATTTTTATGAGGAGGTCCTCATGGGGGAACTTATACATGGACCTCAATTTCAGCCTACTCACCATGCATGGTAAGAAATACATTTCTATACTTGTTGATTACTCCATTGAGTATTTGTATCTTCTCACCATATATGAGCAGTGCATTGCTACACAAGAGAGCAAGAGTATTTTTGGGTTTCATGGTCACTTTAGGGCCAATATTTGTAATGATAGTAGCCCATATATACATGACTTTGGGCAAGTGTATTTTTATTTTGTCTATGTACATCTATTAGGCATTGATGCTTACTTCCCCATGTTGAAGGAGCAAACATGCACAGCTTATAACTTGTTGCAGCACCACTTGCCACATGAAATTCTCAAACAAAAGTTGGGAAGACTGCATAATATCCACTTGGAAAACCTTTGGTACTATCCAAAATTTCACATAACTTTCAACATTCTTCTGATTTGGATGCCAAATGGTGATGATGTGCCATTCATCTTGAATGGATGGTTTGGGTTAGCATGTCTCGTGATTTTGGAGGAAGGGTCCTTAGAGACTCAATCTTCTTCTTACCATTGGAGGGCAATCATGTTGCAGCCCAAGATCAGCATGCCCTCTATACTTAACATAAGTGGAGAGGAGGACAGCGTGGGATAGGCCCTCTTGCCTATCATGTTCATCTATTCAGCCCGTAGGAGCCCAAGGTGCAGAAGATTCTTCATGAGTTGCCATATTGGAGGGTGACTCATTCCATATGGATGATATCTTGGGGGTGGAGGTTCCATTTGGGAATGAGAGTTTCCCATGCACTTCAAAATCCATGCCTTGAGAGGACCTCTAGACAGGACATAGTTGTCTCCTTGAGTATGTTACTGTTGCATGATGACAACCATTTGGGATGTGCACCAAATGCTGATTTGTTTGCTTGGGAGAGGCACTATGAGGTTTCATTGTTGAGACAACATCTTATTCTTTGGGGGAGCTTATCATATGAGGATGATACAGGGGGAGAAGATGAGTTTCTTCAGTTCTACCTTTATGTTTGCTTGAGGGCAAGTAACATTTGAGAGGGGAGGACAATAATATTCCAAAATTTGCCCGCAACAATTTGGAATATTAGATTTTGCTGCTTTCACCTAGGAGAGGAATAAATGGGTAAGGAGGCCCATGAACAATAAAAATATGAATAATTTCCACCTTAATAAGGAAGGGGATCACCTTAGGAGCTGGATTTTACACTTTTAGGTGTGAACAAGGGAAAAATAGATGTAGACATAGTCAAGTTTGACTAAGTCAACATGCATTCTTGAGGAGGAAGAGATCACCCAACTAAACTAGCTCAATGTGAACAAGGATCAGCCTAGAAACACATATGAGAACTGGATTGAAGACCCCTTAGTGTGGAAAGAGGCATTGCAGGTGGATTAGTCCTAGTTGACCAAGTCAATAGCATTGTTACAAGGGGGAGGGAAGCCAACAAGGACAATGCAGTTTTGAAGGAGGAATCTTCACTAGGAAGTCACCTCAACAATGTATGGGGTCCGGGGTGAGGAGGCTCACCAAAGATAAAAAGGAGGGAATAAAATCAAGGAGATCATTGAGTATTTAGCTATCTTTGGTCATTTGAATACTTGCATGCTTCAGCTGTTTAGCTGTGGTTGCAGCACTGCTTAGTGCAAAGAATTTTCATGCGGGAATTCCATCCTACTCTTTGGATCAGCTTGCTTAAGGGATATATAGGGGAGGGTTTGAGCTTCAATTCCATCATCTAGCCTAGGGCCAATCAGCCTTTAGCACCTACAATGCATTCATATTCAGAAATTGCATCCTTTATGCAGGTGCAGCAGCAGCAGGGTTTCACCCCTAGATTTTGTGCTAGTATTTGAGGAGGAGGTGTTTATTTCCCTCCAGGAGTTCTAATAAGAAGGGCCTAGGGCCATTTTTCTGTATTGATAAGCTATCTTATGTTTTATTCAGCCATGTTTAATACAGAGATGCAGTAACTGCGTTACTTTCTGTAGTTCTACTTTTTATACATGTATAATGCCGGAAACCCTTACCGGGTGTCTCATTATTTGTGTAACAGAGGGTAAACATCCATTTCTCTACTATTTAATTAATATAATCTCCATATCAATCTTATTTCATCATTTTCTCTACTACGGGAAGATCTATGGGCACCACCTTAATCACTCCAGTTAAGGAGGATGTATTCTATCTTGATGACATTGATTCTGGTATTAATAAGCTCGCTAATGGGAAAACTACAGATATTTAAGGATACCAAGCTAAGATCCTTAAAATGGGAAGATCTATCCTCATTCCTTATCTCCACAAGCTTCTCAATTTCACTGTAATGCATGGCTTCCCTCGACTTTGGACACAAAGCCTTATTGTACCTATATTAAAAAATGGAGACAAGAGTGTTCCTTCCAACTACAACACCATTATGGTTAGCCATATCCTGGCTAAGCTTTATGGGCTCATTTTGGAGAAGAAGCTTAATCTTTGGCTTGAAAGCCAGGGAAAAAAAGCTAAAGGACAAGCTGGTTTTAGGAGACATCACTCGACTATTGACCATCTGGTCACTCTTAGAATCATTGCGGAGGAACGTCACAATAATAAAGTCGATCTCTTATGTTGCTTTGTGGACTTTAGAAAAATTTTCGACGTTGTCCCTCGAGATAAACTTTGGGAGAGACTTAAAGAGATCATGGTACCTCCTGAGCTAAGGATTTTTGTGATTCGTCTCTACGAGACTGTCACTGCCAAGCTTAAGACCAACGAGGGGTGGTCTAAAGACATTAAATGAAATATTGGAGTTAAGAAAGGGTGTCCCCTTTCCCTTACCCTTCTTGGCATATACATCGATAAGCTAGAGGAGTGTCTAGAACCTGTGAGGTGCAAGGGCACCGAGCTTGCTGGTGCTCTCATTACTCTTCTCCTCTATGTCGATGATATCGTTCTTCTTGCAAAAATCCATGATGACCTTGACAAGAAGCTCCAGATTCTTCATGAATACTTCTCCAAGATGGGTATGATAGTTAATACTGACAAGACTAAAGTCATGATCATTGAATCCAGAAATATCACCCATGGTAGTTTCATGTATAATAACCAGCGTTTAGAGCAGGTTTCTTCATATAAGTACTTGGGCATTGACTTCCCTCATCATCTCAACTATAATTATAGCATCGAGAAAAGGATTATTAGGGGTTGGAAATTTTATTATGAGTTTGAAAACAATTGTAAGTCGATCGATCTTTACATTTGGAGTAAAAAGATGTTTCTCTTTGAGACCCTTGTCACCCCTGTTGTCTTATACGGATGTGAAGTTTGGGGTTGCAGTGTATCCAGAGAGTCATGGAGGAATATTGAGATTATTCAAAAGAAATTCATAACCTACAACCTTAAGATCAAGGGAAATACTCCCTATCCTATCCTATTGATCGAATCTTGTTTTCCCCCATTGAAAGTATGACTATGTTTAGATATTTGATGTATAAGAAGAAGCTTGAAAACATGGATAAAAAAGGCTCCCTAAAATTACTTCTAACTGTAGTAAAAACCCCCACCTTCTCCTCAAGCACGGGTGGAATAAGGATGCCCAGTCTCGGCTCAACCATTGGGGAATTAACGAGGAGATCAGTATGGGAAGCAAATATAATATCAAAAATACTATTACCTCAAAGTTTAAGGACAAGTTGTGGGAGGATCAGGAGTTGCAGGGTAAAAGGAAGCTAAGATAGTATAAGGAAGTGATCAACCCCACCCTTGATAATCAGACTTATCTCTTTGTGTTTTCCAGTAATAAGAAAAAAAATGAACATCGCTAAGATAAGAACTAATTCCCATGGGCTTCAAAGTGAGACTGGGTAGTGGTCTATTCCCAAGATCCCTTGGAACGATAGAATCTGTTAGATTTGCGATTCTAAGTAGGCGGAAGATGAAAAACACTTCCTTTTAGACTGTCCGACTCTTACTCACAGTCACTCTCAATTCCCTACCATCTGTCACACTTCTAATCTTCTTGACCTATTAAGCCAACCCACCTATAGCGATATTGGAGCACTTATTTCCCTTCTCTTTGACCATAGAAACAAGATTTTGAAGAACCAAACTTAGATTCTTTCTCCTCTCTTAAGGTCCGATAGACCGCATTGGTCCTAACGAACGGTAACCACCACCACCATCACGATTATTATTATTATTATTAAATATATTATGTGGTATTTACTTTAACTGATTAAATGATTAATTAGTATTAAATGGTCTTTACTTTAATTGATTAAATTATTAATTCAAGTTGTATTAAGTGATCTTTACTTTAATTGGTTAAATGAATAATTGGTTCTAAGTAAAGTCAAGTTGTATAGTGCTTCAATGTGTTATTAAGTTTTACATTTATCAACGTTTTCTAATATTTTCCTATCTCCAAATAAAATCTAATTATTGATTTGCAATGTGTTTAACACATTGAATAACAGACTTCCAAAAATAATATTTTTATAAAAGTAATGTAAAAGAATATTGGATTACATAAAAGACTATTTACAAAACTTGTTAATATTTTTATTTTTTTCAAATATATTTATTTCTATCATTTTAATATTTTTATATATTAAGATATTTTTATTATTTTAATATTTAAATTTATAAAGTGAAAACAAAAATGTAATTTAAATAAAAAGTTTTTTAAGACATTTCTATCATTTTAATATTTTTATATATTAAGATATTTTTATTATTTTAATATTTAAATTTATAAAGTGAAAACAAAAATGTAATTTAAGTAAAAAGTTTTTTTAAGACAAAGTTAGAATTCATTACTACAATATACATACCTACTTCACTTTCATTTGAATTTCAAACTATAACCTTATTGAAGGAAACACAATTCTCCTTTCCATTAGACCCATACATGTTTTACATTTTAATACACATACATAAAAATATAACTACATAATAAAAATATAATATACATATAATAATTATTTTTTACATTAAAAAAAAATAAAAACAAGTATTAAACAACAACATTGAATATTACACTTAATTTACTTTATTACAAATTTAAATTAATAATATGGGATTAAGATTAAAACCTACCCTTCATTAAAAACTAAAAACACATTTTTATTATTATAATATAGATTAAGTTTAAACATCTCCATGTCTATATTTCTCTCCCTCCCCACTTCAAACCTGATGCGGGGGCATCCAGCTTGGAGGAGGAAAAAGATGGTTGATCTGTCTCGACAAAAAGAAGACTTTTCACGTGTTGGTATGCGAGGTTATTGAACCTATATTTTAATTTTTTATTATTACTCGTAAATTAGCGAGAGACAGGTAAGATCGAGATTAATAATTGTTTTTTGCTGAATTAGGAGTCTCATCTGCTTTTCTTTTTAAAGTTGTTTAGAAGTTCAGTTGGTCTTCTTTTTAAAGAAAAGAGAAACTGATTAGACAGTTAGAACTATTTCAGTTGTCAGTTTCAACCGAAGACAAGAAACTGTTACACGTTTTCTTTTTGCAAGTATTTAAACAAGAAAGAAAATCCTATGTAGGCTTCGGAATTTCCAGGAAGAAAAGCATAATAAGAACTAGAGTTGTTTTAATAAAAGAACCATCTGCCAAATATACAGTTACAACCAATCTTTCATGTATTATTCTACTGCATTAGATTGTCAACTTTGATGTGTATAGTAAACAAAGTTTAGGAAATTAAAAAATCATTGCAGACAGGAGAGGTGACAGTGCAAAGAGCAGCTAGTATCTGACAGAGCACGAGAAGGAATTAGCGCACAGGCGAGGAATGAAGAATTATAACAAACAATAACCAATTTTTCCAGCAAGAAGATTCGTGGAACAACCAGTTACCCTATCGGTGATACACCAGCAAATTCCAGGTAATGCATAAAGAGTTACTTAAAATTAACTGAGTAAAAGAAGTCCTAGAAATATACACGAATTGTTCATTATACATTTTGTAAAAACCCCATTTTTTTGTAACGATAAACGCAAAGAAGGGTTTCAATGAACGAGCGAACAACGCTCAAGCTACGACTGTTAAGACTTACAAAATGAGACGTATAGAAACCCTACAGCCTTTTGACACAGTTTTCCAAGGGAGGGTTTATCGAAAAAACCCACGAGACCAAGATCGCAGAAAAGCGGGAACCAGAAAAGACACAGGTAAATCACAAATTAACTAGTCTTAGAGCAGAACGACCCTACCCATTCATTGGTTGGGGCTGTTTTCTTCAGACCGGTTGAACCCACGAAATACCTCAAGGTTGGTTGACCTGTAAGATGGAGAAAGCAAACGAAAGTTAGAACCTAGAGAGCGCCCATTTTTGGCGACAAAACAAAAAATAATTTCAAAACAAAGAACAGGATACAAACCCTGTAGCATTTTACCTGTGTATAGAAGAGAAATAGTGAATGGGAAGGCGAAGTTGGACGCAAGAAACCTGCTTGCCAGGAGCAGCATATATCAGTAACTGATTAAGGTGAGTGACAGAGTAGAGCATAGAACCTCGAGTTACCTTGGCGAGAAAACGAGCCGAGTTGGGAAATATTGTTGGAGCAAATCCGAAAATTTCAACCTGTAACATGGGTAGGATATTTAAATGGACAAATTGATAAAGTCTGCAAAAAAATCACAAGGAAGACCAACCAGACCATTATAGTTTCAATCCAAACCTTTTTCCACATAGCAAACGAAGGTGGACTGACAGCGTTAGCACAAACGCGACGAGAAAATACATCGAACCAGAGGCATAGCAACGGAACCATCGAAACAGACCAATGCAGAGAAACCACAAGGCGCCAAAGGAAGAATGAAGTAAAGGAGTACATCGAACCAAAGGCATAAGCAACAGAACCCTCGAAGAATAAACTAGAGCAGAGGAACCTCAAGGCGGCGAGAGAGAAATGAAGTGAAACCGTGTCGAAACTAGGGTTTTTCGAAAGGTTGGAGGAGAAAGAACCAAGTTGATACAGGTGTTAGCAAGTACCAATCAATGAGGATGGGAAATAAATTGTAATTTAATGACAGAGCAGATCCAATATTACGGAAGAGGGTACCACAAAAAAAAATCATATCCGCATATAATGTAAACAGAGTTAATACCATTTAATAACCCACACCTCGTAAGTATAACGGGACCTTAGGTTAAGGTTACCAAAGGTTGTTTTAAATTCCAGTTTTAACATGGACCGAGGGCTAGGGCCTTCAATTTTTGGTATCGGAGAAAATTTTTAGGAGACAGGAAAAAAAAATGGAGGTTAGCAGAAGAGGCAGAGGAAGAGGGAGAGCAGTCCGAAGAATAGAAGAAGAGGGACTGCGAGAAGAGATCCGAATTTTAAATAAAATATTGGCAGCAGTAGAAGCTGGGGGAAGGAGAGACCCAGCGGATGACAGTGATGAAGATGTGGCAGAACCAGAAGATGAGTTCGAAGGGGTGACACCTAAACTCAGATTGTTGAAATCAGTTCTGTTGTCCAGTCATAAGCCAAAGCATGAGCTTTCCACTTATGACGGAAGTTTGTTGGCAGATGTGTTATTGGATTGGCTGAGTGAAGTCAACAGATATTTTGAGTTTGAGGAAACCAGTGAGGACAATCAAGTGAAGTTCGCTGCCACCAAGTTGAAAGGACATGCGTCCTTGTGGTGGGACAACGTTGAGGTAGAAAGGAAAAGGCTGCATAAACAACCTATAAAAAAGTGGACCAGAATGGAGGAAAAAATGAAAGAGAAGTTTCTACCTAAAGATTATCAAATAATGTTGTACAGGCAAGTACAAAACTTGAGGTAAAGGGGAATGACGGTCAAAGAATATACAGAAGAATTTTATAAGTTAAATTTGAGGGCAGGGTATATCGAAGATACTCCAGAAAAAACAGCAAGGTTCGTGAATGGACTAAGAGGGGAGATACTGGATGAAATTGGTATTCTCTCACCCAGAACCTTAGATGAGGCATACTAGTTCACCTTGAAGGCAGAGGAGAAGATAAACAGGAAGCAGAATGCCAGAAGAGGAGGTGGATCTAGTCGAGGAAAGGGGAAGGCCTTTGGTAGAGGCAGAGGTACAGGTTCAACTGAAGAGGGTAGCAATTCTAAATCTGCAGGAACAGCAGAAAAGGACAACAGCACTAGAGGGGGATGACCAGCCCAGCGAGGGAGAGGAAATGGTCGGGGTAGAGGAACTGTCCAGTGCTATCGGTGCCACAAGTGGGGGCACAAATTGTATGAATGTCCTGAAGGTGAACCAGCAGGTGGGAGAGGAGCTTATGTTTCCCAACAAGAAGAAGCGGAGGTGCCGCTTTAGGAAGTGGAGAATGCACCAGAAACAGGTGAAGCATTGGTGCTGAATAAGGTACTGTTAAAACTAGCAAAGGAAGTAGTAGACCCAGATCAACGAAAGGCTTTGTTCCGGACAGTTTGCAAGTCACAGGGTAAGTGCTACAAACTGATCATTGATAGCAGAAGCACGGATAATTCGGTGGCCACAGAAATGGTGGAGAAGTTGGGACTGAAAAAGCTGAAACATCCCACTCCTTACAAGGTATCGTGGCTACAGAAAGGACATCAACTGTTAGTTGATGAACAGTGCGAGGTGGAGTTCCAGATAGGCAGATATAAGGACAGAATTATCTGTGATGTTATGCCAATGGATGTCTGTCATATATTGTTAGGAAGACCCTGGCAGTTTGACAGAAAAGTGGTTCATGACGGAAAAACGAACTGCTATAAGTTTGTTAAAGATAGGATCAAGCACACGCTTGTACCCATTAAGGAGGAAGGTACAACAGAAACTAGTCGGGTAAAAGCACTGCTGATAGGTGGGAAAGAGTTTTTAAAACAGAGTGAAAACAACGATGTGAGTTTTGCTATTGTGAGAAGGCCAAAGACAGTGATACTGCACACTACGATTACATATTTACCCAAGGAGATCCAGAACATGTTACAGGATTTTGGAGATATCATAGTGGACGATCTCCCAGACGAACTACCCTCCGAGAGAGGTATCAACCACTGTATTGATTTTATACCAGGAGCTAGCTTTCCAAACAAGACAGCTTATCGTATGAGCTCGAAAGATCATGAAGAAATTCAGAAACAGGTGCAGGAATTGCTTGATAAAGGACTGATCAGAGAGAGTATGAATCCCTGTGCAGTTCTGACAGTATTAGCTCCTAAGAAAGGTGGCGAATGGTGAATGTGTACAGATTCGAGAGCTATTAACAAGATTACGATTTGGTACAGGTTTCCACTACCGAGAATGGATGACATGATGGACTGTTTGAGTGGGGCAGCCTATTTTTCAAATATTGACTTGAAGAGTGGCTACCACTAGATCCGAATTCGAGAAGGGGATGAGTGGAAGACAGCTTTCAAGATGAATGAAGGACTGTACGAATGGCTGGTGATGCCATTTGGTTTGAGCAACGCTCCCAGTACTTTCATGCGCCTAATGAATGAAGTACTGAAGGATTTTATTGGGAAATTAGTGATTGTGTACTTAGATGATATTTTAATCTTCAGCAGAACAAAGGAGGAACACTTCCGACATGTTCGAAGTGTATTGAGGAGATTACAGCAGAACAAACTGCTGATAAATTTGAAAAAGTGTACTTTTTTCCAAAAAGAATTACTTTATCTGGGTTTTCTGATTGCAGAAAACGAGCTGAAGATGGATCCAGAAAAGATTGCAGCAATAGTTAGTTGGCCATCCCCAAAGAATTTGTTCAAGGTTCGAAGTTTTCATGGCTTGGCAAGCTTTTACAGGAAGTTTATCAGAAATTTTAGCGGGATCTGTGCACCCATGTTAGACACAATTAAGAAGGAAAATCAACCTTTTTGCTGGACTGAAGCAACAGAAAATAGTTTTCAGACTCTGAAGAAAAAGATCACTGAGAGGCCGATCTTGAGATTACCAGATTTCAACAAACTTTTTCAGGTTCGTTGTGATGCCAGCGGTACAGCCATTGAGGCAGTACTTAGCCAGGAAGACAGACCAGTTGCTTATTTCAATGAGAAATTGAGAGAAAGCAGGCAGAAGTATTCGTCTTACGACAAAGAGTTTTATGCGGTCGTTCAAGCCTTGAAACATTGGAGACACTATCTGTTAGGTAATGAGTTTGTGTTATTTTCTGACAATTCTTCTTTACAGTATGTTATGCAGCAGCACAAGTTGAATCAAAAGCATGCAGAGTGGGTGGAATATCTGCAAAGCTTTACATTTGTATTGAAACATATCAGCGGGCAATCCAACAAGGTGGCAGATGCATTAAGCAGAAGAGTTTTGCTCTTGCAGGAGAGTACGGTGCAGGTGCTGGGTTTTTATCACCTAAGGGATCTATATCGGACAGATGTAGATTTTAAGGAGGCCTATGAGGCCTGCCAAAACCCTCTGTTAAGAAATAATAGTCCGTGGTTGGACTATAATCTGCAGGAAGGGTTATTGTTCAGGGGAGGATAGTTATGCGTTCCCGACTGTTCGATGAGGGAGAACATTATTCGGGAAAAACACAGCGGAGGTCTAGCTGGACATTTCGGTATAGACAAAACATTTTCGCAAGTTGAGCATTTTTATTTTTGGCCAAGGTTGCGACGAGACGTGCAAAGGTATCTGAGCAGGTGCAAAATGTGTCAATTGGCGAAGGGCCACAACCAAAATGCAGGTCTTTATATGCCGCTACCCATTCCGAGCAGACCATGGGACTCAGTCAACTTGGAATTTGTCTTGGGTTTGCCTAAGACACAGCGGGGTTTTGATTCAGTAATGGTGGTAGTGGATCGGTTTTCAAAAATGGCACATTTTATACCTTGCAGCAAAACTAGTGATGCTACTCATGTAGCACACCTGTTTTTCACAGAGATTGTTAGATTGCATGGTCTACCAAGATCCATCATTTCCGACAGGGATGTGAAGTTCACCGGACATTTTTGGCGAACCTTGTGGAAAAAGTTAGACACTCAGTTACAGTTCAGCTCCGCTTACCACCCACAGACTGATGGGCAGACTGAAGTGGTGAACAGGAGTCTGGGAAATCTGCTGCGGAGTTTAATAGGCGAAAATTCGCGAATATGGGACCGTGTACTTGCTCAGGTCGAGTTCGCATATAACGATTCACCGAATCGCAGCTCAGGTTATATTCCCTTCCAAATATTTTATGGCATGCATCCTCGCGGAGTGCATGAACTGCGAGACTTGGGGAAACTTGAAAAACGAAGTGCAGACGGGGAAGATTTCGCCCAAGCGATGAGCGACTTACATGAACAAGTGAAACTGAAATTGCAGGACAACAGTCAAAAGTATAAGCAGCGGGCTGATTTGAAAAGACAGGAAGTTCAGTTTAATTTGGGGGATGAAGTCCTCGCGCACCTGCGCAAGGAACGGTTTCCAAGAAGGGAATATAATAAGCTGAAATTTAAGAAGATTGGCCCCTGCAAGATCATTCGCAAGTTTTCTGCCAACGCTTATGAGTTGCAGTTGTCGCCAGGGATAGGTATTTCACCCATCTTTAATGTGACAGATTTATTTCCTTATATTGCTGGTACTGAGAATGATGCAACAAAAAGGCCAGAACGGGACACCAAGTTTGAGGAGGGTTCTTGGATGAGACAGATGCCCACGGCACAGCCCCTTGAGATCGAGAATATTCTCGACACACAGGTAGCCAAGCGCACCCGAAGGAAAGAATATCTGCAGTATTTAGTCAAGTGGAAGAACCGACCAATAGAGGACAGTTCGTGGCTTGACGTGACGCATATACAGAAAGAACGTTACTCTGTCGACGATCTCATGGAACGGAGCCATGACTTTTTGCCACCCCAGGAGCCTGATGCAGGGGCATCCAGCTCGGAGAAGGAAAAATATGGTTGACTGTCTCGACAAGAAAGAAGACTTTTTCACATGTTGGTAGGTAGGTTATTGAACCTGTATTTTTATTTATTTTTATTATTACTCAGAAATTAGGCAGAGACAGTAAGATCAGGATTAATAATTATTTTTGTTAATTAGGAGTCTATCGGTTTTCTTTTAAAGTTATTTAGAAGTTCGTTGGTCTTCTTTTAAAGAAAAGAGAAACTGATTAGACAGTTAGAACTATTTCGGTTGTCAGTTTCAACCGAAGACAAGAAACTGTTACACGTTTTCTTTTTGCAAGTATTTAAACAAGAAAGAAAATTCTATGTAGGGTTCAGAGTTTCCAGGAAGAAAAGCATAATAAGAACCAAAGTTGTTTTAATAAAAGAACCATCTGCCAGATATACAGTTACATCCAATCTTTCATGTATCATTCTACTACATTAGATTGTCAACTTTGATGTGTATAGTAAACAAAGTATAGGAAATTAAAAAATTATTGCAGACAGGAGAGGTGACAGTGCAAAGAGCAGCTAGTATCCGACAGAGCACGAGAAGGAATTAGCGCACAGGCGAGGAATGAAGAATTATAACAAACAATAACCAATTTTTCCAGCAATAAGATTCGTGGAACAACCAGTTACCCTATCGGTGAGACACCAGCAAATTCTAGGTAATGCATAAAGAGTTATTTCAAATTAACTAAGTAAAAGAAGTCCTAGAAATATATAGGAATTGTTCATTATACATTTTGTAAAAACCCCATTGTTTTGTAACGATAAATGCAAAGAAGGGTTTCAATGAACGAGCGAACAACGCTCAAGCTACGACTGTTAAGACTTCCAAACTGAGACGTATAAAAACCCTACAGCCTTTTGACACAGTTTGCCAAGGGAGGGTTTATCGAAACAACCCACGAGACCAAGATCACAGAAGAGCAGGAACCAGAAAAGACACAGGTAAATAAAAAATTAACCAGTCTCAGAGCAGAACGACCCTACCCATTCATTGGTTGGGGCTGTTTTCTTCAGACCGGTCGAACCCACGAAATACCTCAAGGTTGGTTGACCTGTAAGATGGAGAAAGAAAACGAAAGTTAGAACCTAGAGAGCGCCCAGTTTTGGCGACAAAACGAAAAAGAATTTCAAAACAAAGAACAGGATACATACCCTGTAGCATTTTACCTGTGTATAGAAGAGAAACAGTGAATGGGAAGGTGAAGTTGGATGCAAGAAACCTGCTCTCCAGGAGCAGCATACATCAGTAACTGATTAAGGTGAGTGACAGAGTAGAGCATAGAACCTCGAGTTACCTTGGTGAGAAAACGAGCCGAGTTGGGAAAGATTGTTGGAGCAAATCCGAAAATTTAAACCTGTAACATGGGCAGGATAGTTAAACGGAAAAATTGATAAAGTCTGCAACCAAATCACAAGGAAGACCAACCAGACCATTATAGTTTCAATCCAAACCTTTTTCCACACAGCAAACGAAGGTGGATTGACAGCGTTAGCACAAACGCGACGAGAAAATACATCGAACCAGAGGCATAGCAACGGAACCATCGAAACAGACCAATGCAGAGAAACCACAAGGCGCCGAAGGAAGAATGAAGTAAAGGAGTACATCGAACCAGAGGCATAAGCAACAGAACCCTCGAAGAATAAACCAGAGCAGAGGAACCTCAAGGCGCCGAGAGAGAAATGAAGTGAAACCGTGTCAAAACTAGGGTTTTTTGAAAGGCTAGAGTAGCAAGAACCAAGGTGATACAGGTGTCAGCAAGTACCAATCAACGAGGATGGGAAATAAATTGTAATTTGATGACAGAGCAGATCCAATCTTACGGATTAAGGTACCACAAAAAAATCATATCCGCATATAATGTAAATAGAGTTAATACCATTTAATAACCCACACCTCGTAAGTATAACGGGACCTTAGGTTAAGGTTACAAAAGGTTGTTTTAAATTCCAGTTTGAACACGGACTGAGGGCTAGGGCCTTCATCTTCCATGCGAAAAATAGTGTTTTATGTAAGCACCCAATTTATCTGCGATTCTTGCGATTCTTTGGAAATAAATATTAGCAATGATTACTGACTATGGAAATAAATAAGGAGGTTTTTTTACCTTTCGCGCTAAGGTCGAAAAAAGAAACACCACTCCTAAGAGAATTAGTTCTCCAAAATATCCAATTCAAGACGAAGAAAATTAGATCAAACCCTTCTTTATTCATCACTGCAATCAACAAAAGAAAACTCCGGAGGGACAAGAGAACTTGTAGCTATGAATAATATTTTAAAACTCTCCTCTATAGTTATAAAATAACCAGTAGTTCAACATTCGGATCATTATTTGAGCACCCCCGCCGAAAGACTCTGCGAGAGTGGTAGTAAAAAATACACATAGGAAATTAATAAACTATAGTAACACCTCAATCCATCCAATGATTTAAGGTACCTAAGAAAATTATGCAGTGTAAAAATTAGGACTCGGAGTTTGATGTACCCTATAGAATTTTAGAGTAGAAGTTGTAACAAAACTTCCATATTAATGTGAAAGGCGTGACCCACTAGTTTATATAAGAATCCAAAATTTAAAAAGTGATTGGTGAATTTGAAAGGAAGGGTTTGGTTTGGCCTCTATTTTACACAATAAAAAATTAGATCGGCCACAAAAGGTGTGGTGTACTAAAACACTCCATGTGAAGTCTACATGGTAGCCTCACATGACGTACACAAAGAGCCATGTGCACTAATAACAAACCGTATAATTAAAGCCACTAGAACTTATCCATATATGTATAATGACAAGCCAAGATATCAAGGTATAAAGAATACAAAGATAATTGCATCACATACATTGAATGGTTTATATGTACACAGGGAATGGATATATGGATATATTGTCTATTGTAAAAAGTATGATGTCATAAATGAGTACATATAATGGTATTATTGTGTCAGAGGTACATTTTATTAAAAGCTAGTATGATTCCAATGTGTAAGTATGCTCAAGTCAAAATAAAAATCATTTTTTTAAATAAAATATAAATAATGTTGGCTTTAAAAGTAACTTACATAATCATATGCTAATGTATGTATGGAGTAGAAACTTAACTATCTAGATAACTTACAAAACTTAACAATTTGACCTGTAAATATGCTAGGATCCATTCCTTAGCATATCACTAGGTCAAAAACTGCTGTTTCCTATACTAGATTATGCATCATTAAAGGTATGATATGCTAGTGCATACTAGATTATAAACTTACTATTTCTAAAGAAATTATGTTAGTATTTTGCAAAAATTGTTGTTAAATATTATAAAAATAACATGTATCCATATATATCTAAAATTTGGATGATTTTTGTGATGTTTGTAGTCATATTTGAAGATTCTCGCAAGTTTCTATGTTTCAAATTTGAATTCTTCAAACTTCAAGATTTAAGGACTACATGGATATCATCATCTAAACACATTCAATGTAGAAATTCATGGTATTCTGAGGGTTATATATCAAAGCTATGAGAAATTTAGCAGAGGATTTGCAATAGAGAATACTCTTATTTTTAGCAAATTAGTTGTCACCCCATGAAACATTTCGATCCAAGAGAGAAAATGTGGATCTACATTTATTAATTATTTGTCGTATTTTTATTATAAATATGAGTGATTTAGCCATTTAGAGGAAGAATGATAATATGTTACTTAAATTAAATACAATTTTTGTAGACAAACATTATGGTTTAATATCAAAATTTTTATATGCTATCATTAGTGCTGATATAGACTCGACATTCTAGAAATGTTTATAGAATTTATTGATCTTGTCCATCCTTGGAGTCTCCACGTTGTGGCAAGTATTTACGTATAGTATACATTTTCACCTTTTATTTGTTTTAATTTGTTTTTCTTACATTTGTACTTCTTTTCAAGACTCGGTTTCATGGTCTTACACATTGTTTCGATTTCCGTTACAAGATTTATTGGTAAGCCTAAATTACACTTAAAATACAAAAATATTCACTTTAAATTATTATTTGCGCACTAATTAATTTCATTCATAGGAATATAAAAGATTGTTTAATTGCTAGCATTCGTAAGCATACCATTGTTTCTCAAGAATCATCTTCAAGCTTTGGACAAACACAAAATTTCTGAATTTATTTATAGTATTCGAGCATTTAAAATGGGTTTCCTTTATTTCATAGCTAATTAATTTATGTATAAACTAACATCTTTGTTATACGTTTAGTCTATTTTCCTTTCATACAATAATATCTCTTTCGTAGAAAATTTGTTTTTTTCTTCCATATTATAAATTATTATTTGCTTTCATTAGATGAAAGTTCATTACGAGGCTTTTCCCTGATTTCACTATATTAGAACATTTTCTTCCTTTACTTTTAATACCTTAGGGAATAGTCATTTAATTTCTTTTCATCAAATTTAAGTATGTGGTGTGCTTTCATCAAATTTCATCTCATATATTTTCTTTGCATTTGCAATCTTTAAAATTCAATGGATTTTTAAGACTAAAATTTAATTTTCATTCCATTTCATTCTTTTTGTGGTCATTATTCATTTATTTCTGTTAATGATTTTACAATTATTCTTTAGAATAAAAAAAATTTCAAAGCACATTTCCTGAAAATATAGTGTAATGTATTTAACCAAATTTCAGATCCTACTTAACTACAAACTATCAAGCGCCGAGAGGGATCAAATCTCTAGAATTTAAACTCTCTTTTTTGAGTGCAAAATTTAGGGAAGGTTTCTAGCTCGAGAGATTTTATCTCTCTCAATGCTCACAGATCCTGTAGTTCGTATGGATCTAGGTTGGTTCTGGGCCATGTGTCACCAAGAAAATATACTGGACAATATGATAGCATATGATTAATTTTATCAACACATAAACAGACCATAGTTAATATAACCATTTTAAAATATGATAAATATATTTAGATGATTTCCAGTTTATTTTAATTTTGAATTTTTCTTAGTTACCTCAAATTGTTGAGATGATAAATATTGTAAAATAACTTTAACATTAAAATGACGCAATAAAATTTTTGAATGCAAACTGACAATATAATAATATTGAATTATTGTGAAAATGTGAATAATAAGAATGTAGTCAATTACAAATAGTCACTCATCAATCTCAAACTATTTTTTCTATTATTTTATTGTCAACCTTGTTGTTTTGTCATATTTCCATACCGATTATATGAGAAAGACAATAGAAACTGTAAATCATAACCATTTAAACATATTTAGCTCAAGTTTTTGTAATAAACATCATACATTGTCTCTCTCTCGCTTCAATATTATTAGGTTTAATTTATTTATAACAAGCAAAAATCGTTCTACATCGTAAAAAAATTGTGCTTACACCGAAATCAATGCACACTATTAATCCAATGACTTTAAAACTAATGCTCATCATACATCCAATTACATGAAACAAAAAATCAACATATACACTGAAACAGAATGCATATAATGCAAGAAATCGATATGATTAGAAAATAACATCTACACATAAATCAATGCATCTACCGCAATCAAATAGGATTAGAAATTAACATCTACCAAACTAATGTGCATCTAGTGCAAGTAAGAAAATAAGATTATAAAACCAAAATAATATACACTAAAATCAATGCATCTAGCAATCAATCAAATAGATTATAAATCACCATCTACACTCAAATCAATGCATTTAGTGCAAGAAATCAAATAGGATTAGAAATAATTTATATTGAAATGAATTCAGACATCGTGTAAGCAATAAAACATACTCATAAATCATATACATTGAAATTAACGCATATAGTGCAAGCAATCAAATAGGTTTAGAAATTGTCATCTACACTCTAAATCAATGCATTTAGTTCAACCCAATCAAATAGAATTAGAAATCATCTACACCGAGATCATCGCACTTCTCCATCCATCTCCATCTCTCCTTCCCCCTACCTCTCTCTCCACTATTTATCCTTCCTTTATCTCTCTCTCTATATTCACCTTCTAACTTTGTTAGTATATGCCTCTCTCTCCTTCTCTCCCATTCTCTCAATCTCTTCCTTCTCTCTTTATCTCACCCTCAAACATACAAACTCTCCGTCTCTCTCTCTTATCTCTCCCCGTTACTCCCTCACTTCTCCATTTGTTAATTTATTTATTTGTTCTTTTCTCCTCTCGTCCCCATCCTTAACTCCTATCTCTATCCATCCATCTCTCCCCATCCAAACACTCATCTCTCTTATCCCTCCGCCTCTCCCCATTAAAAGCCATCTTATCCCTCCTCTCCTCCCTCTCTCTCTCAAATCCCCTATCTTTCCTTCCTTCCGTCTTGCTTTCTCTCCTACCTCCCTCTCTATTCCCCCATCACTCACTCTCACTCTCTCTCTCTCTTTCCCCACAATCCTCTATCTCCATCACTTTCTTCCTCTCTCTCTCAATTACTCTCTCCCTTTATCACCTCCTCCCCGTCTCTTCACCCGGTCTCTCTCTCTTCCCCACCCTCTTCCCCCATCACTTTCCCCCAACTATGTTACTATATCCCTACATTTCTTCTTCTCTCTCATTCTCACTCATTATCTCCATCAGCCCTTCTATGTCTCTTTATCTCACCCCTAGACATACACACACTCTCTCCATCTCTCCCTTTGTCACTCCTCTCTCTTCACTTCACTCTCATACTTTCTCTTATCTCCTCCAACTCCATCTCTCTATCCCTCCCTCTCTCCCCTCTCATCCTTCTTTCTCTCCCTTTCTCTCCTACCTCTCTCTCTTTCCCCTTTCTCTCTCTCTTTCTCTCTACCCTCCAATCCTTTCTCCTTCTCCCTCTCCACTCTCCTTCTCTCTCCCTCACTCATATTTATGTCTCCATCTCCCTCTCTTATGCTTCTTACCTCTCTCTCACTCCTTTCTCTCTATCTTCATTCCTCCTCTCCTCTCCTTCAATTTATCTCAATCTCTCCCTTCTCACTCCCTTCATTTCCTTCCACTTATCATATGTCTTTGTTCTTCCCTCACACATACACACACACATACATATAAAATACATTTAACATTTTATTAATATAAAGCATAATTTTAATAATTTTAATATTATAATATATTGATATCAATATTAGATTTAGTAATAATCATATTAATATCTATATTTTAATATTAATGTTAGGTTTAATAATGTTTTTTTTTGCATGGTATTATTATTAATTTGGTCCATAGGCTTCAAATATAATTAGATGTTGATTTCTACTCCTACTTGATATATTTTTACTTATTTACCTGATTTTTTATACCTCTTGAGAAGGCAGTATTTTTCATGCATGGTATTCTACCCATGGTATTAATACAATTTTTCCTATGGTATTTGGCCCATAAGTTTCACCTTAAATAAAGCTTGTTTTTCAGTTTTTGTAAATATAAAGAGCTTGCAGTAAATACAAAAAGTGGTTTTATTTATTTATATTTCTATTTCATCATACCTTTGAAGTAAGCATTAAAAGGTTTTATTTATTTACCATGCCTCTGGTTTATTTATGTTTTATTTATTTACCATATCTTTTTAGTGTTCTTTATTTATATGATTATGTGTTATTTTTAAAGAAGAAATTACTTATATTTTATTATTTTTTTAAATTATTTTTATTTTGGCTTCTGGCCATACTCAGACATACTTACACATCGAGGTAATATCAATTAGTAGGAAATGTATAATACTTCAACACAACAAGCTTGCAAAATAGAACTCTAACATTGATTGTATACACGTTATATTTTAGGTTGTGCCATTCGATTGTATTAGTTTCATAGAATTGAATATAGTAATATGTTACTTGGATTTTAACAATTCCGCCCTTTTAGATTCACCACTTGGATACCAATGACTAGAACAAGCTTGCAAAATAGAATAGATAATGATTTTTTTTTTTCTATATTAATGAAACATATATAAAGTTTTATATAAAAAAAAAAAAAAGGGATCTAGTCTTTACAAGACCATTTATTTTTTCATTATAAATATCTCTTGTGGATTATAAATTGAACATTATGGTCGCTAATCCAAAGCTTCAAGAACGAATTCCATATCCCAAAAAAGTTATTCTTTTCTAGAAAATTGTTTTCCTAAATAATCCTAAAATCGAAAAAAAAATCAGCAGAAATAATAAGAATAAATAAAATTTAGAATTGCTGTAAGCATATCTAATGCTGGTGGTTCCAGAATACCTGGTTGTGCATATGTTATCTAATGATCACTTAATATTCATAAAAATCCTCTTTTTTTAGTTTATAAAATGTTTTATCTGCGATAAAAATAAAATATTGGTTTAGATAACTTTTTAGAATTCTAAAATGGGTATGAGATATATTATCTTCACCGTTATGAATCATTGTAACCCGCCATTTTACATTATCCATTACATTATATGAAAATATAATTTCTGAAAAGTGTTATACGAAAAATAAAAATAAATTGTATATCGCTACACATAATAGCTTCCACATCCCTATATTACGATGATTACATACAACGGATATGATTGTAGAAATTAAAATTCATTTGTATACTAATGCTACTATGAAACTTTTCTAAAATTTATATGAAAGAGAAAATATTATGTACCATAAGTGATACCATATATAAAATCTCCTTCCTCATCAACTTGATATTCACATCATGATATTGAAACTCCTTAATTAAAGCTAGCACATCAATCATCTGAAACACCTTGTCGATCTTATAGGTAGAGAGGAGCGTCCCTTGAACTTGATTCTTTATCAATTGATAGAGGCATGAGAACGAATTTGGGAAATTTTAATTCTTCTCTAGAAGATACTTTTTGAATACCACTTTCCGAAATCATATTTCATTTTTACGTCTTATTAAAATGATTGAAGTTCCTTTAGGAAGTGTTTTTACGAGATATAATATTATTTCACATCCTAATGATACTAACAAAATATTGGCTTTTCGAAATTGAGGACATTTAAAGCAACTCCTTCCAATCTACCGTCATCGCAAAATTTACTTCCTACAATGGCTGTTTGCCCATGTTTATGTAACATCTTCCAGGAAAGAATTGATTTAGCAATGTGTAACATTTCACTACTTACTATATTCTTTTAATGATGTACTAGATCCATATTAATTATGAATCTATCAAATCCTGTAGAGGGATCAAATCTCTAGAAGTCAAACCGGATTTTTGAGTGCAAAACTCGGTGAGGTTTCCACCTCAGAGATTTTATCTTTTCTGTGCTTGACAGATCCAGGTTAAGATGTATCTAGGCTGGTTTCAACCTGCGGTGACCATGAAAGTATCGATAATTTGAGGAGCATATGATTAATTTTTTCAATAATATGTAAATACATCTAATATTAATATAACCATTTTAAATATGATAAATACGTTGAGATTTATCAGCCATTTTAATTTAAATTATACCAAATCGTTGAGATGATAAATACGTAAAATGACTTTAATGATGAAAAATGACTAAATACATTTTTTGAATGCAAAGTGACAATGTAATAATAAATGATAGAAAATGTAAATAATAATAATGGTCAATTACAAATACCCTTCATTGCTATCAATCTCAAACTATTTTCTTCTCATCATTTTACTATCACCTTCTCGTTAGTTTTGTCGTCTTTCCAGGATGATTATATGAAAATAAATAGAAATCACAAAAGCATAAACTATTTAAATATTTTTCTTAAGTTGTTTTAGTAAACATCATACCTTTGTCTTCAAGCCCTCCAATATTATCAAAGCTTAATTTCATAACACAAAAATTGTTCTACATTGGTTGCAACAAATTGTGCTTACACTCAACCAAATAATATTAATCCAAAGGGTTCTAAAACTAATGTATGATCATACATCCAATGATCTAAATAAAAAAAAACAACATATACATCAAAGCAATGCATCAATGGCAGAAATCAAATAAGATTATAAAATAACATCTTACATAGCAAATCAATGTATCTAATGCAGTAATCAAATAGGATTAGAAATCAACATCTACACCAAGTCAATGCATCCAGTGCAAGTAAGAAAATAGGATTCAAACCGAAGATATACACTAAAATCAATGCATCATGCAATCAATCAAATAGGATATAAATCAATTTCATCTGGTTGATCAAATCAATGCATTTAGTGCAAGAAATGAAATAGATTAAAAATTATTTATATTGAATTCAATTCATATCATGTGAGCAATCAAATACAATTATAATCCATCACATTGAAATTAATGCATCTAGTGCAAGCAATCAAATATGATTATAAATCAACATCTACACCTAAATCAATGCATTTAGTGCAACAATCAAATAGAATTAGAATTATCCTGCTGATTGAGATGGAATGCATCTCTCTCCCCTCCATCTCCATCTCTCTTTCCCTACCTCTCTCCACTCATTCTCCTTCTCCTCCAATTCCTCTATATATTCACCTTCTAACCTTTGTCACTATAAAGCTCTCTCTCTCCTTCTTTCTCTCCCCATTCTCTCAATCTCTTCTTCCTGTCTCTTTATCTCACACCCAAATATACAAACTCTCTCTCCATCTCTCCCTTGTCACTCCTCACTCTCTCGTTGTTACTCTATTTATTTCTTTCTTTCTTCTCCCTCTCTCCCCCATCCACCCATCTCTCTGTCCATCCCCCTCCCCATCCAACTCCATATCTCTATCCCTCTACCTCTCCACATCTAACTACATCTCTCTATCCCTCCCTATCTCCCACTACAACTCCATATTTTCATCTCCCTCTCTCCCTCCTCTCTCTCAGTCCCCTATCTTTTCCTTCCTTCCGTCTCCCTTTCTCTCCTACCTCCCCCGTCTCTTCCCCATCGCTCACACACTCTCTCTCTTACCCTAAAATCCTTTATATTCCCCCATCACCCCTTCCTCTATTTCAAGTACTCTCTCCTCCTTCCTCTCTCCCTTATCGCTTCCCTCCCTCTATCTTCACCCCCCCCCTCTCTCTCTCTCTTCCCTCAAATCCTCTCTCTTCTCCCCGTCAATATATCTCCTTCCCAAACTCTCACTACCTCTCCCCACTTCTCACTCTCTATGTATCTCTTTCTGTCTCCCTCTCCAACTCCATCTCTATCCCTCCCTCTCTCCCCCTCTCATCCCTTTCCTTTCTCTCCTTTCTCTCCTACCCCATCTCTTCCTCTCTCTCTCTCTCTCTCTCTACCCTCCGACTGCCTTTCCTTCTCCCTTCCACTCTCCTTCTCTCTCCCACCTCCATATTAATGTCTCCATCTCCCTCTCTTACCCTTCTCTACCTTCTCACTCCTCTCCTCTCTATTCTCATTCCTCTCCCTCTCCTTCGCCCGAATCTCTCCCCGTCTCTCGGTTTCTCCTATCTCATAATATGTCATTGTTCTTACCTCCCATATATATATATATATATATATATATATATAGATAGATATAGATATAGATATATATATAATAAATTGAGTATTGTATTATATAAAGTTATTAAATTTAATAATTTTAATATTATAATTAAAGTTATAATTAATAATTTGGTACATAGGCTTAAAATATAATGATGTTGATTTTATACCCTATTTGATATTTTTGTTTCTCTATTTACCTTGATTTTTTATGTACTTTTTATAAATATGAATATTTAGCCCATAAGTTTCACCTAAATAAAACTTCATTTCTAGTTTTTGGTAAATATAAAAGAGCTTTATATAAATACAAATGTTGGTTTTATTTATTTATATTTATTTACTCATGCCTCCAAAGTAAGTATTAAAAGAGGTTTTACTTATCTACCATACCTCTAGTTTATTTATATTTTATTTAAAAATATATATTTTGCTCTTTACCACATACTTACACATCGAGGTCATATCAATATGTATCACGTCTTAAAGTACTAACCACTTATCATTACTCTTAGAGAAATATTTAATAGTTGACACTGAAAGCTAGGACAAGCATTAAATATCATTGTTGTAGCATATTAACTTAAACTTCCCGTTATAACTATGCATCAGTTCCATGATGATTTAACTAATTAGTAAACCACATACTTCATACACAAACATCACATCGTGAAATAAATTACAATTATAAAAATGGCACAATGAACAATCACATCGTAAGACACTAATATACCCCCGGAAAAACCCCGTAGGGTGAAAACTACAAACAAGCTATATATTTTTCTATTAAACGCTCACAGGTGTTCACCCATCACTCAATGGTTATAAGGACGACCGCTTTAATTATTTTCATAAAATATTACATAAAAAAAGTAATATTAAATGCAACATAACTAGCTATGTCTGTCATAACTACTGCGATATATAATTTACGCACGAACCAATATATGTCTTTGTGGCTTTAATGCTCTCCATCGATAAGTATCCTGCATAGAACTCCTAAACTCCGCATAGTGTAGAAAATATTTATCTCGCTACAATGTTAAACATGAACAATTATTTTCTCAAGTCACCATCGTTTCCTCTCATTTTTTTTGTCAACACAATTATACTGCTAATAGATAAAATATTAATAAACCAATAATCAATATTTATTTGTGACACTTCAACAACTATTTGTATGCATGTATAAAATATAAATATAATGTCATGAATGTTTTTTAACATAATTTCAATATATACATTAGTAACAACAATCACTATCAAGCATCGTCTTTCTAATCTTCGATTCTTTCCAAAGGAAAGATAATATACTAGATCATATTTTTGTACATGCAAATGCACACACGCTTCCAAGATAACTATGCGATACAATTTTTCAGGTATACTATTATGTTTTCTTTTCCAAAAACATATTTTAAGGGACTTACTCAAAGTTTCCATTATATATAAAAATTCAAGCTCTATTCGAAAAAAAGTTAACGTAACGGCTACAATTTCTCGCATGCAACTACTTCTCCTCTTCAACAAAATAAAATTGAATGTTTGTTCTTCGTGCATGTGGAACATGTATTTCTTTCATTAGGGTCCAACCCTAACCCCTATATTTATGTAATAAGCCTCACAAAGATTTAGTCTGAGTCATGTTTAGTTGTTTGAGTCAATAAAGCCCAAGTGTTATTCGCATTAATAATAATTGCAAGTGGTTGACCCACATTCTTAAAAGGGACCATAATTAGTTCTAAACCTAGCTCATTAATAAAATAAGAAAATAACTCCAGAGTTTGTCAGTACCATGGAAAGAAGTTAGGGTTTTCAATGTCATTATTCTATAAATAGCATTAGATATAAGGAAAAAGCATGGTGTCATATTGTAATTGCCTCTACTCGTCAGAGGTTTCAACTGTCAAGTGAGTTACTGTATCCGGGCTTCTCGTACAATGAAATATCTATGTTTCTGTCATTCATTTTCTAGTGATATTCATATGTCTCAGCCTATTTTTTTCTCGTATTCTTTATTTTGGCTCGTCTAAACAAGTAAAATGCATACCAGTGTATCGCAGCCTTCTAGTGCTAACAAGACCCCACTTTTCGTAGAAATGTTTTTTAGCTAGAGACATGTTTCGTCTTCTTTAAACAATGGTATCCGTCATCGAATGCATAAACCTTTGTAGCCAGAATAATTCACGTAACTATAAGATATGGTCACGTTTGCTAGACTCCCTTGTAACCCTTGTGGATACCTTCAAGTGTAGGCACATTGCATGTAATCCATGTACAGATCTGTACCACGACTCCTCGAGTATATAGGAAGCCCTCAAAGAAACCCCCGAAATCCCAACCATAGTTCATCCATCAAATCATTCCCGTTACAATACACCGAGAACATCACTTGAGGAGATTACTGCATGTACAATGCAGGTCAGTAGTGCACGGCTAAGGCTAAGGTCTGCTCCTTAGTTGGTGCCCGAAAGTATCAGCCTAAGTAATATTGTTGGACGCCATGTATTGCGATCTATACCACCTCGACACTCCGTGACCATATTTTACCCATATATCAAAAATTTCTCCACATCTATCCCTGGCGAGATCTACCGTTTTGGATCCATCGATGATGTCCATCTAGCTTTCGTGTATTCAAACCCGTACTTGGCTTAGAGTACAAAGAAGGTTTTTGTTTCCATAGCCCAGACCGATTCTTGTGGCACATTTTACAGTAATTTCAGAACATCCGTGTCCACTACTCCATTCCAAGCCCGATTTTCACAAGACATTTGTTAAGATTTCAAGATTTTCTGTATTTACGACCAGAAGATTGATTACTTGTGGAATAAAAATCCATTCAGCCATTTTCAGATGCCAAGACCTATCCCTACAACATTTTGGGTGATAAGCTGATCATTAGCAGCCATTCACTTTCTAGGCCACATTTTTTCGGTGGTCCTAAATTTGACTGAGGCATGTACGTAACCCACTCACAAGTAATGGCTGTAGAGAAGGTGAATAAAAGAATGGAAAACTCATAGACCCAATATTTCTACACTTTCAGACAACCTAGGAAGTTATGTCTATATTGGATGTCGTGACATAGCAAGGAAGACACACGTGGGGAAGACATATGAATAAGGTGAATCCACTATCACCTTCACTTCCATGGAGGGTCCTAAGCTCAATGTCCAAACGCACATGTAATCCCATTTGCTGGACACATGTAAAAATACTTAGAGGTGGAAGTTTCCACATACATCAGCTCAATGCCGCATCACAGGAAATACCACCTAGAAACCATGGGCCCCACCCAAACACCTCCAAGGCTTAGAATAGATGCTCCTGGCAGTAAATGGTGTCAAACAATGAAAAAGGACTCTATTACAACTAGACATATGACGCCCTGCAGTACAAATTCAAGGAACCACAAAAATTTTTCTGGAATTGAATCCACTCAAAACAATACACAAGAGGAAGCCCCCCACCTCGTGCTGATAAATGAGAAGAAGTGGTGACACTCAAATAGAACCATATCGGGGATCTCTCTGCTTTCAGCTACAGAGCCAGCTATATCACTACATGCCTATTGGAATTTCCTTTTCAAATCTCTAAATCTGATAAAAATATGTGGCTTCATTAAAAATAGCCCAGTAGTGTGTTGATTCATGTTGGTGGCATCATAACTTTGTCCATAAGGTAGTGAAAACAACCCATTGTTTTATAAGGATTTTCTCTAATTTCCAAGTACGTAGTGTTGAAGGTACAAGGAATGAGGGACTCTTTAAAATATTGCTTCAAGTGGGGAAATAACACCATGTCCCATATGTTGGCCGTTGAAATGGTGGTTGCGACATTGTCTTAGGTGCATAATGTGTTCGCACACTACCTCTATCACAATGGAATCTCCAAGAGTTATATACGAGCTTAAAAGGAAGCCCACTCTCATACAATTAGGGGAATCGAGGCGAGTGCTCCTACTATCATCAACTCACAAAATGGAGAAGCCCTTATAGAAGGGGCCATCATGGAGCTAGCAAAAATTTAATGCAATCCAAGCCATTAATCCATCCCTCCCCTAATTCATGTAAATATTGAACACGTCTTTTAGATCACCACGTAGGTATTTGAAAACCAAGAGAGCTCTTTCACAAGGTACGCATGGTCATATAATCCCTCTGATCCCGTGCTTAACGGCCAAATTTTCATCCATATCGCTATCCTTTCCCAAAATAATGAAATTAAAAATTCATCAAGGAGGTTCTAGAAGCAAAGGGTTATTCATCCCATCATGAGCCCCTATTCATCTCCCCGTAATCATGGTTTAAATAAGGAGCAAGATGAACATGTGCTCAACTTTAGGACTTTCGCAAGCTCACTATCAAGGGAAAATCCCATATTCCCATGGTAGACATTTGACAAAACTCCAGTGGTGTTAAATTCTTTACCAAGATTCATCTTTCTCTAGCTATCATCAACACACATGAAGTTGATGTTCCAAAATTACTTTCCAAACGCATGAAGGCTACTATGAATTCTTGGTCATGCCATTTGGTATTTTTAATGCTCCCTCCACTTTTGAGAGCCCATGAACCACCTTTCAAACTTATCTCAAAAACTTTTTCCTCGTATTTTTCTATCATATTCTCATCCAATTGCCTCACCTTGATAAGCACGTTCAACATGTCGACCAAATACCTCCAATTTCTCCAAGAACATTACATTTTTTGTCAAACTCTCTAAGTGCTCCTTTGGAATGAAATAAGCTTCAGTGGCTTTCCAATAAATCAGGGATGCGATGTGGAGTAGCGGTTGATCAAGAATATTTAGGAAATTCTGTGGGATTGGCCCCAACCTAGAACCTGAAGAATTTCGTGGGATTCCCTGGCTCATAGGTTACTATCTCAAATTGGCCAACAAATATGGAAGACGACATCCCCAACTAATATTCTGAAAATAATTTCATTCTTATGGACTAACACCCCATAACAGTGATTTCATGGATCTGACCAAGCTATGCATCCAAAGAAGACCACTCTAGTTTTGGCTCTACCTAACTTCACCAAATATTTTTGATTGAATGTGATACTTCTCCGGTACTAGAACGTGCAGTATTAATGCAGAAGGTAGACCATTGGCCTTCACTAGTCAACAAATCACATGGAAAATCTGGAGACAATACCATATGAAAGAAATGATGTGCAATATTACATGCAGCTGACACTGCCCCATAATGGCTGGGGAGAAGATTCCACATAAAGACCGTCATAGTTTAAAACATTTTTTCAAGAAACATCTATCATCACCACAAAAATGTAAATGGATGAAAATATTGGGATATGATTATGAAATCATTGGAGCAAAAAGGGATGTGAAAATATAGCCGATGTCGTATCACGACAATTTTGAGGATGAAGGCACCTTGATTGTTCGCATCTACCTCGATCATATTGATCAAGATGCTCATTGGGGAATGGCTCCGCCCAACCCTCCCTAGTCCCAAATCATTAATAATCTCGCAGACGATCCAAATGCTCAACTAAATTCTCTGAAAGATGAGGTTCATCATTATAAGGATCAACAGGCGTTCTCCTAACTCCCGTATCCCAAACCCCGCAACTTGGCCAATTTTCACCCTATTTATTGTCACAATCAAGATTTCGTGTTCTTATGTCCGCTCCTCGCTTCTTCTTTTGGACGAACATGAAACTTGCATTCTTAATTTTTGTCTTTGAATGTGGTAGGTGCTAACGCAACAAAGGAAACAATCAAGAAGCCAGGAAATTTATAGTTTTTACTCCGTCCCCGCTCAATATGGACAAACAACTCCATGGATTTCATTAATCGGTCTCTGGAACGAAACAAATATTTTGTCATGGCGGTTGCTTATAGGCTTTCAAATATACCCATTTTTTTTTTATACCCCACCCATTTACCCCAACATTGGTGGCACAAATTTTCATGGACGCATTTATTCATACTACATGTCATAAGACTTCTCATCGGTGTTCAACCGTGATCTCCACCTTTCACCAGCAAATTTTGACGTAAAACGTTTCAGGCTCCATCATGACGCAACTCCAACTCAAGATAACTTATTGGCCTCAAACCTGAGTGGTGAGTGCGTACATAGTCAATAAATTTTGAGACCTATCTACCTTGTTTCACTTCCTAAAAGAGAAATCCATGGGTCCAATGGCTACCTCTAGCCGAATTTTGGTATAATAATAATTATCATGAACTCACCAAGATGACACCTTATGAGGCCAAAGTATAGACGACTCCATTGTCACCAAAGGTATCACCCCCGGGTTGTTCCAAAGTGCAAGAAATTGATTGAACTCTTAGAGAACCATGGCACCATGATCACTCACCTCAAAGATAATCTACATCAAAAATAAGAAATGAAGCAACAAAGCCGATCAAGACCGATCCAAATCTTACGGCTCCATGCTCTGGGTGATACATTCATGAATCCAACCATATAAGTAGATCTCTCTCAAAGAAAAATGATGTTAGAAACTTGCACCGAAATTCTATAGGCCTTGACGTACTCTATCAGAGTCGTCGCCTACAAACTAGATTTAACAACTATTTCACAATCCACCTAACATTTCATGTCTCATGCCCTCAAGAAAGTGGTGGGGAAAATTCCGGTGGTTCAAACAAGTCTCAATATAATTAAATGAGGAAGGATCACTTTGGCTCTAACCAAAACAAGTGTCAATATCATGATTACTTCACCGCATTTCAACAATCATTAAAAGCATAATGAAGGAAATACACCTCTCAGGAATATGCTTAAATGGAATCATTAAATTATTCAAGCAGCTTTCAATAACTTCTACCAGGACAAGGTTTCTTTTTGATGGGGATGACATTAGGTCCAATTCCTATTCTTTATTTATGTAATAAGCTCATACGATCCTAGTCCGAGTAATAGCGTTTGTTGAGTCAATAAAGCCTATAAGCAATTATCCACACATAATGGATTGTAGTGGTCAATCACATCTGAGAAAATGGACAACAATTAGTTATAAAAGGGGCTTAGTTAATAAATAAGGTGGTGTACCCATGATTATGTCAGGGACCACCAGTATTTAGGGTTTTGGATTTGCCAGTTATAAATAGCATTAGATATAAGGAAATGTATTGTGTCATATTGTAATTGGCCTCTACTCTATTTGGAGGTATTCCCTTGAAGAGGTAAGAACATCGTATCTTGTTTCTGAATAAAATGTCTTTGTCGCTGTCTATTTCCTGGGGATATCATTATGTCTCTCGTTATTTTTTTTCATATTTCTCGTGTTCTCGGGATCATATAATGTGTCAAGTGCATAACACTTTCCAAATGAAACTAACTAAATTTTAGCATGGAAAAAATCGAAACAATTATTTGGCTATAAAAGACATACCATTTATTCTTTCATGAATGCAAAGGGATATTTCCCTATTACCAAAATGACTGAACTAATAATCAGGCATAATCTTCTCCCAAAAGAAAGGTAATACTATAGCTAATACCCTTAGCTATGAAAATACATATTATTTTTCCTAAAAGAAGGCTAACACAAACAATATTATGTAATTTCACCTTCCTTTTCTCTAAATATAATAACAAACTATATTTTTCCATTCATGCAATTTTACTTGTTTCTCTAAATAAGCTTCCAAAGAAATCTTAACACATAAAACACATGATTACTAGTTTTCCTCCGGAAGAATCTAATTCAACAATGTATACACTGATTGCTTTTTTCTCGCTTTCCTTCTTAAAAAGTTTTAACACAACAAATACTTATATATATATATATATATATATATATATATATATATATATATATATTCCAAACAATCTAATACACTAATTATTCTTTTTTCCTAAAAGTTGCTTTTAATCACTAACTATTATGCATACAATACGAATTATTTCCCTATTATTTCACCCATCAAAACATTTGTAATATTTCAAGAGATAACATGAATAAAAAACTTCTAAAATAATACAACCATATTATTTTATGCAATAGCTTATGTAATCTCTTTCTCAAAAAAATTACTCATCTCCTTCCGGCACGATTCAAGATTCCTCATGCATGTAAAATCACATATTCATTTCCGTAGATCCAATATACATGATATTATTCCTATGCACATAAACAATATTATCTCCCGAGTCCAATATTTATGTTTCAAACTTTAATGCATGTGCCCCTCATGAGGAACATTATTAAATTCCCGTAAATCAAATAACTCAATTCCTTTTTCAATATCAACATAATTGTTCTATTTTTGTAAAGTACATGTGAATAACCTTGTTTTCTTCCAAGAAATACCAAAATTAATAGTTATTTGTTCGTGCATGCAAATATTTTATTTATTTCCAATAATATTAACACAATAGTTATCTCTATATGTACATAAAGAATTATTCTATTTTTGTGAGAAAAATAAAAATGAAAGGACTTCCGCTTTACTCTATTTTTCCTATTTTTAATAATACCTTTGGATGTGTTTCCCAAAATCGTGAAATGATGTTTTGAAAAATTAATGAAGCTAATGCTTAGAACAGGTTCCGTAAAAAATCTCTAATTTTAAAATGGGAGTCACAATATGGAATATCTAATAATATTTGCAGCCAATTTTTCTTGATTTAAATATTAAAACACTTCCTTGTTTTTTTCATGAACTTTATAAAAAGGTTTTCAAACCCGTGGAAATGTGTTTTTAAAGTTCTCAAAGGCGGGCTTTTGAGGTGCACCAAGTCCATTAAAAACCTATCTCCATATTTAGCGCAGGTGTCACGATTTGGAAGATTCAAATGAACCTTCGAAGCTCATTTTGTCATTTTGGATGACAATAATTCTTTGTTTTTGTCATCAATTTTGAACACAAGTTTTGAGAAGTTGAAAATGATTTTTTCAAATTTGAAAGAGGCATTTTGTAAGAATCGATAGTTTTACTTAAAATCACTTTTAATTTTACACATATGTCATGGCTTGAGAGATATGAAGGCATATTTGGACCTTTATTTTCCAATAGCTAAGAAATTCACAGAATTAATTAGCGAAAAAAATATTGTTAAGAATTAAACCCACAAGAAATATTTTAAAAATTCAATGAACAAAACACGTACTTATGCATCATGGAGATTTTCCCAAGAAAATAACCTCAACCTTTATCATATGCAAATTTTCAAGAAAAAAAAATCAAATTCTCATTTCTTCATTTAATACATGTAAACAAAATCATTTTGAAAGAGCATAGTTACTTATCTCTTAATCCATGCGTGGAATCCTTCTTTACTCTCTCTTAGCTCCATTCTAAATGTGTTATGTCATTAGTTCTCCTATCTTTCCCATAGATTCACAATAAATAGAATTAATAAAATGGAATCGATTTTTTAAAAAGACATTCCATACATCTCTCAGGAATCACTCATAAATCAGATTTTTCCTAAATCACAAAATCACTCGTTAAATCATCCATAAATCTCTCATGCTTTTCTTTCAAGGTAGATTTCTTTTGCCTTATGAACAAACTATTACTTATCCATAATTTAAAACTATTGTCATTATTCTTTAAAACTCATAAAATATACCAAGTTGGAAATATAATTTATTTCGATAGAAAAATAGCACTCTCAAGAAAGAATTAATAATTAATTCTTGTAATATTATTATAATTAATTCGCAAGAATATTCTTCATGTAATATCAATATAAAAATCAATAATATTTAATTATTCATTAACCTAATTTTATGAGAATTTTTTACGAGTTAGCTTACCTATCTAGGAATATTAAAGTTTAAATATTATTTTCCCAGATTGCCTAAAGAGGGAGCTCATAGAGTTGAAGAACATTTAATCACCTTTTCAAATGAGTGCAAATGTACCAGGTGCAATTCTCAATATGTTTGCATGAAGGTTTTTCTTAATACCACATACAAGGGAAAAGTTGCTTCAAACTTTTGTGATTTTCCACCTAAAACCTTTTCAACTTAGGGTTGAATTATATTATTGGTTCAAATCCACTTTCTTCTTTAGATAGAAAAAAGTCTTGTAGATTAATCAAGTGAATATATACCTGGTATTTAAACCTAGAGAAAAATGTATCAAATTTAATCAAAGGTTTAAATACAATTATAATAAGATTCCGTAAACTAGAAGGCCCCCTCATAGTGACGAAGTCGTGATTCATTACCACAATATCATTTCTCCTTTTTATAAGAATCAATTGAAGATAAATATGTTAATGATTTATCCATAACCTTATAGACCTCCTCAAATATGAAGATCATAATTTGAGAAATTCAATATCCTTCGAATGGATCCCGAAAGTCCTGGAAATGAATATAATCTTATAATTGATGCACGATACGAACAATCATGCAAGCCTTTTCTAATAAAAAGCTGTACCTACACCCTCCTAATATCCCTTCCCACCTATCTCTCTCTATATCCTCTCCCACCTACCTCTCCCATCTATCTCTTAGCCACTCCCATTTCTTCCAATCCAAAAACTCTACCTTTGAATCATCACAGTAACGTTTCAAGGACTATCATGACGAAAGACCGCAAAGTTATAAAGGAGAGTAGAGAAAGGATCTTTGGGAAAAATAACACTTCTCCACCTAAAAATCCTACTTTAAATACTCTGGATGCGATTGATAAAGTCATAAATGTCGTAAATACCCATTCTTAGAATTATAAAAAAAAAATTAGAATAGTTCTTATAATCATTTTCATGCTCGAAAGAAATCTACTTCAAACATTAGTGATGCGAGTCCTTCTAATAAGAGAAATAATTTGGACAAGGCTTCTGGAAAATGGCGACGATTGCAGGCTATCCAAGTTAAAGATAATTCTACACTCTTCATTTACTCAAACTCATAGTTGTTTAAGCTAATATGAAAAATTTCTTCAATTTTTTTTAAAAAAGAAAAAGCACTTGCCCCTTCAATATCCGCACTACGGGTTGAGAATGAATCCTTTCCGAAAATATGGAAGTTGAAGTGGTAATGAATTTTAAACAAGCTAATAACCCCACTTTTACATTTCAATGAAAATTTTTCGATAAGGTAGCACATCGATTTCATATAGATGGGGTTTTGGCCCAATTGTTATTCAATTATTTAAACAAAAACAAACTTTCAGGATATCATTCAACTGTCTTTGTTAGAGACTAGAAAGTGAGAGAAGGATATTATTCTTTTATGTCATCATTCCTAAATTTCCAAAAACGTAAGTGTACATAGGGAAGAATGAATGGTTCCTTATATCGAGAAAATCCCCAACCATAGGTCAAATGGTAATAAAAGACGACCATCGAATTTATTCAGAATTTAATAAATAAGAAACTAGCAACCAAATTATTTTCAATGTCAATATACTTTTTATGGGGAATCACTACAAGAACGAAATTGGGCTAATATTCTTTTGCAAAATATTTAGGAAAATCGATGACCCTACAAAGGTGGAACCTATCCTACTATGTATGTAGCATAACTTTAGGCTTTGTTACTTGTAAGTAACTTTTCGAGGTAAAACTCGAGAAAGTGTCACATCAAGAGAGATTTGATCCTCTGATGTTTTGATAGGATCTTAGGTTAAAGATGGATCTAGGCTAGATTCAAATGTGGTGGTGGCCAAGGAAATCTATCATATTATGAAGAACATATGATTAATTGATTGGTCATATGTAAATACATAATATTTATATAACCATTTTAAATATGCTAAATATGTCTGAGATTTATCAATTCATTTTAATTTTAAATTCACTTATTTAATTAATGACTAAAAATGATGATATAAAATTTTTGATTTGCAAAGAGACAATGCAACAATATTGAGTACAGAAATGGAATAATCTAATGCTGTAAATACAAATAGCCTTCATTGTGATCATGTCAAACTATTTTTTTCTATTATTCTATTGTCACCCTTGTTGTTTTGTCATGTTTCTCATACTGATTATATGAAAAGACAATAAATCATAAATATCTAGCTCGATTTGTTGTATTAAACATCATACCTTGTCTCCTTTGCTCTCCAACATTATTAGGTTTAATTTTGTTATAACATCTAAAATAAATCTGTATTGTTAATAATTTTTTTGTGCTTGTAATACCAAAATCAATGCACACTATTAATCCAATGGCTTTAAAATTAATGTACCATCATACATCTAATTGCTAATTAAATTCAGAAATCAACATAGACACTAAAATTAATGAATCAATGCAAAAAATAAAATAATATTAGAAAAATTAACATCTATATTAAAATCAATGCATCTAATGCAAGTAATCAACAGGGATTAGAAACCAACATCTACCCTAAAATCAATGCATCTAGTGCAAGTAAGAAAATAGGATTATAAACCAACATATACACTAAAATCAATCCATCTAGTGCAAGCAATAAAGTAGATTATAAACCACCATCTACAATCAAATCAATGCATTTAGTGCAAGCAATCAAATAGGATTATAAAACCATATATATTGAAATCAATGTATCTAGTGTAATAAATAAAATATAATTAGAAATTAACATCTACATTGAAATTAATGTATCTAATGCAAGCAATCAAATAAGATTAGAAATCACCATCTACACCGAAATCAATGCATTTAGTGTGCAATCAAATAGGATTATGAATTATCTACATTGAAATAAATGCATCTAGTGCAAGTAATCTAAATGTCATTAGAAATCAAAATCTACACCAAAATCAATGCATCTAGTTCAAGCAATCAAATAGGATTGGAAATCACCATCTACATTGCAATCAATGCATCTATTGCAATAAATATTGTTCCCTCTACCCCTCCATATATAGCTATATGTCCCTCCACATATCCTTCTTTGTCTCTTTATCTCACCCCCCACAAACACACACACTCTCTCACTCCATATTTATCAATCTCTTTGTCCCTCCATCCGTTCCACTATCTTGTATTTCTCTTCAATTCTCCATCTATATTCTATCTCCTTGTCTCTCTATATCAACCGCAAAAAATACACTCTCTTTCTCCAATCTATCTATTTATCGCTCCTTACTCCTCCTCTCCCTCCCTCTCTCTCTCTCTCTCTCTCTCTCTCTCTCTCTTCCCCTTCCTCCCTCTCCCTCACTTACATCTCTTCCCTCTCGCTATCCTCTCTCTCCCTCCATATTCCCATCTCTCTCTCTCTCTCTCTCTCTCTCTCTCTCTCTCTCCAAACCTTTCTCACTCTCCATGTATTTCTTTCTTACCTCTCTCTCTCTCTCTCTCCATCTCCATATCTCTTTCTCACCTCTCTCCATTGTCTCTTACTTCTCTCCCCCACCTCTCTCTTTCTCTCTATATTTACCTTCCAACATTGCTCATATATGCCTCTCTCTCTCTCCCCGTCCTTCTCTCTCTCCTTTATCTCTCTTTATCTCACCCCAAACACACACACCCTCTCTCCATCTCTCCCTTGTCACTCCCTCTCTCTCCACTTTTCACTCATGTATTTATTATTCCCTCCCTCTCTCCCCTCCTATCTCCCTCTCTCTCTCCTCCCTCCCTCAAGTCCCGTCTCCTCTTTTTCCTTCCTCTCTCTCTCCCTTTCTCTCATATCTCTCTCTTTCTTTCCCCCATCACACACTCTCTCTCTCTCTCTCTCTCTCTCTCTCTCTGTTAGTCTCTCAAAATCCCTCTCACTCCCCCCCCCTCACTATCTTCCTCTCTCTCAAGTCCTCTCTCTCTCATCCTTCTGTCCCTCTCCCTTTCTCGCCCTCTCTCTCTCTCTCTCTCTCTCTCTCTCTCTATGTATGTGTTTGTCTCCCTCCCTTCATCTCTCTCTCTCTCTCTCTCTCTCTCTCTAGGTCCCTCTTCCCCATCACTCTATCTATCTCTCCACCTATGTTATTATATCCCTCCTTTTCTCTCTCTCTCTCCTTTTCCTTAACCCCCATTGTTTCCATCACTCCTTCTATGTCTCTCTTTATCTCACCCCTAAAACACAGCATACTCTCTCCATATCTCCCCATCATTACCCATCTCTCTCCACTTCACTCTCTATGTCTTTCTTTCTCTTAATCTCCCTCTCTCTCTCTCTCTCTCTCCTCGAATTTTCCCTCCTCCTCCCTCCCTCTCTCACTCTCTCTCTCTCTCCCACCTCCATATTTGTGTCTCCCTCTCTCTCCCTCTCTTACCTCCTTCTCTCTGTCTCTCCCACTCCTCTCCCTCTCTCTCTCTTCATCCCTCCCTCTCCCTCTCCTTCAATTTATCTCCATCTCTCCTTTGTCACTCCCCCGCTATTTTCCAGCTCTATCATATGTCTTTGTTCTTCCTCCTGTATATATACCTAGAGTTTATATATATATATATAATGTTATTGAATTTAATTATATTAATATAAATATTAGATTTAATAATAATATTAATATTTCTATTATTAATGCTAGGGTTAATAATGTTTTTTATGCATGCTATTATTATTAATTTGGTCCATAGTTTCATATATAATTAGATGTTGATTTCTACTCCAATTTGTATATTTTTATTTTTTTACCTTGTATTTTTATACTCTTTATAAAATATAGTATTTGGCCTATCAGAGACACACAATTTGTCCCGCATTTGGCCCATAAGATTCACCTAAATAAACTTTTTTGTGCTTTAAACACAAAGATTTATGGAGCAAATATGAAAAGAGGTTTTATTTATTTACCATACTCATAGTTTATTTATATTTTTATTTATTTACCATAAACTATAATTTTATTTATTTATTATACTTCCTATAAGTAGAAAAAGTAGATTTATTTATTTACCATATCTCTAGTTTATTTATATTTATTTCTTTACCATATCTTTTTCAATTTTCTTAAAACTTTCATCTTAAATTTATTTTAAATTGTTTATTTATATGGTTGTGTAAGTTAGTATTTAAGCGACATTATTTAGATTTTATTTTTAATTTTTATTTTTTTAGTTATTTTTACTTCCATATTCTTACACTTCAGGGTCATATGGGCCGTAGGGTTAATAATGTTTTTTTTGCATGCTATTAATAATAATTTATTCTATGGTATTCGCCATACACTTCATATGTATTTAAATGTTGATTTCTACACCGTATTTGATATATTTTTATTTATCTACCTTGCCTATTTGTACGTCTTTTATATTTATTTATTTACCATACCTCTTTATAAATATGGTGTTTGTATTCATGGGCTTCACCAAATAAAACTTTTTAATTTTGAAAATATAGAGGTTTATGTAGTAAATATTAAAAAAAAAAAAAATTTTTGACTTATTTACCATACCTCTAATTTATTTATATTTTTATTTATTTATCATTTCTATTTTTAGTGTTTGTAAACCTATTTATATTTTGATAAATTTATTTTTTAATGAATTTTTAATTGTTTACTTATATGGTTTTCCAAATTATTGTTTAAGCCGACATTATTGAGATTTTATTCTAAAATTTTCTTAGTTTTTGTTATTTTAATATTGCTATACTTACACATCGAGGTGATCATTTTAATCTGTAGGAATGCAAATTTCTTGAAAAAAATAAATAATTTTTTTATTGAAATAGAAAATAGATTATTTAATTGTCAATTTAATCTAAAATAATCTATGTTCTTTAAAAATAGGATAAAGTGATAATCATACAACACTTGTCATATGTAATCAGAATTTAAAATTTTTAATATCTAACATAAACTAAAGTTTGAATGCTAGAGCTAACCGTCTGCAAATGCATATAAATGTCTAACATGATTCCATGAATAAGCCTAATCACATTTTAGTGTTTTCACAAAACGCTCCTTCAACAATGAAGAGTCCCAACAGGTTCTTTGATGATGACCAATATTTTTAAATTTCTACAAGAGTCATCTCAAATCATCAATCTCACGGTACTGTAATATCTTAAACACTTAAGTTCGTCCAAATGTTGCAGTTCTCTAAATCATATTCTTGTTAGTTGAAATTGATAATTATTTCGTATTTCTAAAACATTTGTAATATATTTCATATCATCATATAGTTACTTAAGAGCTTTGATCCTCTTTATTTCTCATATATCATAATCAAAATTGATTATCTGCTTATTAGACAAAGTAAAATACCCAGTAAATATAGTTTTATAGGAACACCTCGAGTTGAACTGGGATTGCACATATTATTTAGTTATTAAATGTTCTAAATAGGTTCTGTAAATTAGTCCGAGTTCAAAGAAAATGGTCAAATCCATTTATGTGCCCACTTTTGATATTTAAATAAGGCTATCAACATAGTTTCCTCCAAATATGGAATTTATTTAATACAAAGTTGCTGCTGGTTGCATCATTAATAGATGGGTTCTTTGATATAATCAACCCTGTGTGAAGAGAGATTATAAAGTAAAATAACTTTCACCATTAAATGGGGAACATTTTCCTTTAACCGTATAATTTAAATTTTAATAATAAGAGCCATACGTCGTAGGGTTATAAATACTTATTTGATAAATCTAACGTAATAAGTATCCAAGTGTACATTCACAATTTTACATTCTATCTAAAAATAAAATAAAAAACAGCATATTTTATCAACTTGCAAGAGTGTTTTTTCTGTTGCATAAATATTGAATATCATTAAACCTGCTAAGTCAATCATTAACAAAATTGGGTAACATTACATATATTGTATTTTATTTAGACAGTAGTATTGATCTCACCTGGTATATTCCATTCTATCTTCATCTTTCTCACATTAAAAAAGCACATTCAACTTTCATGGGAAAATTAATCTGCAGTCATTCAATTCAGTTTTTTTGAAATTGTCAAGCTTATTCACAATAGACCAAAAATACCAATATTTCAATTGAAACCTTTCTTCCGATAAGCTCAAAGCTAGATCAAATATACTACTAACAACAATTTTAGCTAACCCCATTTCAAATATTTATCATGAGCAGTATCGAATACTAATAAAGAAATTTCTACCATTGTAATTGCAGAAAATTAATCAAGGACTTATAATAGCATATAACATTTCAGTCAAAGTTTGTGTGAAGATACTAAGAAATATTCATTTATTGAGAAATGATGTGTTTCAATTTCTCATTAAATTTGTTGAAAAGATTATAAATTTAATTTTGAAAATATATTGACAAAGAATTTTATATTTTGTAAAAAAATTTCTACTCTCTCAAAATTTAATGTCATATGGCAAAGGTACATTGATGACTGTATTCAAAACACACGTTACCATAATCGCTAGCAATGTCGTTAATGTTAATATTTATGCAGCAAAAACTTCATGTGTCGATATTTGTAAGGTGTAAGAATTTTCCATGATTTTTTCCTAAAAAAGAAGAATTTACATTTTTTTTTTTAATTATTACCCTAAATTTTATATATTTTTTTTAACCTTGTAAATTCCAAAATTTTATATAGATATTATAGAATTGTTCAAATTTGAATACTTTTTACAACAAATATTGAAAAACATTTTACAAATTCCATATTATGTACTAGTGAGACTCCACCAATTTTAAATATTAAAATAAATTCTTCAACTTTTTAAAATTTTCCCCTTATTTGTCTCTCCATCTTACTAAACTGTGTATAAAATGGAAAAGATGTTAAATTTTAGAATCAACACATTATTGATTTTTTTTGTTTTTACGGATAATCATAGAACCTCCATTCACATCCTTGGTATCATGATGTGATTTTCTTGTAACTTACCGAATATGCTCAAAACATGAAATAAAGTCCATAAAAGAAAACCGAGAATTGATGCGACTATATGTATCTATAGGAAATTTCTATTTTGAAAATCCCCATATGGAATGATCCTGTATGTGTAAATGGAAAAGCTTCAAATTATTAAAGTATTGTGATGCCTTATCTAAACAATGATGATAATGGAAGTCACTTCTTTCATGGTCTCTTTGCTTATAAGATCTATATGACATTATTGATTGCATATCTTTAAGAATATCGTCAAATTTGATAGATCAAGTAGTGAATAAAGATGCGCTGAAAGTTTCAATATTCATCAGCTGCATTAGACATACTATTTCACCTTCCCTTGTTTAATTGAAAGTTGATTTGACAGGTTTTCAAGAATCCGACTTTCAAACTCAAGACATTTTTATTTTACCACAACATATTATTCATAAACAAATAAAAGTATGATAAATAATAAATATATTTCTATATCTTCATTCATTTAAATTCAATTACATTTATATTTCCTTTAAATTAGTTATCACCAACTACTAACTTCCTCATTTTAAATCATCAACTAAATATGACCTTAGACCTAATTGTATAACATTTTTATCTCTTTAATTCTAAGGGCATCCCACATGCCAAGTAAATATCTCAATTTTCAAAATTTTTCACTACCTAATGCTTTGGTAAAAAAGTGATTCAATTTGTTGTAATTTGGCTAATGTAAGTTAGATGATTTTTGGCCTCATATGATGCCAACTGTAACGATATTTAAAATAATAATGTTTGGTTTGATCATAAATGATTCCTTTTCGCTAATTGAATTGTAAAAGAGTTGTTGACAAATATAGGAGTTGAAGCTCTTTGTTTCTCCAAATCTTCAGTATTTTTCTATTGTAAAATGATTTCCTTAGTGGCTTGAGTTGCTGCAACATATTCGTTTTCGGTGGTAGAATTAGCAGAATATATTTTCGCATATCTCAACTCATGGCCGCCATCCAGATTCATCAACATCCGAAGTTGAGACTCCAGCTTTCTTTATCTCCATCAAAATCAATTTCAATGACTAGCAATATGGAGTTCTGAAACTTCGGAATATTTTGGTGTCATTGAGTTCTCAAATACTTCAAACTCTTTTGTCATACCCAATGCCCCTCACAAGGATGATGCAGAACCTGAAAAGTATTCCACAAATTGTGCGTTATATCAGGATTCATTGTAATATAACTTCAAGCTCAAGGTTACTATACTTTGTTGATCTTCAAATGAATTTTGCTCTTTAAAGTGAGGTTTTACCCGCTTCTATTGAAAATAGCAACAGATTACATTTACTACTATATATATTCACACTATCAACATATTTTCCGAGAGATGAAAATATGTTGTATTTTTTAATAAATTGCATCCAAGATAATAATGAAGAACCTAACCGTGATATCAAAAACATTTTCAATTTCTCTTTATAGATGATATGTATTTCATCACTGCTTCCTATGATCATCAAATTCAACAACATATACAACTATATACACTGTTCTTCGGGAATTTTAATCTGTGATACACTGTTTAACGTTATTACCTAAAACTAATAGCTTCTGTTATGCTTACATGATTTCAAGCCATAGTAAGAGACTTAATGTCCTGCCACCAAACTGACAAATACACAAATATTTCTTCAACATCCCCAAAGAAATACATCCATATGACATTTATCTTCTTTCCTTGAGTTGCATTGAGCAAAAGAGATCTAATAGTGGCCCATTTAGTCAGAGGGGTAAAAGTCTCTCTGATATTCGATATAATTTTTCTCTGTATATCCTTTCACTATGGAAAGTCTTGATTTAATGTCAGTGAACCATAAGCTTTAAAATTAGTTTTATAAATCCATTGTAATCCAATAGGTTTATGCTAGTAGACGATCCATCACTCATGTGTCGTTTTTTATGAGAGCATCATATTCCTTTTGCATTACATATTTACACTTTTCATAACTACTACCTTCTTCAAAGCAAGTACATTCACAATCCAGGTAAAAATAAGAATTCACAATGAGACTACTTACTCAAGGAACTTCATCCTTAAACTCATCATATTTCTTTGGAAACAGTCTAATAGGAGAAGACACCGCAGTTGTGGGTTGTTCAAGAAGTTACCATCTTCTTCATCAGTCAGCTTCTGCTACTGCGCTATTTTTTGGTAAACACTTGCATCAACTAATTCCTCATCAAACAATGGAATATTATCATCAACCAATTTCTCACTACCAGGAGGCTAAAACTCACAATGACTTAATATAGGACCTCTTTTAGGAGGTAAGTATATTATCATAATCATAATAAAAACTTTTGAGTGGCACAAACTTTTCTATCCATTGAAGTTGTCTATCACCAAAAATGAGAGAAAATTTTCATTTTCAAATAAAATACATATTTGAAAAAAATAATTTTTTTTTTTTCATCATATAATTGACAGTTCTAGAAGTCATCGAATAACTTAAAAATGTTCATTTTCCTCGTCTGCCACACTTAGCTTATTCCTCCGATGTTTAAGAATCAAAGAGCAATATCGAGAACTAAAATTTGAAATGTTTAATAGCAAGAAGGGAGACTACACCACACTAGCATTGTGTCTCATTACAAATACGAGGAAGGGCACCACTAATGTATGCCACAGCAGAGCATGCAGTTTCTCCTCAAAAACACACTCATATTCTTCAAAACATCACTAATTTTATCATATTACAATGTTCAAATATTCTTTAAGCAACAATTGCTTGTTGTGGTTGTGTGTGGTATTGTTGTTATGTTGAGCATTCTATTATATATGTTTCTGCACAATGTGAAGTATATTTCCTGCCATATCAGCCTCCATAGTAATAATATTATGTTAGTCACTATACTATGAGATGAAATTTCTAAATCATCAAAATCTTGTGATTTTCTTTACATAAACCTGCATATCCTTGAATAATCTCCATCACATAGTGAACATGTATTTATTTACATTAATAATGTTCATAACATAATGTGCATTCTAGAAGAAATGTCCCATTTGGGTCTGTTTCATCTTATTTTCTGCAGTTTTGTTTTTTTTTATTGAATTTTAACTAGGAATTCTACACAATTAGATTTATAATCTCAAGTTTACCATATTCAAAACATTTCGCAGTTGGTTTATTAGAAAAATTTCTCTTTATTGTTCTCACGGTGTTGTCTATCTCCCCCAATATTTCGCCCTTACCTCGAGAATTCTTCTATCTCAACCTCTATTACCCTGCATTTCTTGAAACATCCCCCGAGGTTTTTGGTCTTGGAGTAAAGACATAGGTTTCGTATTAGAATTATGTGATGCTTCTTTCTTAAGCTAAAAGCCTTCTTCTCGCATTTTTCCCTACTAATTTGTCAAAATCTATATCTTTTAATTACCCACTAGCTTGGAGAGATTTTATAGTGTGAATATCTTTGTGTAAAGAGTTTATAAATTGGTGTTTAAAATCAACTTTAACTCTAGTAACTAATTTTCATCACTATGATTTGACTTTGTAGGCAAATAGAGATCATTATCATTAGCTTCAGATTAAATAACTTTTTTAATAATGGCACCAAATGAGCCTTCCAATTTAGAATGTAACTGCAAATATGGCTTTTTGCTAAGTATCATGTTTTTTTTTAGTTCAAATAGGTGCATTCTCAATTTTCCTTGGAGATCTAAGGTATACATAAAGGCCTTGTTTTTCTTGCATCTTTTCAGAATATGGAAGCAGCCCATCATCAAGCTACACTATGATTTTTGTCTCCTTCATGGACTCCACCACATAAACTGTTAAAGAGCAAGATTCATGTTTAACTTTCTAAACTACTCCTAGTAATTTTCGTTTTCCTACAGAACTCACTACATACTATGGAGTCATTTTTTCATCACTAAAAAGATTTATTTATGTGCAGTCAAAATTTTTCTTTAAAAATTCTGATTTTAACCATTAAAACAAATCTTTAGAATTACCTATGAGATCTCCTTCTACATATGAATTTTGTCTTTGGAAAATTTGATCAACCATTAAAAACTTTGCATCACAGATTTAAAAAAATCTCATGTTTATACCAACTTCATGAATACAACACATTTTCTAAAAAATTTGTTTTAACTTATATCCCATTTTCAATTGTTTTTTTTTGTTTAATAAGGCAATAACCTCTTTAAAATAATTATTAGAAACCACTTATTTCACCAAAACTGGTTCTAAAATGAATCAATATTTGAACAAAAATATGTCAGACAATTACAAAATAGCAAATAATCATTTGCATTACTTATACCTCACGACCAATGATGAATGCAAGACAGAAATGATTTATATTTTTAAATTTCAAATATTGCAAGATTTGATATTAAGCCTTGCCATCATACTTAAAATATATGTCAGTAAACAAATGGATATTGTAATGTTGTCAGTAATAAAAATAATTGTTGCCCTTGTATTTTTCAATTTGTTGCCATTTCCTCAAATTCAAGATTCAGGATACCACCATAAAATAATAAACATGATTTTATATCCAAATTCATCGAATGACTAATATTGGTTTCAAAATTGATAATACTAATACACTTCCTGCACTTCCTAAAATTCATAACAATGTCGACCTAATAATGACCTAGGATTCTAGAGAATGTTAAATAAAAGAAATCTTCTGCATAACAATGAGAATAATTTGTCTTTATTCTAAGAAACTGCAATGTATTAATACCTTGTAATATTGACTATACTATATGTTTTTAATTTCAGTACCTAATACTTGTTGTCTGATGTAATCATACTTTCCTCTTCAAAATTTATGTAATAAGGTAGGATTTGGTTGCACCGACTAATAAAGCATTCTCAAAATTGTAAAAGGATTATTTAAATTACCTGCGTGAACATATAATTAATTTTAGATCATTAGTTAAATATCGAAATATTGCAAGAAATTTAAAATGCATCTTCAAAATATTTATTAAAAGTAGTTGTCCTTCCCATCATAAACCTTCATCATTTCATTTCACATTTCTTTTAAAAATAAAATAATTGGCAAACATCTGCTGTTAATTAATAATAAATATTTGACATTTGTTGTCAAAAAATTTTAATGATTAGATGCAGGGAACAAAGCAAGTAGACAAATATTAAAATTCAACATCTTTAACAACTTGCATAGAATTTCTTCGACAATACAGAACATACTATATGACAGTGATAATAGATCAACACCGTTAGATCACGCACTACTTCGTGTTGTTGATGACTAACGTTTATATGTACACCTATCATTTTACTTGTCCTGTCTTTCATTTCTTTACTTTGTTTTTATCATTTTTTGCATTTCGGCAGCTGGACTTTTGCATATAAATAATGTCAGATATACTTTATCCCAAATAATGAACAGTGTCCTCACCATCAATTACTGAATATAAAAAATATATTGTCATAAATATTTTTAACATAACAAAATAATAATATTGAGTATATTATGGTAAGAAATACAAGAATCACATAAAGATTGATATATATGCACTTCATTTTGAGAAACTACCAAAATTTGTCATGTATAATGATTTCACACTTTTTTCTTACAAATATCAGTGAGGGAGGTAATTAGTGATATTCATCATTGCAGCATTCTTTACACAAACACCTGAGTTCAGTGATAATTATTATATTTTCCGTGGCGTCAAATGACGTAGATACCAGAATGAGTAATGTCCGATTTGTATTAAATTGCCACGCAAATCTTTAATCATGTCGTACCTGATCCATCCTACATAATTTACTAAAATTGTCTTACTACCATGTTCCATCAATATGATAAAATGGAGTGACCAATCTTTTTCCTTTGGCATACATTGCATTCAATATCTGAAGAAAAATCAGTGCATATGCTTTGAATCACATATGTCCCACGGTCCAAAATGTTAACTCTATTGATGTTATCATATTTGATTGATCATGTTAATATACCTATACTATAATATTGATTGGATTCTTTAATTTTCAGTAGACCTACAAATTTTAGGTGGGTTATGAATAAATCATTCACTATATTATCTATGAATAAAAAATAGAAGTGGATATTGTTTGTAAATTACTGTTTATGATAAAAATGGGATCTAGTAAGTTTTTCTTTGCCATATTGTAATCATTATCCAAATAGCATCCATGGTTGTGTTTGATTAAAGCTAATATACCTATAATTAGAAGTGATTGATTTGTCGTTTCTAGAGGCCCATTTCCATGTCTATAATCTAAGGTAAGTATGTCCGGCCCAAATAGTTTTTTTGAATAAAATATAAATAATGTCGGCTTTTAAAAGAATTATATAATCTATATACATAAAGACTAAAATAACAAAATATGAAGAGATTTAGGAACACTCAAAAAAGATATGATAAGAAATAAAAATTTAAATAAACCAGAGGTATAGTAAAGGAATAAAACTTTTTTAATACTTACTTGAGGTATGTAATAAATATAAATAAATAAACCACTCTCCTTTTTTTTTTTATCATTCTATAAAGCCTTATATTTTAAAAGACTGAAAAAGAAGTTTTATTTAGGAGAAACTTATGTCAAATGCCATAGGAAAAATTATTCTTAATACCATGGAGAATACCACACAAATACCATATTTAGGAAAGAGGGGTATAAAAAATCAAGGTAATGGCAAAATATACCAAGTAGGAGAAATCAACATCTACTGAGTATTTTAAGTCAAGGAACCAAATTAATAAATAAAGGTCAGTAAAAAAAACATTACAATCAAAAGAATTAATATTAAAATATGAATATGAAAATGATTATTACTAAATCTTATATTGATATTAATATATTATACATAAAATTATTAAATTAATAACTTCATACTAGTACAATAATTAATTATCTATATATATATATATATATATATATATATATATATATATATAAGAGAGAAGAACAAAGGCACACAGAGGTAGAGAAGGAGAGTGACAAGGAGAGATTGAGATAAATGAAGAGATGGAGAGAAGGAATGAAGACAGAGAAGGAGAGTGAGGAGGCAGAGACAAAGAGAGAGACAGATACAACATGGAGGGAGAGAGATAAGAGAGGAAGGAGAAGGAGAAAGGATTGGAGGGTAGAGAGAGAGAGAGAGAGAGAGAGAGAGAGAGAGGCGGGAAGAGAGAGGGAGGTAGGAGAGAAAGAGAGAAAGGAAGGATGAGAGAAAGAAAGGAGTTATGTATAGAGAGTTGGAGAGAGGCATGTTTAGTATATATATATACACAGAAGGAGTGATGGAGACAAGGGGGGTGAGAGGGGAGAGAGAAGAAAGGTAGGGATATAGTAAGACAGTTGGGGGAGAGGGAGTGATGGGGGAAGAGAGAGGATCGAGGGTAGAGAGAGAGAAGGGAAGAGAGAGAAAGGAAGGAGAGAGAGAGGAAGGACGAGAGAGAGTACTTGAGAGAGAGGAAGAAAGTGATGGGGGAACATAAGAGGGATCAGAGGGGAAAGAGAGAGATAGAGAGAGTGATAAAGAGAGAGGGAGGTAGGAGAGAAAGGGAGCAAAGGAAGGAAAGATGGACTTAGAGAGAGAGAGAGGGAGGGAGAGAGATGGAGCGACAGAGAGGGAGGGATAGAGAGATGAGTGAGGGAGAGGGAAGGATAGAGATGGAGCGGGGGGATGGGGGAGAGAGGGAGGGAAGAACAACAACAGAGTAACAATGGAGAGAGTGAGGGAGTGACAGAGAGATGGATGGAGAGTTTTTTATGTTTGGGGGTGAGATAAAGAGACAAGGAAGAAGAGATTGAGAGAATGGGGAGAGAAGGAGAGAGAGAAAGAGAGGTATATAGATAATGCTAGAAGGAAGAGAGGGAGAGAGATAGGGAGAGAAACAAGATAAAGAGTGGAGAGAGGTAGGAAAGAGATGGATATGGAGGGGGAGAGAGATGTATTTATCTCAATGTAGATGATTTCTAATTCTATTTGATTGCTGTACCAATGTATTTGATTTAGTGTAGATGGTGATTTTTAACTTATTGACTGCTGTACTAGATGCATTAATTTCAATGTATATATTGATTATAATTATATTTGATTGCTACATGATATGGATTCATTTCAATATATGATTTCTAATCTTATTTCTATTTCTTTATAACTAAATGCATTCATTTCAAATGGTAGATGGTGATTATAACTTATTTGATTTATTGCACTACATGCATTGATTTTAGTAAGGCGTGTTTTAATCCTATTTTCTTACTGTACTAGAGTGCATTGATTTGAATGTAGATGCTGATTTCTAATCCTATTTATCATTTTATAATATACGCATGATTTATGTGGTAGATGTTATTTTCTAATATTATTTGATTTCTTGCATTAGATGTATTGATTTTATGGGGTATATGTTGATTTTTTATTTGATGTAATTGACAAGGATAGCATTATTTTTAAAGTTTATTGGATTAATAGTGCATTGATTTTAAGTGGTAAGCACAAAAGTTTTACCTATGTAGAATGATTTTTAAAGTTATAGTAATTAAATCTTAATAATATTGAAGAGAGACAAGGTATGATGTTTACTAAAACCTTGTTAAATATTTAAAATGATTTATACTTATTATTTTTATTGCTCACATAATCATATGGAAAGATGAATAAACAATACAGCATACAGTAAATAGTAGAAGAAAAGAAGTTTGAGACTGATAATAAATTTGCTTTTATTATTGTAATTAATTACATTCTTATTATTCAGCATTTTCTATCATCCAATATTATTATGATTGTCACTTTGCATTCAAAAAAATTGATTGCCATTTTTTCTACTTGCCACATTATTTTACATAATATTTATCATCTCAACAATTATGTAATCAAGAAAATTAAATTAAAGTGACTTTATAAATCTCAAACTTATTTATTAGTATTTGAAAACAAGTTATATTAATATTAGATGTATTTACATATTATCAATTAAATGAATTTATATGCTCCTCTATATATCAATATATTTTCCTCGGTGACACATAATTGTGTTCACTTAGATCCATCATAATTGCTATATCTATCAGTTTTTTCGAGAGAGATAAAATGTCTCAAGGTGGAAACCTGCTCTCAAAAGTTTCTACCAAAAAAAGAGATTTTCACTTGAGATTTGATCCTCGCTCCATGCCCGATAGATCCGTAATTAAGATGAATCTAGACTAATTTATTTTTAGAAGACCAACAAATTTTAGACATTTTATAAACAAATATCCACTACCCATTCACAATTAAAAAATCAGAAGCGTTTTTTTATGAGATATTGTTTTGGAAATTTCACAATAAATTGATAGTATATGATCAAATATATTTGATGCTATAAAATAGTCACTTCTATTTGATAATTAATGATATTAAAATTGGGTCAACATGGGGTTGGAACATTATAAATTTATAAAGCTAAAAAATAAGAAGTGTTTTATGAGAGATTGTTTGGAAATTTCGTATACAATTGATACATATATGATCAAAGATATTTGATGCTAAGTGAAAATGTCGTTTCTATTTGATAATTGTGATATTAAAATTGGCCCACAGGAAAGGAACATTATAAATTTATGTGCTTCATGTGACATAGTGGCAGTTTTATGAGAGGTTGTTTAAAATTTCAAGCATAATTGATACATATATGATCATGATACTTGATGCTAAGTGGAAAATGGGTCGTTTCTATTTGATAACTCAGGGATATTAAATAAATGTTACAAGTTGAACATTATAAAATTATGTGCTCAACCACATATAGTGTACATACTTATATGTTTTCTACTTTATTAACATTATGATATATATCTCATTGCTATATCGATGAACTAACATTATGATATACATCTCATTGCTATCGATAGCAATCAAGTATATATGTTATATGTTTGATGAATATTAATGTATATTAGGCGTACTAGTATGAATGCGGGGAAACTTTGAAGCAGAAAGTTTATTAACGCATGCTCCATTTGTGATATAATGTGCACTAAACTATAAAGGACTTGTCTTGGCACTCGCATATTATTGGGTTTATGCGTAATTGTTTTCAAATGTTAAATGAGTTAAATATTTAACGTATAACTGTGAGTTCATATTCGAACAGGCCTTGACTTGGCCATTTATTTCGCGACTACAATCATGAACTTGTCCTGTTATTTTAATGCCCATTACTAATTTTAATTCTAAAATGAATGTGTTGTGAATTTGAATTTAATCTATTATCAATGGATTTGTTTTTTTGGTTTTACTTATGGTTTGAGAAATTTGTTCTTTTCATTTGAAATTATTACATTACAACGGAAATCATCAACTAGAAAATGGGATTATTAAAGTGTTTTTAAGAAAATAAACTGCTGGTAACTTGCAGTAAATTATGTTAATTGCATTGATATTTATTAAGTTTTCTTTCTTCTTTATCCATTTCAGTAATTTTGTAATATTCTAAGTTGTTATTTGCATTTTCTTCCGTTTTGATTAATTTCTTTGAAAACTCATAGGGAGGGTTCCTCCTGCCCCTGCTCTTCAATACTATATAACCCTAATTTTTCTGTATAATTTCTCTCCGTTTTTTAGAAAAATGATGAAAGGGGTTAAACCCTTTTTGCAATTCCACGAAAAATAATATTGTTTAATAAAAGAAATTATATTCTTACCAGGTTTTTGATTGTTTCAAAATAGTCAAGGTAAAGAAACAATGTACGACCACAGAAAACTCAAGATTACTTTTGTATATATTTCCCATAAAACGGCCCATTTTTCACCTTCGTTTTTCAACCTCTTTCCATAGAGTATAAATAATAAAAAAAATCCAAAAAACACTGTATGTTCATTTTCTCACCTTCGTGTTCTCCAAGTTTTGTCCCCGATAATATAATGAAGGTTTTCGCATACTCTATCCTTCGTCCCGCCCTACAAAGAAACATCTATGTCACATGCTAGTATATTCTATGTGGAAGCCCATCTTGGAAAGAAGCATGTTGTAAATTTAACCGTACAGTGAGTTATTTTTCTTTGTCTCTTCGTGGCAGTTTTTTTAGTTCGTGAGAATATTTCTCCTCACCCAATCATTAGACCCTTCTAAACCTTAACCAAATACAAAGCAAATGAAAAGTAAAATACTCCGCAAATCTCTCATTATGTGTGGTGGTTCTTTAAAGACAATTCTTTTATGGAGAACCCTCTCGCTGCATAGGAAAAGTAGATATTTTTGGAGCGCAAAATCCGCCCTCTAGCAATTTTCAATGTGAGATTGTTTGAATAAATTGTTTCCTTCCACAATCTTATTTATAGTCTGAATTTTATTTGTTCCATTTGTCTCGTTAGCATGGAGAAGTTAACTTACATTTTAGGATGTCGTTAACTTAAAGTAGTTTTAAGGTGAAATGTTTATTATTGTATCATGTTTTTTGTTTTTATATTTTGTGTTTTTTATGTTTTAACTTTTTTTAGGATGGTTTTAAATTCTGTGACAAGTTAGATGTAGAAATTATATAACTCATGCTATATATCCAAGATTCCTTGATCACACACTATTTCAACTTCATGCACAATACAAAATCTGTTCCATTGCTATTGATCATCACATATGAATAACTAATTGTAACACACATGAAACCATAAAAATCAATACACATTAACATAGTGATTTAATGCAGACACCTTGAAGTTAAAAACCCCAATCATCCGTATATATTATATGTCATAGAGATCATGTAACAACTCATACAAAGGAATGATGTCAAGCTCTCAAGACAATACAATCGCTAATAACACTAATAATAACCAACGAAAATCCATAACCATCTTCTCATGACCAAGCACAGCGTTTCATCAAGAAACAATCTCATGAATATTGCTTTATACTTGAATTGAATTCCAATTGGCTTCAACGAAGTGAATCCTCATTGGCATCTCCACCGAGTGTTGGCTGCAATCAATGCATCATAGTCACAACTGATAGTCACACTTGCTCTTTTACCCACTTCCCCACTGCTCCCCCACCGAACCGTCCATGCACCGTAGTTTACCATAGCCTTCAGTTGATTAATGAGTTATTATTTAGTGAATTACCATTAATTAATCACAATCACTCACCAGAGTATCAATTGTTAGACTAGATACACCAGTTCAACCGTGTTCAAATGAGTTAAATCAAACACAACTCCACCAACTATTTCCTACAATCTCACCAAAATCAACATGTTGAGTTCCAGAATCAAGTCCTTATGTTAAAGCAATTCTCTGCATATTGCATACATCCGTGCACTTAATCGAAGTGCTCCAAGAGAATAAGATAATGTTTAGAGTCCAAATATTATTAAGAGCTAATAATATCACATATCTATTTTTAGATCAGTAACAGAGAAATAGATTCCACCCAATATGTCTAAAAATAGAATTCACTCCTATTTTTCCAATTGAACTAACCATACAAAAATAGCATCCCCCAACTGTTGTAATAGTGATCAGACATGTCTAAAAATAGACATTCTAAAAATAGACTTTTTGAAGTTAAAATAGCTTCATATGCCCAATTAGTGAAGGTGACTCTTTCACTAAGCTCATCATCTTGTTGAATCTCAACACTCTCTCTCAAGATAGGAATTATCTACCACCCCATCCTATCTCTATGTTATTCAATTTTCCTGTGAGTGCCTTCATCAGTAATATCAACATCCTGACCCTCCAGAGTAATGTAAGATAGTAATGTTTATTCTCCATCGCATACACTGGTATATAATGGATGTCAATATGTTTATATATACCAAGAAATACTTAGACAATCAGAGTTTAATGTAATCCTAATGCCAATATATTACAAATAAGATCTAAGTGTGAACCTGGGAACAACCCCATCAGGATCTTCCTCATCCATATAGTCTCATGTAGCCAACCACGCCATGTACCGCCTTTATTGACTTCTAAAGCATACTGATTTGTTTTCAGGATTAAGAAATCCATGGTATTGGGCCACTAAAATCTCTATGTGAAGCCTTTCTATTTTTTGCCTCTATTCATCTACATCCATGAAGCCATGTAAATTCTTCACTTCATCCTATTTGTTCATCACAATCCATATCCCGATGTGCCTTTGAGATGTTCGAACATGCTGCCTCGCCTTCCAAAAGAGCTATAGGCTTAACTATGGCTTGTGGTGCAAGCTTCTACACAGTTGTAGAAAATGTCCACAATGTATCGACTAGATACATGAGCCATCCAACTAACTATCGATAAATCAGCATCCACTACCTTTGCCGATGTAAGTATCCTCTTTCCTCCAACCACCAACAAGAGGAGGTCAATAGGCTTTGCAGTTCTCTTTCATGTTGAACTTCTCCACATCTCCTGTACATTGCCTGAGACACAAACAATCCAATTCTTCTGTCAATGCCAAATTTCCACTCCCAAGTAGGAACAATGAAGGGAGGCTTTAAGTTCATTCATCTCTAAACTCTCATGATCAACCTTCATGAGTGTATCAATAGTTCATCACTCATTAGTATCAAATCATCTACACAGTACAATAAGATCAACAACTTACCCTCAAATCCAACTGTGATGAAAGAGGATCCCATTTACCTGCAAAACCTGAATGCAGTAATCTGCTCATCTTCAGGTACTAAACACAGAGGTGTTGTTTCAGCCTACACCGCTCTTTTCAGTCACATGTACTCAATGCTAAAGATTTCAAATCCTTCAAAGTTGGCTCAATGTACACCTCCTCTCAATGACTCTGTTGAGGAAGAAGGGGGCCTTCATCCATCTGATGATTGCACACCATCTGCTACTGGAGAGAAAGACGTTCATATGGAAGAATACCTGCTATTAAAAGCAACAGCTTTTCACAATTCATCCCTCAATCAGAGAAGCCCTGCAACAAAATCTTTTCCTGGCTTTCATCAGCTGCCACTTGCTTCACTTCAGATCCATCTTGAACCTACCACTAATTTCCCTTCTCGCTCTCACACACCTCAATTTTTCTGAGTTAATCGAATCATACTCTTCCTCATCATGGTTTCTACCCATGGCAATCCCACATCTTCCTTTGGGGGGAGGATGGTTTCTGCCTACACACATTTGCTCATCAAAACCATGTATCTAGTAACCAACAGTGATTGTCTCACAGTCAGGACAGGGCTCCTGCATTCTCATGGCCGCACGCATCTCCTCCGCCTACCTACCAGAATGCGCTTTTCCTGCCCTCGATGTGTTTATGCTGAAGACAGTTTCTTTCCATCTCATCAACCTTCGTGGCTGATCCACATCCCGAGGCTCATCCTTAGGAACTAATAGCTCTGACCGCACATGTAGCTCCTTTCAAGCTACAACTTCATGGCTCTCATGAAATTGATATCCCGCCGCACAATGTAGCCTTTCCGATCAATCGGAAAATACACTATAGTTGTGGGTGTTTCTGTACCTCATAAATATCCCAACTTCTCTCCGTTGATTTTGCCTTATTGCCTCATCTTCAGTTTGTTATTAGGCTGTAAACAGTAAGCCAAAATCTTCAAAGATAAATACTGTGTTTCTACGAAAACGCTCTCCTCTGTGTACTCATGCTACCTATGAGGAAAATGGTTTTATAATATACAATCACAGTGTTGCATCTTCCTACTACACAAGTAAGTAGCACCATCATAACATCACCCATGCACCACCATCGTTTTTTTTTCTCTCCCACACCTCATTCTCATTGGTTATGAGGAGCTATGAGCTCTCTTCGAATTCCTTCGTGCCGCAAAGTCTTTGAATTCACGAGAGATAATTACCACTATTATCGCTCTTAAGAGTTGACCGTTTCCCCGACTCTTCTCAACCTACCCTTTAACCGCGTAACTTTGAGAATTTCTCGCTTCTTCTTCGATGAAGAATACTCCAGCACTTACGGGTGAAAATTCATCAACAAATATCACATAATACCGTGCTTTCGTTTTCAAAGCGACGAGGTCCATACATGTCTCAGTGTACCTTCTAAGGATTGTCGTATGCCAGACTATCCTTCTCATGAAAGGTGGCTTTCACAACTTTTCCCAAAGTACATCCTCACCATTTGACCTGCGGCAATCCCTAAAGCACAAGAGAATTACTTTAAAATTTTTCAAAGTGCCATGGTGATGATGACCAATCTCCAAGACACACCGCCCACATCCGCGTGCTCTCCACTGCCGTTTTCCGCCATTATCAAGCAAGAACACTTACCTACAATTGATAAATGTTCCTAACTCTGTAACCCCTATCCTCCTGGGTTTCACCAGTTTACTATGAGAAAGCTCTTCTCTAAAGACAACATCATATCCCTCTTGTCTTCCAACATCACAGCATAGACTGATTTTCTTCCAATCTGGAACATGCATGACATCCTTCATATGAAATGTTTACCAGACTTCCTCTCAAAGAAAATTTGTCCCAATACTACCACCGTATCTACCACTGCCACCTTAATCTGATGTGCACTTGAATATCCTTCTCATCCGCATCATCAACAAATATTGTCTTCTTTACAGGCAGTGCAGACGTACCACCGTTGAGAAACACACTCCATCCTGTATCATACTGAGACTAAGCACAAAAGGTATCGCAAAAATCTAAATTAAACTCATACATACTCTCCCAATGCCATAACTGAACTTATTATTTTTCTTCTGTGGACAATTAGCATAATTTCCATGTTGGTGATGAGGCATCACCTAGACAAGTCCTCGCTTGCCTTTTGCACCTGTATTGGAGAAGTACTGCCTTTCCTTCCCTTCTTTTCTTTGATAAGCAAATGTTAAATTTTCTTCTATTCTATTCTTTCAATGAAGATCCAATCCTCTGCAATTCACTCTCCATTCCTCCTCGGTGACAAGATCTGGGACCAAAGTCACTCTCATCTGCCAGTCTGCTCATTCATAGTCCTCGTAGGAATGCCAACTCTTCTAGAAAGCCAAGAGAGCCATGCCTACCAAGTCCTGTTCATCTACAATAACCTCTGACACTTCCTACCATCCACACCTGACAAACTTCAGAGGTACTTGGGCATACTTTTCACCCTTCTCCATTTTTATTTTTCTCGAGTTGCCTGTTACCAACTTCCGTTGGCCGCCCATTTAGAACAAGTTTGTCAAAGCTTTCCATATCAAGAATGGAGATGTTTTATCATTAGTGCCTGAGATACCGTGATCCTTCACCTTCCAAATTAATCCTTCGACATTTTGTTTGCCTTTTGGCATGCGTCAAGTGCTACTACATCTTTGTAATGCAGTGTTTTGGAATTATACATCTATGAACTCCTCGAACCCATTATCATTCAACACCACCTCCATCCTATCCTTCCATGCAATATAATTCTATTTCCTCAAGTTCATACTCCAATTGCAATCCATTATATATTTTAAATAACTTCAACTATTAATTAAGAGAACATCATGAAATAAATTCAAATTAAACAAAGACAAAACTCAATCTGTCAATAATTGCAATCGCCTCCAAATGATCAACGCTCTAATACCATGTAGAAACTATATAAATAATGAATTATATATCCAATATTCTCCTTATAAAACACTATTTCAACTTCATGCGCAATACGAATCTATTTTAACTAATATCTATTCATGCTGTGGAATTAAATCAATTGGTAATGCACACATGAAACCATAAAAATTACACATACAATACAAAGGATTTAACTTGAAATCCCTAAGCTAAACCAAATATATGTATATATAATATATGTCATAGAGATCGTGTAGAATAACCTCATACAAATAACATGTCAAAATCTCAAGATAATATGAATCTAATACACACTAATTAGGTTTGATCTGGTTGAAATCATGCACCAATCTCTCGCCACCTACTAGCTCTACCTCTACCGCGCAATCCCTACCGAATAATGGCTCGAATGAACTCGAATCTAATTGGCCACTACTAAATCCTCATTGGCATCTCCACCGGAAAGTTGATGCAATCAATGCATCACTATAGTCACAACCGATAGTCACACTTGCTCTTTCACCTACCCTCCACCGGTCTCCACCGAAACTATACATGCACTATAGCTAACCGATGTATTCTTCGCCGATTAATGAGTTATTATTTAGTGAATTAATCATTAATTAATTCACACCACTCTCATTAGTGTATCAATTAAGTTAGACTAGATACAACTAGCTCAACTGCACTAACTGTTAAACTAACACAAACTCCACTAACCACTTCTACAACTCCATTCCTGAACCCTCGTCACATGAGTTCTAACCGAAGTCCTCCATGCAATAGCTCCACTAAACCCTCAAGAATAGCGTAATTCCTTCCCCGTCACTCGGGCCGTGTCACATCTATGTACTTAATCGAAGTGCTCCAAGAGAATAATATAATGTTTCGAGGTCCAAATATTTTTAAGAGCTAATAATATTTCACATATCTATTTTTTAGACTGGCAATCTAAAAATATATTCCGCCTTAATATGTCTAAAAATAATTCCATCTATTTTTCAAACTTGACTCAACTAATCCACAAATAGCATCCTGCAACTAAGGGAATAAGGATTCACATGTCTAAAAATAGACTTTGCACCAAAAATATTCCTAAGTCGCACTTATGAAGAATTTTCGCTAAGCTCATCATCTAATTAATCCCCCAACATTAGATACTCTGGGAAGAATAAATAAGCCTCCAAGGTGGTGGATTCAAGGAAAAGAAAACATTCGATTCTCTTTTCAATTAATGCATATTTTGATAAATCTGTATCAACTTGGTCACCAGACATCCGAATTTTTGGTCCTCTAATGTGTTTCTAGTATTCCTCTTTATTTATTAAAATAGCTCATCTCCATCTTTGATACTGACATTCATTCTCGCACTCAATAAATACTTGAGTTTTTTCATGACCATGAACTAATGAATAATAATACGCATTTAAAACTCCATTGAAAATTTGTGTGGACATGCTGTTGTGAATCAAAGCTCTCCTCAACGTTCATTTTCCTATTTCTAGTCCTCATTCATATAGAGATGCTTTTCCATCGCTATGTGGAAGACCTAGTTCCAACCAGCATGCAAGAATTTTTTTATCTCTTACTAGTGTCGCAAAAAAATCATTCTTAGAAGCTTTTATATCCCACTTCCACTGCCATGTTGGATTTCATCCTTTGTCGAATTCTTCCACCAAAACTTGCACCAAACAAGATTTTTTTTTTCTCTTACTAGTGTCAAGAAACAAACAATTTTAGAAGTTTTTTGTTGTATTCCACTCATCGTCCTTTTGGATTTCATCCTTTGTCTAATTCTTCCACCACAACTTGCACTAAACAAGATTTTGTTCGATCAATTAATTCAGGAGAAATTTGATCTTGCAATTTATGCCTCAAACTAAAAGTTACACACTATCAACAAGGAAATGAGGAGGAAATGTTTGATTCCCAAAATTTATGCCTCAAACGATGTTACATGACTATCAACAAGGAAAAGTTAAGAAACCTCATTTCTTACTTGGGTGATTTCAATATTTTAAAGAATAATTCAACTACTTTTGCATTTAAGTTCTAATATTTTGTTATGGATCTCTCACACTGGTGTTCTAAAGGCTAAAATTAACATTACTTGACAGAAATATCATAGTGAATACACTCTGCATTACTTTTGGACTAATTTTTTATTTATGAGGATTTATATATAGTTTTGACTTAAAAACCGTATTAGTCATTTCATAGATTATTCCGATGATGACATACATAATTACATTTTTTTTGGTAACTAAATATTGATACTACGATAGAAATATGATGGGATGTATGTACATATTTAGTGTGTTATACTATGATGCATTACATATATTAAGGAATTTACTAATGTATTATGAATGTTGGTCCTTCCCTTTTCAAATCATTGCTTTTAAGAAGCTTCGCCTTTTTTACATTATATTAACTAACCTAACTATTTTAGCTAGCAAAACAAATATGCAACTATTTTTCATATTTTTTGAATCATGAGTATAAACTCTAATTTTTGAAGGAAGACAATATATCTTGGCTAAAGAGCATTAAGTTCGCATGATGTAATTATTATTCTTCTGTCAGGTTTCAACTTTTCTGTGTTTAGGTATTTATCGTCCACATGCACTTGTTTTACAGGGGTTCATTCAAGCATAGCATCGATAAATGTTGATAATACTTGTCAGAGGTATAATTCACTTCAATTACTAAATATTGAAAAACTTACTATTTTTTTTTTTATCAACACTAACGTTTAAATATGGAATGTACTACTTTTGTCACACAACGTAGTGGTCTACCGTCCCTTAATGTGCATGTTGGAATGAGAATTTATTGGCAGTTTCTTTATATAAAATTTTATTATGCCAAGTCTAATGTAGTGGTATACTACTACTCTCTTAATGACATGTTGGAACAAAAGAATTGGATACAGTTTTGTATAGAAGTTTATTATGCCAAGCAATCGATACATCAGATGAACAATATTCTCTTACAGATATCAGTGAATAATCTTTCACTATTTTTACCATATTGTGTCTTCATTATCATCTTCACATTGTGTCCTGATTATCATCTTTATATTTTTCTTTTTCTCGTTTAGCTTAATGCATATTTTTACTTTGTTTTCTTTCTAATTTTAAGTGTATGACCTTTAAGGAGAAGAAGGGTGGCTACGTTCCCATGCTGTTCCCAGCCTACAAAACCTTGAACATGAGGGTTTTGTGTGTGAATTTATGATAAAATCGACCAGATTATTTCAAAAATAGACCAAGTTGGTGGAAGAATGTACCGCAAATAATGGGAATGAGATATAAGGAAGGGAAACAAAGTAACTAAAATGGAAAAGGAAAACGATGGACATATTTGAATTCTGAATTTGGATATTTGTTCCCTAGAGGCAACATGTTGCGATAGTCGTAGAGTTACGAAATGAGTGAGGCTCTCGTGTTCATTTAAAACATCCTAGGCCAAATGTTGAGTGCAATTTGGCAAATAATCTCTTGCTATTTGATGGTCCATAGTATATTGGTATGGGTATTTGATGTTTTATTGTGTATTATTTGAAATAATGGTTAGAATACTATAGTATTAGATTGTTGGTTATTGGATTTTTCTTGAGAGATTTTTTGAACAATATTTTTTGTTTGGAATTTGTGACATTTCATGAAAACTATCTGTGTGGGTTGTAATTGATATTTGAATGTGATATACAAATAATTTTGTATGCAGTATATTTTATGTTCAAAATTGCATTTGGTATCAGAGTTTCTTTGAGGTTAAATTCCTAAAAAGAGCTTTATGAGGTTGAATCTCTAAAGAGACTGTCCGGAAAGAGAAGAAATGTGAGATTTTCTATTTCTATGTATCTAAATAGGAAACATAATGTTAGATTAATTTAACTCAGAAACACTATCTATGTGACTCGTAATCAGGAATTGACTGATATACGAATAATTTTGTGCAGTATATTTGTCATCAAAATTCGCATTGGTATTAGAAATCCCTAAATCGAGTTCCCAGGAAGATGGAAGAGATGTGAGAGACTGTTATTTTCTGTATATAAATAGCTAAATGTGGCAAGGTTAGATTAATTTGCATGTTATTAGCTGAGTGTTGTCGTCATGAGGGATTACGTTGCAGCGATCAGCATTTTTCAATATTGAATCCTAAACACTCGCACCATAAGTATGGTTGTTCTAATTGTGGTGGTATGTGAGCATTTTCAAGTTTCTGGTTTAATTGATTTTCATTTTAGTATTTTATTTTAACCAGCCTTGACTCTGTTGTTTTATCTATGTGACGAAGAATTGTGAGCGTATTTAGGTCACTACAAGAAGAAGGGTACCTCTAGCCACATATTGTTTCACAATTTGTAAAGGATTTGAGAAATATTTACTTTTCAAATAGTGGTGCAAAAGTGGTGATAATGTGGAGATACTATGTGTGCCATGTTTTCTCGTGCAAAGTGGAGTTAATAAAAAATGTTAAATTTGATGTTAAATGCATACAAAATTTATGTATGCAGTAAACCACCAAAAACAAATTCCGACGGGATCAAGATATTAGATGCAAAGCACCAAAACTAATTTTACAAACAAAATTTTTTCATAAAATATCAAAATTATTATAATAATAATAAATTGTATATGTGAAAAGCACCATAAAAATAAAATGGTGCAAAAAAATATATTTTTTTAATTATTATAATAAAATTGTATATGAGGTATGACCATAAAATATGAAATGGTGCAAAAAAAAATATCCTCCTTTATTTAGAAAGGTTATATATTGCATGTGGTGAGTATCCTGGGAAGAGTTTGATTTTATTATGGTGCTAAAAACATTTTGACCAAATTTCTTATGCTTAGATCCAATTACCATAAATATATTTAATTATCAATGTATTAACACAATTGAAGTATCTCATAGTTAAGTATCCAAAAATTTTAATTCACGTGTATAATAAGACTATGGTATCTTTCTTTGTGTTTCTGCCATTATACAGTGTATCATTTACAAGTAATTGTAGAATTTTCCATTGAAACATTCACATGTTTCCAAGTTGATGGGCATAATAAATTTACATACATAATATCACTGATCATTTTGGTCAACATGGTATCGATCATGTAGATGAATCATTTCAATTTTTGAAAAATAAAATAAATAAATAAATAAAAGCCTAAGAAATTTCATTTCAATTCCAAACTCACAGTAATTTGTTTTATGAAACCAAGATATACATATTTCAAAACTTTTTGTTTTTCTAATCTATTGAATATCTTTTCTAGTTAAGAAAAATATATTAAATGAATATCTTTCACATTAAATGAATAATTACAAAGTAATAACAATATCTACGTATGTTAAAATTTTAAGTATATTATACAACAACCAAAACGATGAGTATATAAAAAGAGATAATTTAATTAAAGAAAATAAAAGTTATACATATGCTATAACATTGATTATTTAAAAAATCACTTTTCATTTATTAATATAATGAAATGTCTTAGGTCTTGAAATTTGTTTATTATGAGATATGAAAAATATGAAACCGATAATCTGCTTGAAATCATCTCAGATTACCATCCTCGAAAAGAATGACACGCCCATAAAAAATCATAAAAAATATAAAATTATAAAAATAAGTTTGTGAATAAAAATACATAAATGAAACAACCGAGAAAAACACAAACAATAAATTCAATTGAATTGAAATAAACCATAAAAAGTGTGTGCATTTAATGGTATTTCATAACTAAAGTATCTTATTGATTTAAAAAAAGACCTAAGTGAACTGGTAACCAAACATATGGTAAGGTTGAAGCATGATTCAAAGTTCAGCTTCATCTTCATCATGTCGATCAATATTTAAGGCACATATAAGATAATATCAAATATTAATTACAAATTGTATTAATTGAAACTTTCATTTACATATACTTCTTTCATATTATAAAAATTTATCTAGAACAAAAAATTATAGGTCAAAAAATACCTCATAACTGTAATAGGATTAAATCCATCTTTAATCTTTTGATGAATGAGAGAAGATACACCATAGCATGAAGCAAAATCTGTCATTACCTCGTACATTTTAATATTGAACACCGTTAACTATATTTTAAATAATAATGAAATAGTTAGAAATTTGATTATATAAAAATAAATTTCCCTTTAAAAATAGTAGTGGATTAAGCCATAATTTTTGCTTCAGAGATAATAGCAATTTTTCCCCAAACGATGTCATGTGGACAACCTAGAGGTCATACAATATGTGAAGTATTGTATTTTCCCGATATATGCATGGTAAAATAGCTCATCTCAAAGTAATTAGTTTCTTTATGGATAAAGGTCATGCTTTTACGCAGTACAAGAAAAATGATAGAGAAATCATCAGCCCATTCATTTTGCCACTATACTTACTACTATCTGGCAAGACATGTTTATTTTTTGTGGTGGAATTGATGGTGTGTCACTTGTGGTGTTCTAGTTGGCCGCATTGGCCATTTTGCCTTAACTTCCATGTTGAGTATTGGTTTGCGTGAATCATGTATGCCTGCTTTCTTTTGTTTTTGCTATTGGTCCTCTTAAATCCCCTCCCCCCCACCCATAAGGCATTGTTGATCTTGAAAGTGCTTTCATACTCCCATTTGTTTCAAAACATGTAGGCACATTCCATGGCTAGACTGCAACTCTAATGAGAATTATAAACCCAAATAAAATGTTAATGGAATTCATGCTTCCAAAGCTAATTTGGGTTTTTGTCACTTAATATATTATTACATCTGGAGTTTCCATCATGGTGGCCTATGCTTCGTATGTTTGGGATTTGACACATTCTCTTCAAATGATGAAAGTTATACCACTAGTTATATTCTAAGTTATATTTTTGCTCTGATATTTTCCTTCCATCCCCATGAAAGTGATAATTTTTGGTAACTGCATTTTCTTTTTAGGTACGTACTAGTTGGTATTTACCACAAATGCACACTCAGAGTAGTTCCTGGTGAGGTGGAGTATTTTCAATCATTCTCGTGTTGGGAATTAAAAATACACACGAATGGCCAAGTTGAGTGTCTCAAACCATTTTCATCATAGAGTCATCATGTCATGTAATCTGTCATTCACCTAATGTAATAGGCTTAAGTTACTTTGAAAATGATGAATGTGTTATGGGTGAAGTGACAGCAACATTTATAGTGTTATGGGTTTACTTCTGATTATTATATGTGAGACTTACTATAATCCTAATACCTCTTTGTCTCTCCAGTTTCTCTCCGTCTTCCTGTTTTATTACCAACTTCACTCCTATCATACTTTACCGTTATCTTTCTTTCATGTCCCCAAGTCTAGTCTCAAGGCAAATTGGAAAACTAGATCTCAATTGTATGTATTACTTCCTCATGTATCTCGAAACTTATCACAAAATAATCTTGAAGAGGTCTCAAGATGCAGAGGATTAACTCTATGTTGCAAAACATCTTCCGTACAACCATCGTAGGGATGACTTTACTTGTAGTGAACAACTGGATTGTTGTAATTGTCAATATCTCGAATGTTTCCATTTGAAGTGTACACATCTGGTTCACAAATTTATGGTCAATATATATATGTAGCATTTAAATGCTAATGACTTAACAAGATTTTGTGCTATTTTATAAAAATGAAGCCAATAGAATCTTACAAGATGGAGGATTTAATATGACCAAAGATAGACAAGAGAACTACAAATGTGAGGATTGCATGATTGCTAATGCTTGAATTTAATGTACTATAAGCATGATGGTAAACCTGCTTCTTCTAGTCCGTGCAGACTTTGCTAGACTATACCACCTTTGCTTATTAATGAGTTGGAAGATGAGAACAGTGGTAAACTTTTGCAATCAAAATTTATTATTAAGCATCAAGAGGAAGAGAGGAGTTGAGACAAAAGGCTTAAACTATAGGAATTTATAAAATCAACCGCCCTGGTACCACTGTAGCTTTTAAGGAACGCTTTGCCTCGTCTTCCAATGATGCATGGAAATTTAATCTCCCACTACTTTGTACAAATGCATTCAATGATGGTACAAAATGAGTCAAGTGAATAGCAACAAGTCAAGAATGAAACCATGAAAAAATTAACTGAAAGGGGGTTTGAATAAGTATAGCCAGCTTTTTAAAGATCAAGCATTAAATAATAGATGGCACAATACCACAAGGTAAATCTGCTACAAGTATAAAGCATACTATGATAAAATACTTATGCACTTGAGGAAAGCAATCAACACCAAATGGGAGGAGATACAAGAGGCCAAATGTCCCATAATCAAGGTCACAATACAAGGATATTTTCAGAGAGTCAAAACTAGAATAAAAAACAAAGGAAAATTTTTTTAAATTGACAGTGATCAAGAAAATTGAAACAAAACAAGAATGTTTTTTATCACAAGCAAAGATATCCAATGGATTCAATCAAGCTGCTACCGGAGACATCAACAGTTATGGTAAGGAGCAAGAAAATTCTGCACAGGACATGGATACCAACAAGAATGCTATACTAACACTTAATACTTTTCCTCGACAAAAACAAAAATTGTTTAAAAATCACCGAGTTTTCCACCAAAGCATGGTCCTCCATCAATATTGGAGGAAGATGGATATCCATAAATGTTATCGTGAAGGACTGACATCTGCAAATGTTGCTGCAGCGCCCACAAATGTTGTAGGAAGGCAGCTCCACAAATGCTAATAGAAAAGGTGATGCTGCAACAAGCTGGTAGAACAACTCTCACAAATGTTTTTGATAGAAATCAAAGGCTCCGTCATATGAGGACAATGTGTTGGACCCCAAAAAATTGCTAGAAGTGGAAGCCTGCTGTCACAATATATGTCAGACATGCATGTTGAAGGTCAAGGACTCATTAAGGCACTGTTTTTAGGAAGACTCATAGGACCGGCACGGGATACATGAGGTACTCCCAGAAATGTTGTTGGTGGAAGGAGTCCATCCGGAGTCTCCAGGCTACATGGAAGGTGGAAGCCCTGCAAGCAAAAGAGAGGAACTCCCGAAATTTTAACCGTGTTTTTGCAGAGACTATCAAGAGAGATTTATCTTAGGTGTTGATCAACTGCTAGATACCTATGTGCAAAATCTCAACAATGGTCATTTTTACAAGTAAACTTGTCAATGTTGATCTTTAGTTTATTTCAGCCTTCTTTGACACAACATGCCCCTCCTCGTTAATGTTTTTCCATCAAAGTGCTAAGGTACATATATAATGTTCTGTTTTTTACATTTTCTTCTTCATCTAATGGTCTTTCTATTGCATAATGTCGCTTTTATTGCTTCTTCCTCAAGTGTGTCTTTAATAACATGCACTTCTCTCCCTCGTGTTTCTTTCTCAAGTATATAATGGGAGTAGATTTCAAACAATACCAGCTTCTTGATAATTTTCTAACTCTGTCTTCTATAGTCTACCAGTAAGAAGGGAACAAATATAATTAGGTACAATACTCAACATTTCTTATCTTGAAAACAATGGACAGGAACAACATATGACTCTTTCCACCATATATGTGTTCCAAATATTAGAAACATTTTTACTTTGTTGTCACTGCCAGAGCATCGTATTTTTGACTCTCCATTCAGTAATCATTTTTATCATACCTCAGCCATATCATCACAAGAATTCTTCACTATTGCCTTTAATTAGACAGTCATTATTTTCATAACAAGAAAAATTAGGCTTTGGGTGTGCACACAAAGCTTTTGAATTTAAGATGAATTTGATATTCATAAGATCACAATAATGAATAAAATTAGTCTTTATTTTTTAACATTCTCAAAACTCTTTATTTAATATCCACTGGACATCCTAGTTCACTATATGAGCTAACTGAAGGGTTCAAGAGTTTCAAATATAGCCAACTTTTTAGGAAGCAACAATCCATCTTTCATTTTTAAAGTAAGACTCTAAAATGCTATAGGTGGCCACAGTTCTACAAAATGCTATTAGAGAAAGTGATGCTTGAAAATGTTTTTTATAAAACAAACTCTCAGAAATGTTTTTTTGTTGGTAAAGAAAAGGCTCGTCTCATATAAGAGTGGATAATTGGACCCCAAAAATTCTTCAGGAAGGTGAAGCCTCAATGAAGCCCACAAAACATGCTGACATGCAAGTCAAATGCTGGATCACAAATCTTTGGTGTAGGACTGTTTTTTCCAAGATATTTAAAATGGGTATGAGCTTGATACCTACAAAGACAAATCTGCACTGCCATGATGCTCTTATGAGAACCGTCCAATACCTTAATGACATGCCATGTTTGTTTTGATTACGTGTTCATGTTTACTTATTCTATCTAATAGAACAATAGTAGCTTGTCATTTGTAACTAATAGAACTGGAACATGACATTTACCAGTGACCATTTCAGTGATATGATTCAAATTTAAATGAATTAATATGGCAGATCATAAAGTGCCACTTTGTGAGTGATGTTCAAGGCATTTTGTGGATTTATAGTGAGTTCAAGACAGAAGCTCACCATAGGAATGAGTAGCTCAATTGCACTGAGCACATTGACTGCCACTGCACGGCTAATCTAATGCATTTGCAGCACGCATGATGGTAAACTGCTTTCTTCTGTAGCTGTCTGGTGTGACTTTGTTTAATATACTATGACTATGAACAATGACAGGAAGATGAGAAATATAACTAAAAACAAACCTTATTACTTGGCATCAAGAGAGGAAGCAGAGGGAGTTGGAGACAAAAGCATGAACGGTACCAGAATTTATAACCAACTCGCCAAGGCATATTTCATCAGAAACCAAGGAACAGCCATTGCCTCTCTCCAATGATACTGCCATAGGTCTGCTAATAATACAAGAAAAATTAAAACCATTTCATGGTGGAGACTTGTGAGCAATGAAGAGGAGATTTATGAAACATCAAACCAAAAATATTGTTGAAGAATTTGGCAATCAATCAGCTTGCCAAGAAGGAATCAAGCAAGAAGCTCCAAGTTATGTAAAGAAGAGCTTCCATGTTGTATTGCTTGATCAGAGCTAAGCAGTGACCAATGAACACTATGACTCTTTAGATTGTTATTGCTAGGCAGATATTTACACTTCAACAGTAAATGGAAATAATACTTGATGCCGTTGTAATTTAACAATCTGTTATTCAAGTTTTCAGAAATCCCACTAGCATCCCTTTGTTAACTCCACATACCAATACTACTTTGGAAGATGGTAATTGTTCTCCAATTAGTATTTAAACTTTGCATGCTTTTCCTTGGAGCATGGTTGCTCTTGGATTACAAGGAACTGATAAGTCTGTGAGTTGCTTTTATGTTGATATGGGCATTATAGATAATATTGCAGACATCACATGCACGAAATAAAGGAGACATGTCAGAAATCAGATAATATTTCAGTAATTACTTATTGTATTAGATATATATATGTACATATTAATATTTCTACTATTTTGAAAATGAATTTCAACATGTCTACAATATCACTTCCCTTTGACATTGATAAATAGTAATCGCAAATATGCTGTGTTGAAATGGTGAGGTAATTGGATCGATTCACTTAAGATGTGACAAATATTGGCAAACAAGATTGATACAGAAATATAAGCTCTTGTGCCATTTCTAAAATCACAATACCTTTTGTAGATACCATTTATGAGAGGATGATACCATTATCCTAGGTCTGTAATTGAAGATGATGTTTCAAGATGCTCGACATGATAGCCTTCCAGTATTTGTACTCGAACGCCTTCCCTTTCTGTGCCCAGCTATTGGTTCCATTCCCCCATGGCTCTTAGTTTATTCTTACATGAACACCCACATAATGAATGCTTCTTCAAATCGAAGGGCCACGTGCTGCGTATTTGATGGCGGAACCACGTTCAATCGCTCGTTAAAGGCGAAACATCATCATACAATCGATGATCACAAGAACAAAGGGGACTGTTTAGATATAAATGAAAAGCTCAACTTGAGGGGAGAGGCAACTGTAACGAAATGCCTGTGGGTGATCGATAAAGAGAAAACCACCAATTTCTGGGAGGTCACAAAAGAATACCGTGGTGCAATGAGAAGATGTCACCGAAGAGGCGAATACCGACTGCAACATCAAGAGTGGTTTAAAATAATGAGCGTAGAACTTCATATGTGGAGGATTGCAACATTGCTAATGCTTTGGACTGCATTGCATCGAGAAAAGCATGATGTGGTGAAACCGTTTTTCCGTAGGTTCCAGGTGACTTTCGCTGCATTATACCAATTGCTGGGCCAATGAGTTGAAGATGAGAATAGTGTAAACCTAAAAATCAAACTCTTATTACTTAAGCAAGCCCAAGAGGAAATAGAGTGAGTTAGAGACAAAATGTTGAACAGCATCGTAGGAATTTATAAATCAACTACCACAAAAAGGTTTTTACAGAGAGTGGCATATCCATGGGGTGGAGGTGGAGATGCATTTTATAGCCGACAGAACTTGAGAGTGTGTGTAAAGACAGTATTGGGCACATTGATATGAACATTTAATGAGCACCCATTTTGTTGGGTTTACACTATTGATTTTAAAGCTATTTTTATTCAACAATGTAAACCCCAACATATCTTATCTTCCGCAGCTCCTGAAGCTATTAATTATTACATGGATAGCCATTTAATCCTCTGTCTAATATGCACTTTTAGGTACAAGCAAGTTTTAATTTCAGTGTACTATTCTACCCAGTTGCAGAACTTGGAGATATGCACATCATCCTGCAACCTCAAGGTCCATGTCAAACTTGGGCATAGATGTGTATGGACAGCTTCTAAGAAGCATTTTGGGTGTTTTATTCTTTGATCTTTGTTTTACATCTCTAATTTGTGGCATCTCTGGGTCAGGTCTCCTTTTTTGTATTCGCTTAATCAATTTATACAGATACACTTTGCAAGTTTTTATTGCATCAAGACTGCCACCGTTTCCTTAAATATTATACCTTTCCTGGGATTTACAGGTTTCAACTGCAGTTGTAGAATCATATAACAGTGTATTTTCAACTCATTCTCTCTTGGAGCACACAGATGTGTCAGTTGTTCTAGACAATGAAGCTATTTATGACATATGTAAGCAATGTCTAGACATCGAAAGATCTACATACAAAAACTTGAACAGACTGATCTTGCAAGTTATATCATCATTGACAAGTTCTCTACGATTTCAAGGAGCCTTAAATGTAGACATAAATGAGTTTCAAACGAACCTTGTTCCCTTTCCTAGAATTCATTTCATGCTTTCATCTTATGCACCAGCAGCGTCTAAAGAGAAATCCTATCATGAAGCATTGTCATTGAAAGAAATGACAAATTTTGTGTTTGAGGCCAGTAACATGATGACTAAATGTGATCCCAGACCCGAAAAATACATGGCCTGTTGTCTAATGTATAGAGGAGACATGGTGCCCAAAGATGTGAATGCAGCAGTTTCAATGATCAAAACAAAACGAGTTGTGCCTCTCTGTTTTGGCCATGGAATGTGCCTCTCTAGTAACTACTAAATAGCTCACACATTGTAAGCTATGTGTTTAAAGTATAAGAGCCTTGAAAATTTTAAATGTATGCCACTGAAATATGATTTAGCATTTGAATTTTTTTTTCTAGTGGTCTTAGAGCAGACAATTTCCACGTGAGATATAAATTTGTGTTCTTTGATATTATCATTGTGGTATAGGAACCTTCCAAAAATAAAGAATGTCTTTGCACTTCAAAATATTGGAGTGAGCTCTTTGAAGCCTTGTACTCTACATGTTTAGACTGAAATGTGGAGTGGAGCAGAGCAGTAAATGCTACTAGGCACTTGACACTTGCACTGAGTTGCAACTAAGGTTTGGTTCCCACCATGTGAACGGAAGAGTTGATATCCCATGACCAATAGTGGGCCTTGTCCCTCCATATAACTAACCTCCCATTTTAGCAGTCCCGATTTGTGTTCCTGTATTTTGTTGTGCAAATGCCATGATATGTTCTTCAATATATAGGAAGAAAATGCACAGACTAAAAAAAATCATAATATTAGTATAAATCACTTAAAAATGAATTAAAAGGACATTTTGATGTCCAGTAGATGAATAGCCATCGAGACTCAGCATGTTTTTATAGTGAGAGGAAATTTATGATAGGAATTCAGATACAGTACCCACTTACAAAGAGCCACCTCACTGCCCTTATGTTCAAAGTAACAGGAACAATGTAATGATTCTGAAGAGTTCTTATGAAGGGTTTGTATTTACAAGGCTGCTGGAAGGTGCTGCTATAGCAATATGAGGAGGAGGATTTGAGAGGGCCGAGAGGTCTAGAAGGGACCTCCTGCCCTAGCCACAGTGATCTCAAAAGATAGTGTAGGAAATTAGAGTGGTTACTTGTCCTAGAAGGAGATACTCTTTCTGCTCTAGGCCACAGAGAATGATTTACTTCTACAGAAACTCGGAAAAGTATATCTTGAGGCCTAGTTTAGGCCACATCCATCCTAACATACAATACAGTTAAGATAAAATATATTTTGTTGTAATCACTTGGTTAATCGTACACAATACAACCAGTATTTATTAAGGGCATTGTGTTTCTAACATACTCTCTGTTAATCGTACACAATACAACTAGTATCTATTAAGGGCATTGTGTTACCAATGTTGGAAATCCAAATACTGGATTTTTATTTTCTTCCAGCCAGGCTTTTTTTTCAGGATCTGTACATAAAACTGGCTTAGAGAAATAGATATAGGACTTGAGGGCACAACAGGAAGAATAAATAATCACTAGTAACAATTGAAATTGATGATAGGGAAAGAAAATGAAAAAGAGAATATACCCCCTGGATATCCTGAGCCAAATTATACCACAAGGTCTTCACTAGCTCCTGCAATACAATATAAGCTGATCCTGGGAGCTAGTAAGCAGGATACCACAAGGTCTTCACTACCATTAGCCAAACATTTTATTAATAAATCACCCTGCAGTTCTTTTGTACTAATTGTTGAAAATGGAAAGCTTCGACTTCTGGATTGTTTACAAAGAAAATAAAAACGTCCAGACATTTCATATTTCAGGAGTTGCAATATAACCATACGAGAACCTAGCAATGTTGGAAGCCTAGCCTTCTTCAACTTTGAAGTCATTATGGAAAAGAAAGTACTGAATGTAGAAGTGGTTTAAATGAATAGTTATGATTAAACTTTAATGGAGTTATGATTATAGAACAAGACTTGATATAGATCACTAAACACTAGCCATCTTGATGCGTAAGCTATTAGGAGAGAATGAGAGCTCTATTCTGCTGGAGGTCACGACCTCCTTTAGAGTTAACATCTGTTATAAATGTTCAACATCTGAACCTTCCTACAGTTTGACAACCTTGTTATGAAATGATTTATGTAATTGTGTTTCAGATCTATAGATTAGATTTTGTTTGACCATGATATGCCATGTTACAACTATTATTTTTCCATATTGTTTTTGACAGAGTTTCTCTTTGATTTATCAATTATTTTCATTAACAGTCTTTTATCTGGTGCTTATAGTGGTCATATTATTTATCAAAAGGTTTCCCTTTTTTTCAGTGACAATTTTTTTTTGGTGTGTGCAACAACAAATTATAGCATCCACAAAGTGTAAAGTCCCAAGCATATTCTTGTGTAACGTAGCAAGGCTACCCACTGTCACCTCAGTATCTCTTCCTCTTACATTTGGTTAGCTCTTCTCCGAGATAAGGGGGTATCCCTAAGTAGGATTTCTAAGGCAATTGAGTGAATGCTAATGAGGGGGTGTGCTCCATCTAAGTGTTGTACCATGTAAACAAAAAATGTTCATTGTAGCTAAACTCCCCAATGATACCAACATGAAAAAAAAAATATAAGCTCTACCTAGGCTTAAACCTAGGTTGCACCACTGTCAAGGGTATAATACATCATCCAACCTTATAAAGAGAATTACTTTCTCAAGCAATATCTCAGCCCAAGAATTATTAGTTGAGAAAACTTATTATAGTGTTAAATGTCAAGAATATTCTCATGAAATTACTGCTCTTCTGCCACTAACTTAACCTCCAACATCGTTGCACAAGAAATTAATTTCCAATGTGCTAGCAGTTTCTATTCTTACAAAGATGAATGGACCTCCTGCCCTAGCCACAGTGATATCAAAAGATAGTGCAGGAAATCAAAGTGGTTACTTGTCCTAGAAGGATATTCTCTTTCTGCTCTACGCCACAGAGAAGGATTTACTTCTACAGCAATTCGGAAAAGTCCGTCTTGAGGCCTAGTTTAGGCCACATCCATCCTAACATACAATACAGTTAAGATCAAATATATTTTGGTGTAATCACTTGGTCAATCGTACACAATACAACCAGTATCTATTAAGGGCATTGTGTTTCTAACATACTCTCTGTCGTTTTGGCGACCATGGTTTTGGAGCTACAAAGGCTACAAAGACTTCCCCAAGGATTTCCTTTTGCAACTAAAAATGTTGTGGAAAGACTTTTACATATGTTTTGATGAAGCATTCAAATGTGCAGAAGGAGGGACTATATGTTTATGAAGCATGTGGCTGGAAATTTCTAGACAGTTCCAAGACAACAAATTTTCACAAGCTGTTGTTCAAGGATCAAAGCAATACAAACCACCAGCTTATGAGTAATTTTAATTTAGCAGTTGAATTCTAAGAAGGTTTTTGCAGCCCGAAATAGGTGGATCTACAATACAAGATAGCTCCCGAAATAGGTGGATCTGCTTATGAGTACTTTACTAGCTCCTGAAACATAGAAAAAAACCTTTGTTACATTAAAAGCTTATATAATGTTTGTTACAAAAATGAATTTATGGATGTTGCATCAGCAGTCGCAACAGGTAGTGTCCTTAAATTCATAATTCTTGATGTACCTTCTATTGTCTAGTAATGAAATATAAGACACATTTTACCCAAGGGAAGAAAGGGGGAAAAGGTGACCATTATAAGAACCAGTTACTAGAGAGGCCTCAAATCTTGAACACTAGAAACAGGAAAGTCAAATTTTAAATATAAACAAAGAGAATGTAATCTAAGCAGCTACATCAGGGACTCGCATCCATGATTTATCAAATTATCAATTTATAGAAAAACTTATAAATATTTAAGTGAAACTAAGCATAGAAAACTGTGGCATTTCAATGAGTCCTAAATATTCTCCTTTGTCCTCCATTGTACTTTGAACTTAAGTTTATGCATTAAAAAATCTTGGCATTTGACTTACCAGATCACTGTAGCACCCTTTTTGGTATAACTGTTGCAAGTTGCCCAGCTGAATCGTACCAATGTTGGAAATCCAAATACTGGATGTTTGTTTTCTTCCAGCCAGGCTTTTGTTACAGGATCTGTACAGAAAAATGGCTTAGAGAAATAGATATAGGACTTGAGGGCACAAGAGGCAGAATAAATAATCACTAGTAGCAATTGAAATTGATGATAGGGAAAGAAAATGAAAAAGAGAATATACCTCCTGGATATCCTGAGCCAAAGTATACCACAAGGTCTTCACTAGCTCCCACAATACAATATAAGCAGATTCCATGATAAAAGCTATAATTATATAGAAAAATTTCCTAGCCTCGAGAGTAAAAAATTTGGCGCCAAATAACCAGCACATCCAGTTTGGGTAAGAACAGCTAGTTTTCCTCCAAATTGATCTGGAAGTTCCTTTAGGCGATGGCACACATGTGCGAGTACCTCAACCTTATCTTCGTCTTCCTAATAGTCGAACAAGGGCTTCGAACAGGGGCTTTCTTACACTTTGGGCTTTTATTTGTTTTAATGAAATCGAACAGGGGCACCCATGTGCGAGTACCTCAACCTCGTCTTCATCTTCCTGACGATCAAACAGGAGCTTCAACCTCGTCTTCGTCTTCCTAAAAGTCGAACAGGGGCTTCAACCTCGTCTTCATCTTCCTGACAGTCGAACAGGGGCTTCAACCTCGTCTTTGTATTCCTGACAGTCGAATAGGGGCTTTGAACAGGGGCTTCGAACACTTCGGCCTTTTATTTGTTTTAATGAAATCGAACACTTTGGGTTTTTATTTGTTTTAATGAAATCAAAACATGCCATCAAACTTTTATAAAATCTTATGTGGCATGCCATCAAACTTTGAAACAATTTTTTTTTTAATAATTAAAATATTAATATTTATTATTTTAATTATTAATTAAATATAAAATTACAATATATTTAAAATTTAATTTTATATAATATTATTCAAACAAATAAAATATAAATATTGATAATTAATATTTTAATAAATTTGATAAAATATAAATATTTTAATCTCATTGACCTACTTTTCTAGTTATTTGTGGACATTTATTAAGATTAAATTATCTATATTATCATATCTCAAGAACAATTAACCAATGCTAGCAGCATTTCCCTAACTCTCTAGTATGAAAGATCAAACAAATAGCATAACCCTGCACACCTAACAAGCTCTAACCAACAACATAATTCTAGTATTGATATCATGATCTCCAAATTCCACGGACAATGAAAGCATATATACTCTCATAGGTTACTTTTAACATGCCCCTTCAAAGCAAGGTCTCATGGGGAACCAAGGCCTAGACCCTAGGTGTTAATGACCATTTGAATCACCCCAAGGTTACATTGGGAACCAAATGCAAGGGACTTAAGCAAATTAAAGGCCAAGTTTTAAGTATATATATATATATATATATATATATATATATATTGGACTCACTTTTATCCCATCACCTAACATGCCCCACTCATCCCATGCCTAATGTTTCTTAGCTAGTATCAGACATAATCATAATCATCACCATTGCATTACAAATAACTACATCACATTTACCATCTTTGTTGCAAGGGATCCTAGCTACGCTAGTGTTCACTGAATTTTTGTTGGGGGATACTAGTTGAAATTTTGAACCACGCACAAGTAACAGCGCAGAAAACCAGGAACAGGAAAAGGGATGGAACCAAGAAAGGCTTCCTTTCTTTATAGAGGGTGGTAATTCCTCTCTTCTTTATAGAGGTTCATGAGAAGAATTTCACAATGGAGATTTGGCTTACTCAAGCCAACCTGAGGAGACCATAGTTTGAACTAGGAAAATCAAGCTCTAAAATCACAAAGGTGATGTGCCAACTAACCATGTGGGAAAACTTCATTGTCTCACGAATATATGCCATATAACTCAAAGGAAAATGAGTCCACCTAGGATTCACGCCACTAAGAACCCAAATATGTTGGAATAAACAAGAAATGCTCTTAGTGGTATTGATTCTGGAGAGGCCATCAAAAGTCTCTTGTATAGAGAGAATCGACTCTTAAACAGATAAATCTAGGCCTCTCTAATCATACCAATGAGAGAAAGTTACAAGAGAACCTCTTGAGTCCCAAAACAAACAACAGAACCTCCCTCAAAAAAGTGATCGTTAAACTTGATCTCATGGAGATGGCATAGCTGTGATCTTGTCAACCCTAGGATGCAATGAATCATCTTAATCGATAGTTGTTAGGAGCAAAACCCACAATTATTCAAGCATGATATGAAGACCATGAACCCAATGACATCGTGTGTAATCAAGATGAACAATGGGATTGTTGAAAAGTGTAGCAAGAGAAGGTCTTCTCTGGTGCATGCCTTAGCCAAAAAGACCATGATTTGTCTTCCTTTGCCCATGGACAACTTCGTGGAGATGGTGAATTCATGCGTAGTGTTGGAGGATCAGTTACATGGACCTTCTTCATTTTGACTACAAGTTCGAGAGGCAGTTATAAATTTAGAAGAGGATGAGTTGGGAGCTTCAATCCTTAGACTATGTTAACTATTCAATCAAAACACATGTTCTAAATTTGTAACTTTCCAATTTTAGCATGGATCGAATCAATAAAGGAGGACAAAGGCACAAAGTTTCATAGTTGTTTTGTGCACAAAGGACTGTGACAAGACACAACTCGCGAGATTGTGAGAGAGAGCAAAAAATTGTGTGAGAGATATTTGTTGTGAGTGCATATCTTGGAGGAGCCAATACGCAGCATTGAAGAGAGCTTTTCTCGTGGCATAATTGCGCAAGGAAATAGGAGTCAAGCCCTAAAGAATAGGGAGTCCTCTACATTAGCAACTAGGAAACCTATGCACAAGGAAATAGGGACTATCTGAGTGCAAGAAAGTAGGAGCAAGTTTCTATGTGTTTGCAAGGTCAGTCCAGCTAGGAAAACATGAGGACAAGATTGTTTTCAGGGTGATAGTTTTAAGAGTAGAGCAGAGCAGTTCCTTGGATAGCAATATGTTGGTCCTAGGGCTAAGGTCAAATCACATTTTATAAGGAGCCTCAAATTTATGTGCATGGAAGAAGAAAATCACAGTAGTGTTGGAAGATAATGGGGTAGGAGAGTATGTCAAGTAGGCAATAGTGCCACCTCAAGATCCCCAACGGTTAGCCCAACATACTAAGAATGACACCAAGGCAAGAAGGATCATTCTAGAGGGGGTCAGAGATCATATTATTCCTCATCTCAATGAGAAGAAGACAGTGTATGAGATGTTTAAATTTAAAGCCATCTTTAATTTGTTTCAGGCTTCCACTGATGTCACGAAGCTTGCTCTCAAAGAGAAGCTAAGAAGTAAGCAGATGAGCAAATATGAGCCCATCATCACATATCTTTCAAAGTTCACTCAGGTTCAAGATGAGCTAGGTGGTGCGGGCATCCTTCCACATGACCATGAACAAGAAGTATTTCAGCTACCTGAACGAGAAGGACATGCAATTTCAGATTGAGCTAGGAGATGGAGGTTCCTTCTAACAAATTCTGAAGCTAAATGCATTCTCCCATCATATTTCTAGAAGCACCATTATCAATACTCCATACATTCTCATTCTTGAAAGTCCCAGACAAAGTGGAAAATAAACTTCCATCCATTACTTCTAGCTTGGAAATGATCTTCAAAATGAAACCCTTGATGAATGTAGTGAGATTCCCAACAAACTTGAAACCCTTGTTTATAACCCTTGCCATAATGCCAACTAGGATGTGATCTTCAGTCTCTTTCTTGCACCTTAGCTCTAATATTATGTTGGAAAAATGTTTGAACGTGTTCGGGTCGCGTTCGAGCCGGATCGACCCTGATGAATGACTTTTGCGCCTTCAAACATTATTCCGCACGTCCTGAACACGGACGTGCTGCATGAACCCGACTCGTCCTAAATGTGCCCACCCTGAACATTGTTCTACAAGAGTCCTGCGGAAGGACCCCGTGCAGTCACAACTTAGCAAATTTGATACGGCTGCCCTCAACCAAAATGACTCGACCCAAACGCGTTTGGGCAGGCGCCCTCAGCCGAAATGACCTGACCCAAACGCGTTTGGTCGGGCGCCCTTAATCGAAAAGACCCGACCCAAACAGGTTTGGGCGGGCGCCCTCAAACAAAACGACACATCGAGCCCGAGCGAACGAAGGCACAAGGGAGCAAACGAAAAACGGGCCGCATGAACATGCACAAGGCACCTATGAGGTCACAACTTAGCAAATTTGATACGGCCGCCCTCAAACAAAATGACCTGACCCGAACGCGTTTAGGTGGGCACCCTCACACGACACAACACGGTGCACACGACCAAACGAAGGCACAAGGGAGAAACCAGCAAACGGGCCGCAAAAACATGCACAGGGCACCCATGCAGTCACAACTAAGCAAATTTGATATGCGCGCCCTCAACCGAAATGACACGACCCAAATGCGTTCAGGCGGGTGCCCTCAACTGAAACGACCCGACCCAAATGTGTTTTGGCAGGCACCCTCAACCAAAAAAACCCGACCTGAATGGGTTTGGGCGGGCGCCCCTCAAACGAAACGACGTGACTCGAATGCATTTGGGCACCCTGACACAGCACACCCGACCGAACGAAGGCACAAGGGAGAAAATGACAAATGGACTGTAAAAACGTGAAAAAGGCACCCGTGCGGTCACAACTTAGCAAATTTGATATGGTGTTTCTCAAACGAAATTTAAAAAAAAAATTATTGAAGATATTTAAAAAAAAAAACTAAACCGAATATTTTACTTTTTAACATCCACAATATTCCTCAAGACTAAGAGCTCACCTACAACATTTCATGTCAACCCTTAATGTATCCCACCATATAATGGTGAACTATGAGATCAAACAACCCCTATCTATGGTAAAACAAAATTTCAAGATAAAACAAAAAGTTGTTGAGTGATGCATTAATTTAAATTCATTCCAGGTATTAAAACTTACATTCTCTATAGGATTTTGAAATGCATAGTCACAATGTCTATAATTGTTTTTTTTTACTTAAGTACATCATTGAATGTCATGTGTTTTCCGATATGTAGTAAATTAAATGCTACCCCCCAAAAAAAGTACAAAACAAATTATTTAGCTTGAGAGTTGTAATATAAACTTTATCATAGGCCTTTAAGTGTCGGTATTCCGATGGTTTTTCCCTCAACGTTGCAAGATTGACGGTTTCCTTAAATGTCGCAAGACCGACGATGATCTCCTAAATGTCGCAATACCGACGGTTTGTCCTGTAATGTCAGTATTCCGATAGTTTGTCATGTAACGTCGGTAATCCGACGATTGTCCTAAACGTCATTGTTCCGATGATACTCCAAAAATGTCGCTAGAGCGATGGTTGTTGGCGGGATTTGAAAATTTGATAAAAATTGGGGAAATTTCTGACAATACGTCAAAAGTGTCAGAACTAAATTGTTGGAATTTTGACCAAATGCACTAGTGTGCATTGCAAAATGGCCATAGCCGTGACAGTGCCTGCATTTAAATGGAAGCTACTCATAATCCAGCTCCTGGATATGGGTCCAGTCAACAACCGTTAGTTTGATAGCTTTAGGTAGCCCAAATTCCAAATCCACCTCGACACATATACGTGCGCATGAGTATTGATCCTTTCTCACTACTTGATCAATATACTTTCTGAGGGTATTTCCAATGGTTTGGAGAGACTTTTGGTTCCAACAATGCAGTGGGAGATGTGGGAGGCTTACCCACAATAGAACAGTTGAAGGCACATATTGAGCGTGATCTAAGTTAGGGGTCCATTTATTTAAGTATAGTCCCTTAGGACCCATAAAATATGGGCCATTCCTGAAGATGAGGCTCTGTCTTCCACATTCTCAAAAACAAAAACAAAGTATCCTTTGCCTATGAAGTGACTTTTGATGCCTTCTGAGACTAAAAGAATCCAGTTCCTCTACACCTAGTCTTCCTTAACTTTGGGAAAGGGCCAGAGGCTAGTAAAATGTCCAATGAGCCCTCTTTTAGCTAAGTTCAATGCATATCGACAAGTTTCTTCGATTTGAAGGGCCATCGAAGGGATGCTATCCAGCTTCTTCACTAACATTTGCTGATATCCAGTCAGAGGCTGCTTATTGCTGGCTGCTATCATTTTCTTGAATGCAAGGACTTCTAGAGGAGGAGGAAGGGGAGCCTCGGGTCCCCCTCCTGATGCCATGGAAATTGGGAGGTCACAGGTAGGTCAGCTCTCTCTCGACCTGTCAAAGCACGTGCTAGCTGGTACAATAAAGTCATCTAGTCGTATTTTTTAACCCTAGACTAAATTAGTCTTTTTTAGTTCGGTCACTTAAAATTAATCAAATTTAGTAGTAATTCACTTGAAATAATTGTGGTGACTAACTTTTTTAGTCACCTAGTCACTAATTTCATCATTTTCTACTAGTGCATCCTCTCGGAGAAATGTATGCCAGATGATTGGAAAATGGCTCCTCAGGAAGAAAGAATTCTCCAGGGCCTCCACCTAGCACCTAGCATGGTCTCCCCAGCTTCATGAAAAACTATCTCTGACATAGGGGACACCATCAGGATCTTCAAACCTCCTCTAGAAGGATTCATCAAACTCAACTTTGATGGAGCCTTGAAGGCAATCCGGGGCAAGCAGGGGTTGGAGGGATATTTTGAGATCATCATGGCACAACAAGATTCATATATGATGACTCATGTGGCTTTGCCAGCAACAATGAAGCATAATTCATAAGAGTGCACCAAGGTATCCTCTTGGCCATCAAGCTAGGATACAGAAAGCTAGTAATCAAAGGAGACTCTCAGTTGGTTACGAACACTCTCAAAAAACTTAATCAAGGAACGAAGTGGGGCAAACTAAGCCAAAGATGGCGTACTTCTTCACATGTGCAGGGATTGGAGGATACAAACAAGAAATTTGATTATATCATTATCACCCATGTAAGGAGGGAAGGAAACAAAGCAGCTGACCTCCTGGAAAATTGTGGTTGCGCTCACCTAAATGAACCTATTGAATTAAGCATGCCTCCTAATATTGAGGAAGAACGATGGATCCAGTTGCAGAGCATCAAAGAGTAGGACAGGTCGGAGGGCAGAGCTCACCCACAGTTCTCGGACTCAACTCCCCGATCGGGGTGTAACGAAGAAGATCGGCCCTCCCATCAGTGTTAATGGTAGTGTCCGTGGGGTTGAAGCCAACCACCTTCCACATGAGTGGCAAGGGCAGTAGGTTGTACTGTCGCATGCAGCACGAGGTGAGGTAGCGGGACAGAGGCTCGCGCATGGACCTTAAAACAGGGTGGAGGAAGGCGTGGGGGTTTTTTTATGACGAAAGACTTTGGTGCAGGCGCGACAGTGGGATAACAAACCTCCATTGCACTTCCACCACGATGAAACTCAGGTATGTGCTTGGTTTCCTCTCCCTTGTTCATGCCATGTTGATGTTGTATGATTTGGGCCAGTCTTTATGGGAGCATAAGGTGATTAAGCTAGACTGGTATAGTCTTCTGCTGGGTAGGGGAGAGCGGAACCATTACGACTCTAGTTGGGGGAAGGTTGGGGTTCTTTTGGGTCTCTGCCTCTATGTCAGAGTAGGAATTGGGCATGGTCTCAACTTGCACCCGAGTGTGAGTCTCTCAGGTAAGGGATGCCAACAAGATGGAATGGTGAGGGGTCGGGCAATCCTGCCAAGGTATAGAGTTAAGGAACAGTCATGGGTTGTGTTTAGTTCAAAGGCTTTGTTGGTTTATACCACCTTGAGCTGGGCTGAGTGCACATGAGGAATGGGAGAGGGAATTCCACCTAGGCCCGAGCAATGGGCAGCGATGCCTCCTTTGTCAATTTCGAGGGTGGGAGGTATGACGAGAGAGAGGACACCAGAAGGGAGGTTAGGATATTGAAGGAAGGCATGAGCTCTTTGGGTTATGGGGATAATTTATGGGGTGTGTGCAACCGTTAGGGACAGGGGGTGGAAAAAATTAAGCAGGGTATGAGGGCAATGGGTCCGTAGAGGGACAAGAAGAGGAGAAGTCCTAGGAAGAGGCCCCTGGGTCACCTTTATTCTGATAACTGGGATGCATGGACCTTTTATCGTTTTCATTATATGGAATTATGCCTTTGTTTGATTGTGTGGACAGGTCACCTACCCAGAAACCTAGTCAAATATTGTGGGATGACATGCTCCAAGATTCCTGCAGCTCGCGACCATTCCAAGAGCCCTGCAGCTTGAGGCCGTGGCTGGAAAGATAAAGGGAAGGTGGTAGAAGCCCAACCCAGCTCACCCCTGAGCAAGCCGAGAGGAAGGAGGCCTGCAATCGATGTGATCCAAGAGGTAACGAAAGCATACCACGAGAACACATCAGAGGAAATTCAAAAGCTCATTGAAAAATGGGAAACTGACATAAATAGACATGTAGAGACAAAGATGGATACTAAGGAATGGAGAGGTTTAATACCAGATTTGGGACAAACAAGGGGCAGACTAACATAATTCAAGCAGACACTGTATCTTTATTGGTCTATGAAGAGCATCCTTGGCAAAGCCTTGGAGCAGATCTCTATGAGCCTGGTGAAATTAGCCCAAGACTTCCCAGACTACAAGAGTGAGTTCGATAAGATCAAGTTCCAGCTGAGGAAAAGAGTTCGAAAAGATAAATTTCATATTTACGATGGAGCTATGTAGTTTAATTAAGGGTTTTATTTAGTCCTAGATGGACCTTTTAAAAGCTTTGATGGAGGGCTTAAAAAATACCCTCACAAAGATACATTTTCAACCTTTGGAACATAAGTTCTTCCAAAAAAGAGTAACCCAACTCCATCGAATTCACCCTTATTTTATTTTGAAATTACAATAATATAAAAATATTTATCTTAATTGGCTTATTCATAAAATAAATAATTATGTAATATGGTTTTGTGTATTTATTTTCTAATGAGAATAATATATAAAGTAAATAATTGAAATAAAATATTTAGAAAACAATTACTTTGAATTTGTTGTATTTATGGTGCAAAATGAGAATAATATAAAAAGTAAGTAATTGAAATAAAATATTTAGAAAACAATTACTTTGAATTTGTTGTATTTATGGTGCAAAATGAGAATAATATAAAAAATAAAATATTGAAATAAAATATTTAGAAAACAATTACACCTTGAATTTAGTTTTACATGTAAACATGAAAAAAAAAATATTATAAAATAAATATTTGTGAGTTTTATTTCTAATTTATATATTCATAATATAAATATTTGTAATTTTTTTATAGTTATGATGACAATTCACATTAATATAAATCCACTTGTACATTGCCAACCAGGCAAACACAAATTTAACTACCCTACTTTATAAAACTTGACAATATAGCATACTACCTTCTTTAAATATATGGTGATTATATACTTCATTTTTAATATGATACATAAACATTTACACCACATTAACACCACATAACGTAAGTGGTGCTAACTTATGGTGATATAATTCATTTTTAATATAATACATAAACATTTACACCACATAACTTAAGTGGTACTAACTTATGGTGATATACTTCATTTTTAATATAATACATAATCATTTACACCACATTAACACCACATAACTTAAGTGGTGCTAACTTATGGTGATATACTCCATTTTTAATATGATACATAAACATTTACACCACATTAACACCACATAACGTAAGTGGTGCTAACTTATGGTGCTAAAAGAGAGCTTTTTGTTGTTGTGTATTTCATGTAATCGAGAAATGTTGTTGAATTATGAGAAAGATGAGAAAGCATTTACATAAAGAGATGAGATATTTGACTCTCAGTTGCATTCAACTGACAGAAACATGATGTGGAATATTGGGCCGCTCAGTGGGACGAACATCAATCGCATTGGCTTTAATGAATGATTGCAATCTTGTTGGAATGGCAGAGAGGAAAAACACAAAAAAACAATTCAAACACAAATCATATGAGCTATGACTTTTCCATTAATCTTCAATCTCACTCAATCACAATCACAATGAATATAATTAACCTAGCAAAGGGTATTTATCCTAAATTGTTTGACATGCACACACTTACCAAACTTATCTATCACATAACTCAACTTGCTCAATGTTCACTTAACTCACTTTCTAACTCACTCACCAAATTTATATATCACACAACTCAATGCTCACTTAACTGATTGTCTAACTCTTCATGCAAGAGTAATTACCTTACTTTAACACTCTCCCTTAATTACAACCATATGACTCAACATAAATCAAACAAGAATTAACTATGCCTTCTAGGCTTACAATAAAAAATTGACTCAAATATCACTCAAACATGCTTACTGGTCTATGTCTCAACTAGGCTTACAATGACTCAAAACTTTTGCAAATTTTCATTTTCTTTTACTCTTTTCCAAATTCTATATCCTGGAAATTTCTTCATTCTCTTTTGTGTTTTCTTGTTGTAGGCTTTCTTCACTTGTTGCTGCTACAATTTTTCTTTGACTTGTCTCGAATTTGTGCTGAAAAACAATCTAATCTTGTCTTCCACACTTTCCTCTTAAAATATTTGTTCAAACATGGATTTCTGCCATAACATTACATCTTCAAACTGTTTTCTTTACTCTGCTTCTTGCGCTTCATATTCCTAACTTTATTTCTGCCATATTTCCTGATAGCAGAATCTTATCTCTTCTTGACTCCATTGTAGAAAAATGGTTTTAGTGCATTCTTCCTTGTTTTCATAAACTTCCATATCATTCTCTTCACATTCATCATCAAGTATTGTTGCTTTCTTCCTGTAATCTGCACTCTCAAAATCATTCTTCACCATTTCATTCAATTCTTTTATTCCAGCTACTACTTTAATACTCACATCCATTTGTTCAATTGGCTTCTCAATCCATTCTTCAAATGACTTCAAATATGCATCAAATTTATTAACAAACGTGATTTCATCTTATGTTCCCATGCTATTTTAAGTCCCTGTATATTCAAAAACAATGTTAAAAACATCTTTATTATGCTCTTCAGTGAGATCTTCCTACTCTTCCTCTTCCTTCTCTACCTTCTTTTCAATTGTTTTACAAACCTATGTTGTTGCAAACATGTTGTCTTCCACTTGGCTTCCAAACACAAGTGGGTTTCTCTCGCCAAATAACAACATATCAATATGTTCTTTTTGTTGCATCATGTGAAACGAATCATCACCAGTTAATGGTTCTTCATCAAATTTAACTTCAACAATTCCAATTGTTGGATCCACCAAACAACTTTCTTCTCTATTGATAGCTTTATCTAAGCGAAACTCAATTGCTTCTTGTTTGCACACTGTTTCATGAGCAGTTCCAACTGCTTCATATCTTTTTGCTACAAAGGTAGCTTCAACCTACAATGATTCATCAAACATGGCGTTTACAATATTACCATAATCAATCTTTGTTTCAAAAAAGAAACCACACATAACATCAAAATAATTTTCATCCAGACTATGGTGGGATATCCGAGTATGCATCTGTTCAATGTCAATTTCATTGCGAATTTAAGCTTTACCAAACTCACTAGCTCCAACTGGATTCACCAATGCACATTTCACTTTGCACTCATCATTCACATGTGTTTCATCACAGTGGGCTTCACCATCTTCTTCACGATCCACGTTACGGTGGAGTGGTTGACCATTGATATGCTCAAGCTCTGTTTCACATAAAGAAGCTTCAATTTCTCTCTTTGCAATATGTGTTGCACCTTCTTCATCCATATGCTAGCTTTCATAATGGGTTTCATCATCATCTTCACCATCCACGTTACGGTGGAGTGCTTGAGCATTAATATGATCTTGCTCTGTTTCACATACAGAGGCTTCAACTTCCCTCTTTGCAATATTTGTTGCATCTTCTTCATCCATATGCACGCTTGCATAATGGGTTTCTCTAAGCTCTGTTGTCCTCATAGAGTCTTGCTCATCTACTCTCAGATCTACGTCTGATATCTTGGCATGTGACATATCCTGCTGTTGCATGTCACTCCTCCTTGCACCAAATTTTGCTTCCAGGATCTTCCATGATTCCTTGGAAGTTGTAGCTTTTTCTACTTTGCACATAACCGTTTCATCCATTGCATGTTGAATGAAACTCAAAGCTAGGGAATCTTTTCTTCTACAAGACATCTTAGTTCATCGACTATGGCTTGAACCTCTTTAAACACGGAAATTATTTTTGCCTCTTCTTTTTTATCCTTTTTCTTACTCTTCTTTAGTCGCGCTTTGCAATCCATAACTTTTGTCATAATTGCATGCATGCTTGCATGAGGCTATCTTCTATATTGCCCCCGAAAAAAATTATGATTTTTAGTATGCGCCCCCGTAAGGCACAATCTTCTCCAAAAAGCCTGTCATGCTTGACAAAATACCAAAATATTTTGTGGACTCGTACTTTAAAAATGCCTAAATTCTCTTGCCAATAATAACCACAAAATATTGTACATGCACATTGCTTTTTTTCTTTTTTAATAAAAAAAAACTTAAAAAGATATAGATATATTTTTTATACCATGCACTTGTGCAACCCTTAAAAAAATCCTCTTATAAAATCCCTTCTCGAATAACCTTTTGATAAAATCCCTTCGAACTCTCACATGAAAAAACTTAAAAAAATCCATTTTAAAAATCTTCTTCAAATCTCCTCTTCATGTGCGTTATGAAGACACTTTTAAAAAATCGTTTAACCTTTGTAATATGAAAAGCGTAGTTAAATACTTAAAAAAAAAATATCAAACTTCTTTAAAAATATCTCCTTGGAAATCTTACGTACCCGTTTCGAATATGCCAAATCTTTGAAAAGTAAATGCTCCTTTTAAAAAAAGGATACGTACTCCTTTTAAAATGCTAACGCGCTTGAACCAATGTGCATTGACTTGATACGGCTTGCGGGTTTGTTAAGGAAGTTGTCTACCCAAGCAGTGAAATAGCTTGGATGGCAGAAAATTGTCAGAATTTAGTAAATTAAAATTCAAAAATTCAGGTAGTTGGAGTGTTTGAAATCCATTTTTGATAGTGGAAATGGATTCAGCACTATCAAAAATCCTTAGGGCACTCAAAATAATAAATTTTAACAACTGTAAACATGATTCTGGGCAAATCTTTGCCGAATTTTTTGAAATCATTGTCGGAATTTGGGCCATTTCGCTGCCTCTTTAGACTACGCGCTTGTTAAGCCGTAAAACCGATTCTGCACCCTCGAAATCAATAGATAGCGATTATTGAAAATTCGTAAGCTTCACAAAATTTGCGCAGTTTTTTAACTATAAAAGTGCGGGCCTGGGCGGGTTTTGCTCTAAAAACATGCGGATCTGCGAGATTCCTTTTTGTTCAACGTTTTTGCAATTTTTTTTTTTTTTAAATTCCGGCCTTCTGCTCTTGGCCTTCTTTTTTTTCTCTGCTCGCCCATGGATTTTGTGATCCTTCCTCAGCTCTGATACCAATATGTTGGAATGGCAGAGAGGAAAAACACAAAAAAAAAAGTTCAAACACAAACCATATGAGCTGCGACTCTTCCATTAATCTTCAATCTCACTCAATCACAATCACAATGAATACAATGAACCCGACGAAGAGTATTTTTCTTAAATTGTTTGACATGCACACACTTATCAAACTCATCTATCATATAACTCAACTTGCTCAACACTCACTTAACTCACTCTCTAACTCACTCACCAAATTTATCTATCACACAACTCAATGCTCACTTAACTAATTGTCTAATTCTTCATGTGAAAGTAATTACCTTACTATAACAAATAGTACATAGTTTAAGATGCGATTTTTAGTCAATAAATTTTCCATTTTGGAGAGAGCGGAGGGGCCTATTAGGCTCGCATTTGGGATTAACGATTTTTTGGGAAAATTTTATAATACTAGAAATATCATATTTTATTATAATATTCTTTCATTAATATAATTTTTAAATTTTTATATATTTATAGTATTTATACGAGTATACGACTTTTAATTTGATGTTTCAGTTATAGTATTATCTTTTATCGAATAATTTATTATTTGTAAATTAATAAAATATTAAATTTTAATTAATTAAAATTTTATTTATATAAATATATTAATGAATTATAATGATTTAAAATAAAATATTTGAAAAAAATTAATTAAGTTTATTTAAATTATATATTTTTCAAATACAATTAAACTTAATGAATAATCAATTTATATAATTCAAATTTAATGTTGATTTATATTAAAAAAATTAATGAAGCAGAGTTTTATAAAAAATGATATTTCTTAAATTTAGTAAAGCTTAGTAAATGATTACAAATAACAAGTTTATAAAAGTAAAGTTTAATAAGCAATAATAAATAACAAGTTTTATAAATGTTAGATCTAAGATTTTTGTGATCCGTAAAGTAGATAAACGTTTTTAGTATTAATTACATTATTAGGATTTGGTTGAGGTTTTGAACCAGCTAATGAGATTTATCCTCAGGACAAGGTGAAAAAGTCCAAGAATCTTCCTGAATAAATAGTGTAGTTGCATCATTGCCCAAAATCTATCAGAAAAAAATAGTTGTTTAAAAACTAGTAGTTATATATATATATATACCTTTTAATTGGATATAATAATAAAATATTAAATGTTTTATAAAAAGTTGTAAATTTTACATTGATTAAAATTATTAATTATTATTAATTAATAAACATTATTTTAGTTAAGATAATACGTAAGAAACTATGTATTATCAAGATAAGAAAATATAAAGGAAATTATATAATATACTTATAAGAAAAAAGAATAGAAAAAAAAGAAAAAAAAAGAAAAGGGGGTTAAAGGAAAACATAGGGGAAATAAGAAAGAAGAGAATTAAAACCCTAAAAATGAGAAAAGACCAAAAGTAAAGAAAGACCTAGAAAAAAAAAAATTCATCTAGACAAAGCTGGAGTCGAACTCTTACTCAACTTTCAACCATCATCTCTATTGAGATTCCTCGCATGCCTTTCAATCTCAATAGTCTCCCTAATCTTCCTATGATGGAAGTGATCCACCCTAAAAATGACTTTGGAGTCTCAATGCAAACATCATGAAAGAATCTTTCTTAAATTAAGTAAAACTAAACAAATAATGACAAATAACAAATTCTAGAAAATAATGTGTATAGTGAAATTTTTTATTATATATTGTGTTTTTTTTTAAATCAAAAGTTGAAATGAGTTTTAATATCAATGAAAAATATCTATTTATTTATGAACATTTTTCATCATTGAGATATTCTATGGGATGGCTTTTATTTCCCATATCTACTTTTCACCTTAAACTTATTTATATGAGATTTCAAACTATAGTATAGTGGAGCTTATATTTTATAGAATAGCTTTTATTTTCCATATAGACTATATTCTTATAAGATTTCAATGAATGACATAATGAAATAATGTGATTTTTGAGATATTTTATAGAATAGCTTTTTTTTTCTAAGATGATTTTTATTTTCTATATGTGATTTTTATTCTCAAAATATTCTATGAAATTTCAACCAATAACATAATGAAATATAGTCATCCTTTAAATATAAAACTAATTTAATGAAATTTCAACCAAAATACTATCATCACTTAGATATTCTATAAGATATATATAAAAAAAAAAATTTAATATGTGATTTCCACTTTTAAATTATTTTTACAATATTCTAATTACTAAATCTATACAAACTAATTGTTGTTGAGCTTAAGCTTTGTGATGGGGATAGTTTTGAATTAATTCCTCCATATTCATCATATTTTTTTTATTAAATTAGTATGCCTCATCATCAAGACCACACTTGTTATCTTGAAGTTTTGACTCAAATAAAAAAAAGTTACAATTATGGAGAATTACTAGTTCAAAACTAATTATTTTATATCATTATTAGATTATGTTAGAGTAGTTTAAAAAATTCATAAATTAACTTGGAAAATAATCTAAATTTCTGCAAGATTATGATAACATTTGATAGAAATTTTGGAAATCTAGATTACAATTGTTAAACTTCAAAATTTTAAGTGTTCCATAAATTTTTAATGATGCTAAATCCATTTTCACGATAAAAAATAATTCAAATACTCCAAAAACAAATTCAAATTTGTAAGATAGACGATTTTGTAAAATGGGTAGACAACGCCGATTATGCTCCTAGAATTTGACTGAAATCCCAAGCGCATGAAACATGGTGTGGATATTTCGCTGCAGCATACAAGAAAAAATAAATAGAGTTTGAATGAATCATTGCGATATTTTGTGTGTGAGGGGATAGGTTTCTGGATGCCTGTTCGTGTTGGGGAAAATTCCACCACTTACTACACCGGAAATTTCGGCCATTTTTATTATATTATATCAAAATCTATAAGTTTTTTTATTATATTAATATTAATTTTAATTTTGAAAGTATTAATTTTGCAAATGATTTCAATGTTTTTAATATATATATATATATATGTAACTGTTTTTTAAAATAATAATGATTTTAGATAAATGTTATTTTGGATTAATCACATTATTAGAATTAATTTGGAAAGACATTTATTTAATTTATGTATCACAAAAGTCTAAGATCTAATAATAATTTTTAAAAATTTATTTTGTTTAGAATAGAAGGGAAGTTATAAATTTCATATTTTATTTATACTAAAACAATATATTATTATTAAAATGTTTTAATCATAATATATAAAAAAAGGTAGACTATATATATCTTTATAAATTTTAATAGTTAAATCACTGAGTAAAGGTGGGTGTTCATTGTCTCACAAACAAGGGATCTCATATATCAATTTGGTGTCTAAGAAGGTAGGAGATTACTCAAAATTCTTTAAAATTTTATTTCCATGTTAAAAGCACATTAAAAGAAGTGTGTTACTATTTCTATAGTATTTTATTTATTTAGTTATTTTAATTTTTTTTGTAAATTAAGATCTATTCATGCATTAAGATGAAACATTATAAGAAGTTCTAGTTTTCCCTAATTTTCCACTTGGGAAACAATGGCAGAGTTAAAGTTTTTTCAACATCCAAACATAAAAATTAAAAACGTTCAACAAAAAGACATAGAGTTTATAGCCTAGAATTTTCCATCCTAATATCGCTTCAAGCATGTTGACAAAAAACCAATGGAAATAGTTGAAGAGACGAAAGTAGCTATAAATTACTGAGACTCTGCTAAATTTGATTCATACACAACAATTAGATCCCTATTGTTGCCTAATGAGCCACTAACAGAATGAGAGAAAAAATAATTTCACACCGCAAACTAGTTTTTCACATATTCAATTACAAATATGATACATACATACATACATACATACATGCATATATATATATATATATATATATATATATAGTTTAAACTAGATCGAAATAATCCAAAACTTGGAGATTGTGGTTGAGAGAATATCTCAACAATTTGCAACAACCCAATCCAAACCAATTCTAATAATGTAAGTATTAATCCTAACACCATCCCTTAATACTTACACTACAAATATCAATATAGAAAACACATACAAGTCACATCTATCTAGTATGGTCTTCATTAGTACTTATACCCACTCTAGAGTCTCACAGACTACTTTCTCCACCACAATTTCGAGCTTATGACTTGACCCATTTAAGATGAAATCACTTCTAACCATCAATGGTGTATTTGTAATACTGACAATGCTGGGGAACACTGAAAAATAGTCTTGATACTAAATCACTTTATGGACATACTTCCATCCCAACAATATGCATTGAAACACATACTCCCAGTTATATAGGTAAGTGGTGTAGGTACTTAATTTATTCAAAAAGCAATCATACAACATGACCTTTTCCACATACACACTTACAAACATGTAATGGTAACCTGTAACTAATGTTCCTTAAATGCCAAAGAACAAAAAATACCACCAACATATAAAATATTGTAGACATAACCTAACTAGAGAAGTGTTCTTTCTGCACCGAAAAATGTGAAGAACCACTAGTTTAAAATTATGTTGCTTTGTTCATTAATTAGTTCACATTTCTTTTAACTACACGACCATGCATATCAACACCACAACAAAATTCCTAGTGAACATAATATACCTACACCATCCTGACTATCATTTGTGCCATGTCGTTGATAGCGAGTTTTTTCCCACGTACATAGATCAAACAAATTACACTAATACATACAACCTAATTGCATAGGTCCCTGAGACTTTGGATCATACATACCCATCTTTGTTTCCTCTAGGAATATTTTTTGTCCATAGTGGACACAAATCCAATTTCTTTGCTCAAATCATTCCTGAATGAAATATATATGTGGCACAAATCCCTCTGTGTAACCATTATTTTACTCAGTTCTTCTTTAGAGGATGAATGAAAGAGCATGGAAAAACATAATTTTCACAAGATACCATTTTTCGTTCTCTTATGTTCTTTGAGCACTGGAAATTATTCAATCACAAGAAAATGATAGAAGTTAGCAACAGGTTGTTGGCCAATACTGATAGGATTGTACAATACCTCTAGAACATGCAAACATTTTCATGTCTAGGCAACACTAATAGAGGATGAATGCCAAACCAACCACAAAGGATTAGTATTGTCTACTTCATTTGTGACATATACAAATTCTGTATTTGCATTAAGCCTCTCCTTTTGATTTTCCAGAAAACTTTGAAGAGATCACTTGGTGAGGGATTGGCTATAGTACACATGTGAAGCAATTCAAAAGTAGATAAACCATGGATGAGAATCACTTTCACACGTGTGGAAAAACTAATTCTCTAAACTACCATTTTCCAATTTTCAAGGCAGATATGAATTCCAATGCAAGATTGATATTCTAAGATGCATACATCACCCAAAAATGGTTATTGTATGAAACTACATTGGGGGATTTATTTCCAGTTTCTTGAATGATTTCCTATTCCTCTGATGAGTTTCTTAGAATAGTTCATGATAGAGAGACTGAAGATTGTAGCAGTCACATTCTCTTTGGATTACCAGGCATAGAAATTCGATGGCTTCCATGATTATAGCTTTTTTGTTCTCGTAGATGAAAGATTAAACAAATCCATACTGTTGGGGTCTTGTGTTTTGATAGATTGGAAAAATCAAAAGACAAGGAAACATCAGAACCAATATTTAGAGTTCCAGGATCTAGTCCTCCTATTCTCAGAGAGGGATCTCTCAAATTGTTTGCAAAGGTATGTCTTTTTTGCTTTTAAGTATTGATTTTAGACTAGTTATGAATTACAAGTGTTGTTTGATTTGTTTGTTTGGTTGAATTGATACTGCAGAACATGAAAGGTCTAGGAAAGATAGCTAGAAAGAGGAAATATCTGATTCATTGGGCAATGGAGTCAAAATGAAGTTGGTAACAGGCTCACAAATAGATATGGGATATCAAAGGGCAAATCTAACTTGGCCAAAAGATCCTTTAGTTTTGTGAATGAGGTGAACATTAATGATTTTTGAAAAGAGAGGTTTAATTCTCAACAAAGGGAATTTGAATAACATAACTTGAACATAAAGAGGCATTTGATAGATAGGGCTAACCTTGAATTATACAAACCACTCTTTAAGCAAATAATGACTTCAAGACAACTTTTAAAATGAAATCTAAGATTCGGGGAACTCCCTATTTCCTCAAAGATTTTATTTCAAAGGAATTAGAAAACACGAAAGAGTCAGTGATAATTGCAGTCATAGAAGAGGGAACTCCTAAAAATCGATTATTACAACTATAAAGACCTTTGAAACAAATATTCTAGCAGGAACAAAGGGTATGCTAAAAACATACCTCTTTGGAAAACTACAAACAATGGTACTTCAAAGGGAGACTTCAAAAACAATTTTCAAGTGGTAGTAGACAAGCAGGGAAAACCATAAATCATGTTGAAACCAACTATTTGAACTATTAGAGAAATAAACAAGCATGAGGACTAAAGAGAAATATTGAAGACTCTAAAATACCTCAGTAGAAGAAAACATAGAACAGTGAAGGATAAACAGGTCTAAGGTGCTTCCATGAGTCATTTCCTAGCCTAAAATTTTTATCCTACTGTAGTAAGAAATTATGAAACATAATGAAAATAGGAAAAACAACAGACAGTTCATAATACATCACCAACAGCCAAGCTCAGGGATCCAATGATAGAGCCTTCTCAAGAACAATCATGTCACAACATCATCAAGCTTCCAAGACTTCGATTTCTTCTTCAACTTCAATAGACTATGTATTATTTCAGATATTTTTCAGCATTACAACGAGTGATCAACCAACCTTTTACAATGTTCTCCTCAAAGATATTTCATAAGAAAATGAGGACGTGGAAGAGTTCCTAGGGTTGAAGTGTAATTAATTCTATACTAAATGCAACTCCTAGCCTTGAAAACCATGCAAGGCATAAGGAAAGAATGCATCTAATTACAACTCTGTTTCATTTACTCTGTTTCTGATTTTTAGGCTTAATGGGTAAAAAATATTGACTTTAAGGCTCTTCTTATCTTTATAATAACTTCTACTAACAGTTGGGATATTTGTTTTGCTTGTAATAATTGTTCAAGCTGTCTTTGGCCTTAATGTTTTGGACTAAGATTTGATCTGGGTATTCCTTTGAGGCAAAAAGCTGCGAGGTGGCAATATAGTAGTTGGGAAATCAATTCACCCCTTTGATGTGGCTCTGAGGTGTCCTTCGACTAATATTTATCTATAAACACAGTGATTTATCTTTGGATCTGTGTTTAGGCTTGATTAAGCCATAATCTTCATCTTTGACACTGATACATTTTTATAATTGATGCTGACTGTGTTTTGCTTCTTGCAGGTGCACAGAGGTTTTATTGGATTTTTTGCTCAGAAAACAGATAATCATGACTTATCGGTTCCCTAAAAACATTTAATTATCCATTTGAAACCCTTTAATATGTATCAAAAGGTCGCAAGGATCGTCATCCTTGACCAATAATAGTGTAATCATCTGCGGGAGGATTCAAATTTAACTTCATTAAAACCTGCATAAAAACACACAAAAATTACTTAAAACCTGCGAATTTATGGTTTAAACTGCTTAGGAGGGTTGGTGGAAGCATTTCGGAGCGATGCGGAGGAAGTGCAAATGCAAGCGATGGGGGAAAAATCTTGGCAGAATAGCTAACTAGGTGAAAAATGCAGTTTGGGTGTGACAGTGAATATGGACCATTAGATTATAAAGATCAACGGTGGAGATCATTCAGTGAAATACTTGAGAGAAAATATGGAGGGTGAAATGAAAGGGTCGCGTTATAACATAAGTCGTCCAATCTTAGCAATCAACGACCAAGATTAAAAGTAAAAATAACATTGCAGAGGACGGTGGTTTGGTGGAAAATCAGCAATGGTTTGGTGGTATGTGGTTTTTTTCTTTTGGAACGTGATATAGGTCTGCGTTCGACACGTGGATTTCTAAAACCACCCATATTGCGTAAAAGTTGCGCACTGTGGGAAGGGCTCAAAATTTACGTGATATGGATTCTAGGCCGTTGGATTCGATGATCCAGATCTAACGGTGTGGGTTGAGCGCGATAGATGAAGAGCTGCGTGGTGATAAGGGTATGCGGGGTCCAGGTTACGTCAGCAAAATTGGTGCGCACTGGAGGGGTAAAATAGACCATCCGATCGTTAAATTTCTTTGACAAATGGTTAAAATTGGAAAAAGGGGCGGATATGAAAAATGTAGGGAAAAGAAAACAGGTGGAAGAATGGGGCCTCATGACCTTAGATCTTTGAGATCGATGGTCAAGATTCATTTAAAACTTTTATGTCGGGAAACAAAAAATATATAGAAAAGATAAGGTTTCAAAGGAAATGGTGGATAAACAAGGGGAAGAGAGGGGCCCACCTTTTGTATAAGGGCGGAAGGAAGGATGAATGTGGACCGTCAGATCTGGAGGATCGGCGGACCAGATCTGACGATGGAGGACAAAGAGAAGGGCAGGGTTAAAACAAAAGAAGCATTGTGAGCCGTTGGATCTAATAATGATCAACGGCGGAGATTTGATCGCAGGATCACATCGACGGAGGAAAAAGGGTAAAGCAACAATGAAATGTGTCGATGTGATTTAGCACGGACCGTTAGATCTAGGAGAGATTAGTGGTTAGGATTAAATCGGCAGGATTATATCAGAGGGCTCATGGAATGGATGAGCGCGATGTGATGAGCATGGACCGTCAGATCTGGCAGAATGAACGGTCGAGATTTAATCGCATCGGAAAAAAATGAAGAGGCCAAAATACCGAAGCCTTTTATTTTGCGATGCACGATTAAGCGCTGACCGTTGGATCGAATTCAGAGATTAACGGTGGAGATTTGATCGGCGGCCACGATGGTGAAGGACTTATGACAAAGCATGATTAAATATGAGCCGTTGGTTCTTGTGGATTCAACAGCTGAGATTTAATCGGAGGATCATAATCAGCGGAGGTCAAAGGAAATGGATAAGAGATTTGTGATTGCCGATTTTGCGATGGAGCGAGAGCCGTCGATCTAAAAACTAGATCGACGATGGAGATTTAATTATAAAGGAAAAAGGAAGAAAGGCGGGTTCAGAGAAGGGATCGATATGGACCGTTGGATCTAGGCGCAATAGATAAGATCAACGGTGGAGAATCAAACACGCAATCGCATCGGCTGGAGGCCAAAAATCATAAAAACAAGTAAAAATGTGTTCTACGATGAACATTTTTAATGTGATGAAGCGCTTAGCACCTAGTCTTGGCGCAGGTCATATGTGGAAAAAGGGGCTGGGACTTAAGGCCGAAAGGGGCTTAAGGCCTTATGGAAAATTAAGGTTTTTAGGGCAAAATGAGGGTTTTTCAGAGGTTTTTGAAGGTTTCGATAAGAGTAAAAAGGGGTTTTAAACCTTATAAAAGGATCTTACAAGGCTTTAAAGGGGATATTGAGGAAATGATAGGTAAAATGAAAGGGTTTTATGGACGAAATGGAGGAGGAAATGGAGAAGTATAATGATGAAAAATGGAGCTTTTAAGCAATCTTTCTTTTGGTAAAACAACAGGTATTTTAGGATAAAAGGGAAACAACAATGAATATTAACTCAAAGAGTAATAAAAAAACTTCAAATGATGATAATTTTTTCAAAAGGAACTATCTCTTTGAAGGTTTGAAAAACAAAATTAGCCACCACTGGGTATAACAAAATTTATAGGTGGCTAACAGTGGATCCACTTGGGGAAGACAACTGGTTCTTTAGGTGTCTAGAACCTCAGCTGTAAATCTTTGGCTTTCCAATAAACCAGTGCCTTTATCCATTGGGCAACAACCTTTTTTTTCATTTGGCTGACCTTCTTTAGATCTGATAATCTCTGCAGCAATCTGAAACAATGGAACTCTATCAAAACAACATCTCTGCCTACCCATTCTTTATGATCCTAACATTTTTTTCTTCTTTCAGATTGCATTTGGACTAGCAAACTCTCTTCATCAACATTTTATTCTTTTTGAAAAATAGGAAACTAATATAAGTCTAATCTTATTCCTCCATGAGTTCAGATTAAGCAGTTGAACTCACAAGTTTCTCTACCTAACTACTATCTGTTAAGATTAGACTGTCTAACAAATTTTTATTCTCTAAATTCTAAAACAAAAATTTTAAAGCAGCCAAGTCAGGATTAGACAGTCTCACTTGTTGCTGATCTATGGCATAAAAACAAGCTACACATAGACTAAAATTTGCAGAAACTTTAAAACAAAAATGGTGCAGGCTTAAGATATGAAAATTAAAACCTCCTTCATTATCTTTTCAGCTCTGATTTTGAATTTGTTTGAGCTGTCTTTTCTCTCTCTCTAGTTCAAGTTTTGAGCCTATTAGAACCAGTTTTTCATTCAATATCAAAGGTTTAGGATTTGAGCATGTTTGAACCTTCTTTCTTCTAACCTAATCTATCTTACTGATAAGCCAAGATTGAGCTATTTGGTAAATCTAATTCACTAACCTATCAGCAGTAAAAGCTAATTAGTCATGATTAAACTGTATGACTAACTAGAAGTGTGTTTTTAGGAGTGGCATTTGAGCTTGCACACTTTCAAACTTTGTCTCTCTTTTTGGTATGGGGCTATACCTTTCTTATTTTGACAATCTGCATTCTTTTCTCTTTTCTATTTTTTTTTTGTATTTTTCTTTTTCTTTCAAGACAAAAATCAACAACTAACTAAATGCTCAAAGCTGAGCTTTATTTGACATTCCTACCTAACCTAATCTAACTTGGAATATTTACATGTTTTTAGCTGATGAAATCTCTTTTTCAGTACAACCAATCCAGTAAATGATTCCATGATTGGTCCTCCTCCATCTCTTTGGGCAGGCTGGACAAACAGGTCCACTCCCATTCCTTTTGTTTTTTAGCAGCAGTGCTAAATAATCTTCTTTCTTTTGGTAATCCAGTGCTCCTAATAACCTTTATCCCTCCTTCAAATGCCTTCAAAAAGTGAGCATAGGGATCTTGAAACAATGCCTGGTTGTGAGTATTTGAAATATATGTTTCGACCAAGATTATCTCTTCTTTCTCCACTAGATCAAGGTAAATATTATCTTGAGAAAGAAAAACTTCCTCATCTTCATTATTATCTGAACAAGAGGATTCACCATATATTGCAGTGTTGTCCTCTTGTAGTCCTGGTATGCTCTGATTTAGTAGACTATACTCTATGAAGAGATCATCATGTTCTTGAGCAGGGGTATCTTTTATTACCTCAATCCTTTTAGGAGAAGGCTCCTTATCTTCATCCTACTCAAGAAATTACTCTTCCTTTTTAATATCAACCTTACAACTAATAGATTGCTGATTCCCAATTATGTGAAAGCTATTTCTGATGGATTGGATTGGCTTATTGCTGCTTTCATGCTGATGATAATGAAATTCATGAAACCAATCCACTGCTAGTTGCCCTGCATGATCAGTTTCTACTTGAAGCTCATCAACATCATCAGATTGATCAAAAATTGGCAAATCATTAGTATAAACAATCTCACCAATCAAGCATATTGGGTTATTAGCAAGTTCTTCTTTATTATGATTTACAAAAGAAATTTCTAAATTTTTACAACAAAGTTCTCTATGTGAATGGGAAAGAGTATTTGTTTTGAGAAAAGTTTCAGAGACTGGCTATTTATTAATAATCTGATCTATCCATTTTTCTGTCAAAGGGGAAGATTTTTCTATATTCCTTTGAACAGGAGTACAGGAGTTTTCTGTCTCTTGTGAAGACTGATTTTGAGGTTGGATGTCCTCTTGAGCCTCAGCTATAAGGGATGATGAATCATTATTCATGATTTCAGGAACATCTTGAGGAATTTCTTCTGTTCCTTGATTGATTTCTTCCTCAATTGATTCATCTAGGTTTTTATGATAGTTTTCTTGGGTATTAAATTCATGAATGGCTACTATGAGATCCTTAGGTTGCCAATTTCGTAAATCTTCATGAAATTTTACAAGGTATTCTATGAGGCCCTCATATTGATTACAACAACTTCCCTCTAATAATAGATAAGGGGAATTTTCCTTGTAATGATCATAACATGTCATGTGGAGGTCTCTTAGAGAAAACAAACTACCAGTTCTTAACCATTCATACCAATCCCTAGCTTTTCCTTCTAATGTTAACATGAACATTTTCATTAGGTAGTCCTCATGCCATTCAAATTTTAACCTCCATACATGTATATGGAATCTGATGAGATGTAATAGAGGGTCATCAAACTTTTCACCTTGAAAAATAGGCAAGTTGTCATCCCAATTTACCTGGGGCATCTTATGTGGAAACCAAGGGATATGATCTCTACTCATTGGGGCATATCTTCGTTGTATCCTTGGAATCATGTTTGTAAATCAGGAAAGAGGTCACTGTGTCTATTCAACCAGTTCAGAGTTCTTTACTAGTGGATTCATTAGGTCTTTTGGGATTGTGGAGTCGCCAAGTGGAAGATTTTGAACTTTGTTTTCCACCAACAACATGATTGGGTTTTCTCAATGCATTCCCAGGAGAGTTTACAAGGACTAGTGAAGTAATAGGGCTAATGGAGGCTAGTGGAGTCACCAGGTGGAAATTTTTAGCTCTTTTGAAGGTAAAATGTTTTATGGTCCACCACCATGTTTATTAGGAAGCCAATCTGAAATATTTTTGGGTTTTTCTAAGTTTCTATGGTTATGAGCGTGTCCTATGTACGATATTAACACTTAGCTAGCTAAGCCATAAGAGTAGACTCTGTTTTTCAGCGATCCAAATAAGTCTTATCATAATTACCATTTTCTTTAGTAGTGCTTGAAGAGAGCTACTTATACTATCTTGGATAGTGAGTGTTTTGTTTTAAGGATTTTACTCGGTGTCTGCCTTGATCGCTATTATGTTGGGGTCCTATGTTTTGATAGATTGGAAAAATCAAAAGACAAGGCAACATCAGAACCAATCTTTAGAGTTCCAGGATCTAGTCCTCCTGTTCTTAGAGAGGGATATCTCAAATTGTTTGCAAAGGTATGTCTTGTTTGCTTTTAAGTATTGATTTTAGACTAGTTATGAAGCACAAGTGTTGTTTGATTTGTTTGTTTGGTTGAATTGATACTGCAAAACATGAAAGGTCTAGGAAATATAGGTAGAAAGAGGAAATATCTGATTCATTGGGCAATGGAGTCAAAATGAAGTTGGTAACAGGCTCACAAATAGATATGGGATGTCAAAGGGAAAATCTAACTTGGCCACAGGGTCCTTTAGTTTTGTGAATGAGGTGAACATTAATGATTTTTGAAAAGAGAGGTTTAATTCTCAACAAAGGGAACTTGAAAACATAACTTTAACATAAAGAGGCATTTGATAGATAGGGCTAACCATGAATTCTACAAACCACTCTTTAAGAAAATATTGACTTCAAGACAACTTTTAAAATGAAATCTAAGATTCAGGGAACTCCCTATTTCCTCAAAGATTTTATTTCAAAGGAATTATAAAACACGAAAGATTCACTGATAATTACAGTCATAGAAGGGGGAACTCCTAAACATCCATGATTACAACTATAAAGACCTTTGAAACAACTATTCTAGCAAGAACAAAGGGTATGATCAAAACATACCTCTTTGGGAAACTACAAACAATGGTACTTCAAAGGGAGACTTCAAAAATAGTTTTCAAGTGGTAGCAGACAAGCAGGGAAAACCATAAATCATGCTGAAACCAAATATTTGAAATATTAGAGAAATAAACAAGCATGAGGACTAAAGAGAAATATTGAAGACTCTAAAATACCTCAGTAGAAGAAAACATAGAACAGTGAAGGATAAACAGGTCTAAGGTGCTTCCAGGAGTCATTTGTTAGCCTAAAATTTTTATCCTACTGTAGTAAGAAATTATGAAACATAATGAAAACAGGAAAAACAACAGACAGTTCAGAATAAATCACCAATAGCCAAGCTCAGGGATCCAATGATAGAGCCTTCTCAAGAACAAGCATGTCACAACATCATCAAGCTTCCAAGATTTCAATTTCTTCTTCAAATTCAACAGACTATGTATTATTTCAGAAAGTTTTCAGCATTACAATGAGTGATCAACCAACCCTTTACAATGTGCTCCTCAAAGAGATTTTATAATAAAATGAGGAGGTGGAAGAGTTCCTAGGGTTGAAGTGTAATTAATTCTATACTAAATGCAACTCCTAGCCTTGAAAACCATGCAAGGCATAAGGCAGGAATGCATCGAATTACAACTCTTTTTCATTTACTTTGTTTCTGATTTTTAGGCTTAATGGGTAAAAAATATTGACTTTAAGGTTCTTCTTATCTTTTTAATAACTTCTACTAACAGTTGGGATATTTTTTTTCTTGTAATAACTGTTCAACTATCTTTGGCCTTAATGTTTCGGACTAAGATTTGAATTGGGTATTCCTTTGAGGCAAAAAGCTGCGAGGTGGCAATATAGTAGCTGGGAAATCAATTCACCCCTTTGATGTGGCTCTAAGTTTTCCTTCGACTGATATTTATCTATAAACTCAATGGTTTATCTTTGGATCTGTGTTTAGGCTTGACTAAGCCATAATCTTCATCTTTGACACTGATTCGCTTTTATAATTGATGCTGACTATGTTTTGCTGCTTGTAGGTGCGCAAAGAGTTTATTGGAGTTTTTTATCAGAAAACAAATAATCATGACTTATTGGTTCCCTAAAAACATTTAATTATCCCTTTGAAACCCTTTAATATGTATCAAAAGGTCGCAAGGATCGTCATCCTTGGCCAATAACAGTGTAATCATCTGCAGGAGGATTCAACTTTAACTTTATTAAACCCTGCATAAAAACACACAAACATTACTTAAAAGCTGCGAATTTATGGTTTAAACTGCTTAGGAGGGCATGACAATGAATATGGACCGTTAGATTAGAAAGATCAGCGGTGGAGATCATTCAGTGAAACACTTGGGAGAAAAGATGGAGGGCGAAATGAATGGGTTGCGTTATAACATAAGCCGTCCGATATTAGCAATCAACGGCAAAGATTAAAAGTAAAAATAAGATTGTGGAGGATGGTGGTTTGGTAGAAAAATGGCAGCGGTTTGGCAGTATGTGGTTTTTTGCTTTTGGAATGTGATATAGGTCTGTGTTCAACACGTGGATTTCTAAAACCACCCATATCATGTAAAAGTTGCGCACTGTGGGAAGGGCTCAAAATTTACGCGATATGGATTCTAGGCCATTGGATTGGATGATCCAGATCTAACGGTGTGGGTTGAGCGCGATAGATGAAGAGCTGCAGGGTGAAAAGGGTATGCGGGGTCCAGGTGACGTTAGAAAAATTGGCGCGCAGTGGAGGGGTAAAATAGACCATCCATTCGTTAAATTTCTTTGACAAATAGTTAAAATTGGAAAAAGGGGCGGATATGAAAAAATGCAGGGAAAAGGAAACAGGCAAAAGAATGGGGCCTGATGACCTTAGATCTTTGAGATCGACAGTCATGATTCATTTAAAACCTTTATGTTAGGAAACAAAAAATATATAGAAAAGATAAGGTTTCAAAGGAAATGGCAGAGAAACAAGGGGAAGAGAGGGGACCACCTTTTGTATAAGGGCAGAAGGAAGGATGAATGTGGACTGTCGGATCTGGAGGATCAACGGCCGAGATCTGATGATGGAGGATAAAGAGAAGGGCGGGGTTAAAACATCAGAAGCATTGTGAGCCGTTGGATCTAAGAATGATCAACGACAAAGATTTGATCGCAGGATCACATCGGCGGAGGACAAAGGGTAAAGCAACAATGAAATGTGCCGATGCGATTTAGCGCGGACCGTTAGATCTAGGAGAGATCAACGGTTATGATTAAATCGGCAGGTTTATGTCGGAGGGCTCATGGAATGGATGAGCGCAATGCGATGAGCGCGGACTATCGGATCCGACGGAATGAACGGTCGGGATTTAATCGCATCGGAGAAAAAGGAAGAGGCCAAAATACTGAAGCTTTTGATTTTGTGATGTGCGATTAAGCGCTGACCGTTGGATCGGATTCAGAGATCGACGGTGGAGATTTGATCGGCGGGCGCGATGGTGAAGGGCTTATGACAGAGCATGATTAAATCTGAGTCATTGGTTCTTGTGGATTCAACGACCGTGATTTAATCAGAGGATCGCAATCGACGAAGGTCAAAGGAACTGGATAAGAGATTTGTGATTGCCGATTTTGCGATGGAGTGAGAGCCGTCGATCTAAAAACTAGAACGATGGTGGAGATTTAATTATAAAGGAAAAATGCAGAAAGGAGGGTTTGCAGAAGGGAGCAATATGGACCGTTGGATCTGGGCGCAATAGAGAAGATCAACGGTGGAGAATGAATCGCGCAATCGCATCGGTTGGAGGCCAAAAACGATAAAAACAAGTAAAAATGTGTTCTGCGATGAACATTTGCGATGCGATGAAGCGCTTAGCGCATGGTCTTGGAGCGGGTCATATGCGGAAAAAGGGGCTGGGGCTTAAGGTCGAAAGGGGCTTAAGGCCTTATGGAAAATTAAGGTTTTTAGGGCAAAATGAGGGTTTTTTAGAGGTTTCTGAAGGTTTCGATAAGAGTAAAAAGGGGTTTTAAAACTTATAAAATGATTTTACAAGGCTTTAAAGGGGAATTCGAGGGACTGAGAGGTAAATGAAAGGGTTCATGGATGAAATGGAGAAGAAAAATGGAGAAGGGTAAAGGAGGGAAAATGGAGATCTATGAGCGGTTTTTCTCGTAGTAAACAACAATTATTTTAGGATTATGAGGGAAACAACAGTGAAGATTAACTTTAAAGGGTAATAGTGATCACAAAAACTTCAAAGATGATAAGTTTTTCAAAGGGAACTATCTCTTGAAGTTTTGAGGACAAAGTCTAGCCACTTCTTGGTATAACGGAGAATTTATCGGTGGTACAACAAGCCCTAACCATGAGATCTGTATCTCACGAAAATATTTCGAACCAAGATACGAAAGTTTTACAAGAAGTTCACGAGGATATGTTCGCAAATGGTTTTTTTTTTAACGTGCGAACCTTCATATAAAAAACTTTATAGCAAAAATTACATGATGACTGTTTAAGTGGCGAAACCTAGAATCCAAAGCTTTAGTACGAATGTTATGAAACCAACTCACATGACCTAGAAGAAAAGAGAGATCAACGACTTAGAAATCAGACTCTTCGAGAAACCTTCATTTCATTACATAAATGAACAATTCTTGGATAGCGCAAATGATAAAACATCCTTTCTATATATAAAGTCCATGGGGTCACGGTATAGTAAATGGCCAGGCTATGATAATAATTTAAGGGCACAACAATAACAATAGTGGGATTTTATGGGAACAATAATAAAAATATGGGAACTAAAAGGGTACAAAAATAACAATAAGGGGGCTACACTAACAACAATAAGGGACTACACTAGTAGTATAGGGAACTAACAACCGTACTAAATAGAAACATTGTGCTGGAAGATCTATGTTGAATATATAAGCGTATAAGTGGTGTATGTGTGAAGAGGAAATTATCATGGTTTGTTGTAAATGGACTTGATTGTTTAAATCCAAGAAACAGAGTTTAAATGTGCTTGATAGTAGGTAATTTAATCCAATTGTTTCCATGCATGTGGTTGAGTAGAGTAGATACACCACTGACTGCACATTTCTTTAATCAACCTTGGCACACATGTGGAAGAAGCAACAAATATATTGAGTCAATATAGCAACACAACACCACATGTTCAATTGAAATTTATAGTGTAATGGGTTACAATGACTGCTCAAAACAAAATCTTCAGGTCGAAAAGGATGTAAGTCACCATTTAATTAAAATGGGTTCTAAACACTCCAAATTGTGTTTTGTTTTTTTTGAAAGTGGACTTCTGATCTTTGAAGCTTTGATTATTTGTATATCTGTGTGAATATGCAAGCATTTGGTATTAATGATATTTGACTAAGAGTTGGAGGGACAAGTTGAAGAGAAAAGAAAGGATAAAAATGCCTTTGAAGGTGTTGGAAATCAAGCTCAAGTGCCGGTGAAGTAGAGGAAAATAATGTGGACAATTTTTCATTGTTGAAGAACTCCACTGTTAATGGATCCTCCATGTCTTTGTTATCTATGCCCAAGTTCAGTATTCATATTTAGTGATTGGGCACAATTTTGAGCTAAAATTTTACAATGAAAATGATCAGGTGATCATGTCCAAGTTTAAAAAATGCTCAAAAATGGAAGTACTCAGAAATGGTTGTAGTCTGAACGACCAGAAAGGTCTAGTCACGACGATTCTGGAATTGTGAATGGTTCTCAAAATCGACATCGTATGTGAAAGTTATGAAGGTTTGAAATCTCTAGTAAACTCCATTTTTTAGTTGACCAAGATTGAATTTTATGAATTTGGAAAAAATTAAAAAAATAATATTCCAAGGAATATTCCCTAGAATATTCCATAGGATGGACCAATGGGAGGCTGCCACGTGGTAGGCTTGGAGGCCACCACGTGGCCCCAGATTATGGAGAATTTGACATATTAAAATTATTTCGAGTTAATCGGGTTTGAACCTGAGACCTGGCAGATTCGAGCAGGGTGCCCAACCAGTCGAGCTTAACAGTGATTCTTAATAGTGTATGGACCGCATATTTATTTATGGTTCAAATTTTATTGGGCGGAAAAAAATAAGGGGCTAGCCTAGATGTCATAGGACCGTCGCCCAAAAACCATGTTCCAAAACTTGACCACGGCGGAAATGGTTATACAAACCGTGCATGTGGCCAGCGTCAACAACGACATTCAATAATAGTTTTATGTTATGGTTAAGCTGGAATGGTTATGACAAACGGTTCGGATGGCAGTTTAGGCAGCGGCTTGGGCGCAACGGTCACATGTGATCGCCCATAACCTGAAATTTAATTCTTGTCGTAATGGTCCCAACATATCTGGTGCCTTCCGCTAATTTTTGGGAGTTGGCCAAAATGGCGCAGTTAACTGAAGTTCCTGCAGTTTTGGAGGAGGATTTTGGGGGACACTGGGAAAAAAAAATTTTTGGTCATAACTTTCTCAATTTTCGACCAAACAAGATGAAATTTAAGTCAATTTTTGGTTTCTTGAGCATTATGGAGAGTTTGGAATAGGTTTTAGAGTGAACTTGATGTGTTCTACATGTTTAGCTTGGCCGGGGAAGTTTTGGGCAGCCTTTAGGGCCATCGTGGAGTTGGAGGGGAGGCAACATTTTGGATTGTACTGTATTTGAGTCAGAAACAAAAGCCATTTCTAGCTAATTTCTATCTTTTGAAGTCGAATTTACAGTTTCTTTTGCCTATTTAGGCATATTTTTCACTATGTAACCATTTTGAGCAAATTAATAGAACAGGGACATGCCATTGGGGAGCCTTGGATTGGCAGATGTAGCCCAAGAGGGGTGAACTGCCTCAACATTTTGTTGTGTTATATTATGGTGAATTTTACTTGTTGTGTATTTCTGCTATGATATTTTAAACAATAAATTTAAATAACAAATCCTCACACATAAAACTCATAAACATTACCAAAACTACTTTGTTTAACCTGCAAGTCATGGGGAACACTTTGCACACTAAATTATATGGAAATCGATACTTTGAATAGCATTAAAAATAGTTCCATTTTCATATCAATTGGTATCAGAGCTAGATTTTTACTCTTCATTTGTTCTTGTGCAAAGATATAGTTGACTATTTGCAAGTTTTGATGGTTACTAGGGTTAAGCTGAAGAGAGGGGAAGGACAATTGGTTAGAGCACAAAGTAATCCTCAACCAAGGAGGCCCGGAGTGACATGAAATCCACCTTCTAATTCACCTCCAAGAGCCATATAATAAGCCTCAAGCATGTCTTCAACAGAAGGAGAAGTTCCTGAAGACATTGATCCCAAAGAAGAAGAACGGGTGTTCCGAAAGGCTTTCTTGGACATGACGGAGATGGTGAGGATACTCTACCAAGAAAGGAATGACAGGCTTGTAAGAGAAGGGTCTAGACACTAGAAAGAAGGAGAGGGTTCTTCAGGAGGAAAGAAAAAGTGATGACAAGTCAAAGAAAGGACATGGAGGTAATAGTGATCCACCATTCCCATCTTCATCCTCTTCCTCTACATCGTCATCCTCTACTTCGGTGAATCAGTCTCACAAGTCTAAAACCACTGGTAAAAGTCCATTTTTAAAGCTTGATGTTAAATTTGAGTTGCCTATGTTTAATGGTGAGGTCAATGCAGAGAAACTTGACAATTGGATAAGACAATTGGAAGTTTATTTGAGGATACAAAACCTTCATGAAGACTACACCAAGATTCAGTTAGCCTCTTTGAGAATGGAAGGAGTAGCATTGGTATGGTGGGAAGCCAAGACCAAGGATGAAATTAAAAAACATGGTAAGATCACTTTATCATGGGCTGAATTTATTTCCACAATTAAACAACAATTTTATCCATTAGCTCATTTACAAAAGGCTATCATGAATTGGAAAAGTTTTAGACAACTTAAGGGACAAAGTGTTCAAGATTACACTCAAGAGTTTAGACGAAGGGCTTTATTACTTGGAATTGATTTGCATAGCCAAGAGACTTTGCTGAAATATATAGGTGGTTTACACAACTATCTTATACATACTATCCTTATGTTCAATCCTACTAGTCTAGACGAGGTTTGTGTCCAAGCCACGCATTTAGAGGCTAGAGGTAAACAATATTTTGATGGGAATGAGGATAAGGAATTTAAAGGAAAAGGGAGAAAAAGAAATGCAAACTCGAGGAAAGAAAAAAGAAAATTCTTTTGTAAAAACTGTTCTAAAACAAGCCACGATGAAGACCATTGTTGGAAACTTCATCCGAAGTTGAAGCCAGAAAAATTTAAAACCAAAGATAAGGCCAAAGAAAAGGGAAAAATGGTTGCAATACCTAAACAAGACTTAGGGTCTGAATCAGGAGATGAAACTAAAAGCATAGCCATGGTACTAAAGAACATAAAGGGGAAATAGATTGTAATGGAAACAAATCCCAGTTCTAGCACTTTAAACTATCACATAGAAGCTCCAAATGAAGAGAGGAGGATTGAGTTGTTTCATGTGAGGATAATTTCCAAAAACACAAAGATAGACACACTATTTGACAGTGGGTCTCAAGCAAGCCTCATCTCAGAAGACTTAGTCGAGAAGCTGAAACTTGAGACCATTCCACATCCAAATCCATATCCACTTGGACGGATTTGCAAGGATGCTAATTTACAAGTTTCAAGGAAGTGCATGTTGTGCTTCGCCATAACAGCTCATTATGTTGACATGGTTGAATTAGATGTGGTATCGCTTGACATTACAGGTGTGGTGTTGGGTAGTTTTAGTATGAATCTTTCGTCGTAAAATATTACTTTAGCTACGCATAACAAATAGCCCTAACATCGATTATGGCTGAAAAATATCTTTAAGTCTGCTGCACAAATTCAGATCTAAGCACAAAATACATTAAGCAAATAAAATATAATATGGCTCCATGCATCCAATAGACAAGACAAGAACAAAGTGTTTAAAAGAATTATTTGTATTATATTAAAGAATGGGGCACCTGAGAGGAAAACAAGAAAGGTGTTTTCCGGTTCTCCTCAATGGGATGGGTTCTTGAAAGTCTTCAGTGTTTCAGATCTAAAATTCCTCTCTCTTATTGTGGTAGAAAACCTTGACAAACATAGAACTCAATGGGAGCTCACAAAGCAAAAAAAATGGAAAATGGTGACCAAGAATAGATCTAATGTGATCTAATGCAATGAAGGTGACTAATGAATGGGGAAAACCCTTCTATTTATAACAAAATATTGGGGTGTTCTAGAACTCGGTGCATGAATAAAATATTATTAATCAAATTCTAGAATCACCCTTTAGGAATATTTTATTATATTTGTTGGAGGGAAAAGGTCTTTTGACTTGGGTCAATTCCTTTATTTATAAACAATAAATAAATAAATTATTTATTTATTATTTTAGGGAGATGGTAGGAATATAATTAAATAAATAATTATTTATTTAATTATTTAAAAATGATTTAGTCAAATTTAACTAGGAATATTATTTAAATAATGATTTGAATAACTTATTCCTAGGAAATATTTAAATAAATAATGATTTATTTAATTAATTTCCTTATTTTGGGTTAAATATGACCAGGAAATATAGACAAATGTTATTTTACATGGTGAAAGCAATTTTACTTAGGGTAAAATTGGTCTTACATGGTGTACTTGGGTTCATCTAATGATAATGAGTTAGATGACCAAAAAAATGGTGTAACAGATTGCCCCCCAACGTACGAGTGTTAGGAGAAAATCGTATGACCGAAGTACGTTGTAAGAACTCAATCACTAGGCATCAAGAGGGAAGTGAGAGAGAGGAATGTAAGGTAGTCTAATGGCTAAAGTACTAGACCTGAAGGAGACAAGACTTACAGGTGCAACAAGTCTCTAGGTGATGAAGTAGTACCAGTGTGAAAGGCGGTGGGGAGGCATACCTATGCCCGCCGATACAATAGTACAAAGAATAAGGCGCCCGGAAAACCACGGAACGCAAGGATGAAGCATATGCTAGCCTAATCATGAGCCAGATAAACAAAATGATGAATCCCATATACATGCGATGCTTGGAATAACCATCAGAACTTATACAAGAAGATTTTAGTACATGAGATACAAATGTACCCAAATGCGCCCTACACATGGGGGAGGGCTCACAACATCTAACTGGTATATGAAAATCGAAGAGGTGTTGTAAGCAGTTGAGGCCAATATCATGAAATGAGAGGAGATGCATCAAGGGCATAAATAAAAAAGTCATCCGGGCATGTGGGGGGCTACCTACAGGGCCACCCCTTCATGAGGGTTGATACATCTCACACACGCCCAGGAATCACCAATAGTTGCTACTGCATCACTGGACCATCAAGTGTATAGATCACAATCATGCTGAGAAGAGCTCGAACCAAGGTACACTACCCCCTAGACCTGGCTTCTGGAGAAAATGAGCTGATGTCGACAGAAGTGGGTCCGCCATAGGTGAGGCAATAGGGGAACCCCAACTAAGGCACGAGGGAAAATAGTAGAGTGACGAACAGAGAGACACTAATGAGGATGATGGAATGAGGGATATGGAGGAGTGGTTGGACAACTTCCCTTGTTAAAGTATAAATGGCATGAATGGCTTGGCAGCGACTGACACAATATCAGGAGGGATAGGGGACAAGGGTGCGGAAGGCCACAATGTGCGGCATGAGAGAGGGATCAAGCAAGACAGGAGGGAGGACTATAGCGGGGTACAAAGGGACTTGGAATAGGCTCCATGAATGTGATGATGACTAGACTGGGATGCTCTAAACAAGGGCGACTCGATGGTGCTGCCTCATAATAAGGGTCCAGTGGGGAACCATAAAAGCATGAGTACAATAGGGTAGCTCATGACGAAAATCAACACGAATGAAGACGAGTAAGAAGGAAAAGTGGTGCCCTGAGTACAAGTGTCGTAAGTGAAGAAATTTGATTTTGAGAAGGGGTGAATAGACCCTTCATGGACGAAATGTGTCAGGCTGGTGAAGTATCAAAACATAAAAGACTGACAAATACCCATTTGAGTGCTCGGTGAGGGATTTCCAACAGTGCAGATGGTTTGTCAAATGGGGCTATAGTTTGGTCGCAACGGGTGAAAGAAAAAACAAGGGTTTTCTTCTAATAGGGCGTTTTCCCTCCAAAATCATTCATTTTGTTGTGTAGCTGTGGTGAATGTGGAGAGGAGAGGAGGCCCTAAATAGTGCGGTGATCGTAGCGGACAAACCAACCGTTGGAATTGTGATCCGTCAGTTGCAGGTAAGAGGCCTAATCCTAAACTTTGTTTTTTATGGATTCAAATTGCAGATTAGGGCTTTAAATCTCAGTAACTACCCCTACTTCATCATTATGGCCGGGTCGCACTTTTTGGGGCAAAAGCTACGACCTGGGATGTAGGTTTTGGCCTAAAAAGTGCGACCTGGCCCAAGTTTTGATCAAAAAGTGCGACCTGTTAGATGTGGGGGGTTTCAGTGCTGTCATGGGCTGAGATGCTGTTTTGGTGTAAGTTAATGCAGTTTTTTTGTTCTGGAGGCTGACAAAAATGATGTTTTTGTGTAGATATGCCAGATATATAGATCAATTGGAGAGAGAGAGACTTAGGTACATTACGGATGAAATCCAGGCGGATCAACGTGTCCGTCGTGCACTGGCTAGGGATGGGGTTCTGAAATATTTGGAGAACCCATTGATGAGGGCTAGAGAGCCCTTGTTGGCCTGGATTATCAGTTATTGGGATCTAGATCACGAGGCGTTTATAGTGCAGGGGCACAAGATCGAGCTGACGGTTCAGGATTTGTATTTCTTGACTGGTCTCCCACCATTAGGAATGGTGGGAAATACACAGCGAGTGTTACCATGGGGGCGTAACATTATGGAGTTTGTTGAGCGGCATTGTAGACTAGGCGTCCAAGTCAAAGGGACTCGGATATCCATTGGTGATCTAGAGAGGTTGGAGACTCGAGCAGTGGCCGCAGTAATGTTGCGGATCTTGGGTAGCCAGGCGTTCCATCACATCACTGGAGGGCAGATGATGATTGTGGAGAGTGTGCTAAGTGGGACCTACTATGGGTGGGCCCAGATGATGTTGGTGTCGGTGAAACAACAACTGTCGCTATGCAAGCGACAAGTGAATCATGATTGTGCCTATGGGACTGTTTTGTGTTCTTTCTTCTTTGAGAAGATCCCAACCTTGAGGCCTCATATACAGTTACCTGATGGAGGTCCAAGAGAGCCTTGGATGCGTTGGTGGGGACGATTACTGTGTAGAGGAGGAGGGGCAGTCAGACGGGTGTTCCGACCAGAGTTCTTCGCCCATTGGGATCAGATGCCACTATACATAGATGACTATCCCTATAGTGGGATGAGTTATTGGGGAGATCCAGACTTGCCGCTTCCGCCTGGTCGAGTGTGGGGGGCCGATGGTAAGTGACAAGCAACTAATCTGTTATGTGCATTTTAGAGTTTGTGACTAGTATGCATAGTACTAAGCGTTATATGTTTTTGGAATGCAGATATAGCTCTGGTGAAACCGGCCGGATATATGGGGCGACCGGCAACAGCAGGAGCTACAGGTGCGAGTGGATCAAGGACAGCACAGAACGAGGATATGGCCGCTCTGGTGAAGGACATCCGTCGTAGATGTGAGGGGTTGCTGACCGGTGTGTCGGAGCGTGGTTGGCAGGATTTAGATGACCAGTACATAGAGTTATGTATTGGGCTACCCTCGGAATGGCGAGGTATCATGCAATGCATGGCGATGGCTGGTCAGACTGTGCGTGATCTACGAGCTGCGGGAGTAGAGCCATTGGCTCGGGATCCTCCGGAGAGTGATTAGATGTAGGGCAGATGGTGCCCCCCAGTGTTTTTGTAGGGGCAAGTGGTGCCCCCCATTTTGTAGTTTTTCTTTTTGTACCATGCTATGGGCATGTGATATGTTTTAGAGCAGATGGACTCTCAAAACACATGTTATATGATATATATGATATATGTATATTTTGTGGATAATGTGAAATGTTATTGTCTTGTGTGTGATAAATGCCAGTCTAGAACATGATTTGCAATTTGATCAATGTAGTGATTTTGACGTCGAGGGATATGGTGGAAAGTAATAGATGTAAATGCACGTATCAAAAGTTTCACACATAAATATTGTCTAAACAGGAGAGGGTTATGTACACGATAGACACCATTAAGTTGTAGGACAAGAAGCAGGGAATCTAAATGAACATGCAGATGGAGGATGTGATGAGAGAGGGCATCGGCTAAGAGACCACGCACGGCATCATATTCAGCCTGATTATTGGTGGAATTACCAATGCAGACCCCATTTGCAAGAACCAGGGTATGCAAGGAGGTAAAGATGGCCCATGCTGCCGAAGCGATATTCCGGGAAGAGCGACTTGCCCCATTGGCATAGCCAAGATAATGGGTGGAGGAGAGGGCCGATGTAATATTGTAGCGGGACAACAACTGGGAGGGATGAGAAAAAGGATGGCAGCGTGAGTAGAGGATAGACATCCACTGACGGCTATGGGAGGGAGCAGTCTGGGTAGGAAGTCTAGGACTCATAGATCGACGAGAGGGAGATGAATGAGAACTATGGGATGAAGAGCGGGAACTCAGGCTGCGAAGAATATTGAAGATACGGATGGTATGATCGTGAGTATGGGAGGGAATGAAAGGGTTAAGGGGACCATACGATGCTGCAAAGTTACTGAAGTCAAAAATATGGGAAGAGAGGCGCAGATATGGGTCATCACGGGGAATGACAGAGGAACAGGTAAAAATATGGTCAAAACATGAAGAGCCCGAGAATGTGTCTGAAGGAGGATTAAGCAGAACAGATGGAGTGGATTCGGAGGGAATGTACTCAGATGGTTGCGTGTATGATGATAGGTATAGAAGGGGAGTAGCAGATTCAGACATTTCAACATCAGGGGGAGGAATTTCAATGGTAGCAGAAGGATCCTCGAGTAGACCTGACGCATATTGAGCAAGGATGGGAGAGGCGGATTGATTTTTTTCAATTTCGTACTCGCGAATGACCTCTAAAGAGGCTCGGTAATGCGTGAGGTGAGGAAAATGGTGAGAGTAATGGCCGTGGAAACCACACAGAGCACAGGGTTTGTTGGTGCGAAGAGTCTTTGAGGTCTTGGCTGCGGAGGAGAAAGAACCAGAGGTTTCAGGGACCGTCGATTCAGGGAACACGACTTTAACCATGGGTTGGATAAGGGGCAACTCAGGACAAGTATGGGTGGGGTGGCCGATACCATCACACAAGGCACAAGGCTTGGTGGGTTGGGGAAGGGGAGGGGTAGGGTCGGGTGTGGTGGCCTTGTCTTTGGATGCCCCCTTTCGAGTTTTTCTTTTCTTGCCTGTAGGGGTTTTCACATGGGGAGGGTCCTGCGGAGGGGCTAGGGGAATTATAGCGGTAGAAGGAGCGAAGGGAATTGGTTGCACTGGTGTCACAACTATGTATGGTTGGGGGTGGCCCGGTGGGGTCTCGGCTGGAGGAGTAAGATACCATATTGGTATTCCCAAGGTTAAATTAGGTAGGGAAAGGGTGGCCATGACGAGGACCGAGTAGACGCCGGGGGGGGGGGGGGGGGGGGGGCAAGGAAAGGTATTTGACCGGCGGGGTAATGACCAGGAGAAACGACTCCCATATAGTGGAGACCTGAGGGAACAAACTCAGGAGGGTAGGGGAGTTCCTGAGTGTGATGGGAAGGGTCAGGTGAAAAAGGTTCGGTTGACTGAAGCGAAGGGCTAGGAGCAGGAGGCGGTGGGCGAGATTGAGGTTGCTGACTAGCCGGAGCAGGCTGTGGAAGGCCAGCCTGAGACGATTGCATCATGCAAAAATTCGCTAAGCTGGGGTCAGAGATAGGAGGGGGAGGACCGGGAAAATTTCCAAGCAAAGAGGAGTCTTTGTAGACGCCATGGGAGACACAGGTCAAAGAAGCAACAGTTGGTTTATTGGTGACAATAGAGATGGTGGAATCAGGGGAGGTCTGAGATTTTGGTTCATGGTAGGTCAATTGGTCAATGGTGACAATATTACCATTATGAGGGAAAAAAATCTTGCGGTGGACTGCGGATGGGACGGCTGACATGGCATAGCTGTTACTACGCCCCAAAAGGATGTTGTAGTCAAGAGGGGCGTCGATAACTTCGACGTCGACACAAACAGTCTTGCCGAGAAGGGTGATAGGACAATTACGAAATAGGCCAATGGGCTGGGAGGCATGGCCATCCCACGCGCAAAGGGTGATGGTGGAAGGGGCCAGTTCAGGGGATCCGAGTTGTTTCCAAACCGAAGCGGACATTATGTAGGTAGATTCCCCCTCATCAATAATACCGAGCAACATTGGCATTTCGGATTTTGATTGGGATTTGGAAAGCAACTGAAGGAGGAAGAGGGGGATGTTCTGACTTACGAGCGTCGAAAACAATCAATTGGTCATCAGCAGGATCGAAAACACCCACGACAGATAGTAGAGCCCTCTTTTGAGAAGGACACGACTGGAGGAGTTCCAGTGTTGAAATGGTAGCAGGAGATTGGGCCAGATCATCTACTATGCTGTATGAATGGGAAGCCTAACCAGAGGTATAATTTTGGCGTAATGGTCCCTTAGGAGGCTTGGGATGAACCTCAGCTTTGGGCAGAGGGAGTTGCAAGGGACCATTGGGTGTCGATAGAGGCTCTGTAGGACCTGACGATGGAGACTCAGAGACAGATGGAACGGGAGGTGTGGAATACTGATGGGACCGAGTTTGAAGGTTGAGGTCGACGGTGAGAGGTGGGTTAGAGGCCATCATGAGAATCTGGTAATCAGAGGAACCAGAAGGGGAAGGTTGAGTGGTTTGAGTGGCCACAAATCCTTGTTGAGGGAAAGGATCGGTAAAAACAGCAGGTTGAGAAGTAGCTGGGGGAGGAGGGACAGTAGGGGAGGAATGTTGTCCCCGCACAGTGGCCTCAGAGTCCCACATCTACCGAATTTGTGGTAATAAGGGACAATCGTGAGTGTAATGACCATAAACAGCGCAACACGAACAAGGCTTATGGGTGCGAAGTGGCCTGTTCGGATTGGGCTGAGAACCCTGTGGATGGGTAGCAGTGTGAGGATCAATACTTGAAGGATTGGGTCCATGATTACCAGGGGCAGATTGATTGCCTTTCCTCGTTCTTTGAGAAGGAAGAAAATTAGGTGCCCCCTGCTGTGCAAAGACTTGCCCTAGAGGGGGTAGTAAGTGCGGTTGCATGGGTGGAAAAGGCAAGGGAGTGGGAGGTCCAAATGCTGAAGGGGCTGGGACACCAGGCTGTGGATACGGATAAGGGGTAGGGTGGGTAGCAGTGAGGTAAGCAGGAGGGTGGGCAAAAGGAGGAGGCATGCCGTATCCTAAATACATGCTACCTGGAGGGGAAAAAGTGCCAGAGAGGCTGGCCCCTGGAGGGAAACCATGGCCCAGAAGAGGTTGGGAAAAGGTATGTGACAGGGCTCTAACGATACCGTCAGCAGAGTGAGATGCCCCCGAGGCATTAGGGCCACCGGGCTTGGGAAGGTCAGGAAGGATGGTATAAACATAACAAGATTGGGCGTAGATAAGGTCATATTTCAAGGCTATTTGGAGGGTGGCTTCCTCGATTTTGGGAAAATGGGATGCGACATATTTTCCAATGGGAAGTAAGAGAGAGCGAAGGAACCAGTCCATGTAAATCCGATCTTCAAAGGGGGGAGCGCGACACAAGCTCCGTCTTCGCTGCCATTCTTGGACATGAGCAGAAAGGCGGGTCGAAGAGGATTGATGGAAAGAAGTTAAGAGTTCAGTGCCAATGTCGTATCGGAGAGGGAGCTGGAAATAGGATAAAAAGGCTTGGGCAATGGTCGCAAAGGTGGTATGGGAAGAGGTGGCTTGATCAACATACCATTTGGAAGCTTCGACGGTAAGCGTGCGCTGGAACAAATGAAGACGGATGGAGTCATCGGTGATGGAATTGGAGGAACACCACATGTGGAAAGATCAGATATGGTTAGAGGGATCTTCACTAGCAAGGCCTTCGAACTTGGGAATGTCGGAGGGGAGCTTGGTTGGCATAGCAGGCCAACTAACATCGTGGCGAATAGGATCATTAATCAGCTGATTGAAATCGGGGAGAATGAGGCTGGCCATGTAAGGGAGTAATGGGGCAGTCGAGGTAGGTCCCGTAGTGGTTCCACTGGAAATGGACCCAACGGTAGAACTGGGGTTAGGGCTAGGTCCTGAACTATACATGGTGAAGGTAAAAGAGGGAGAACCAGAAGTAGGGGGAGAACCCAAACAGTCAGAAGAAGAGTCAGAGTGCGAACTAAAGGGAGGACTTACTCGAGAATGATGGGAAGGAGGAAGTCGACCGATCAGAAACTGAGGGTGAAGGCCAAGAAGTCTCCGGGAGAGGCGCCTTGGGGGCACAATGATGACGGGAAGAAGAAAAATTGGCAAGGGCAGGGAGGGGCAAAATCAAGTGAGGTCAAGGGCAGAGAGGTGCAGTGACAATTGATTTTAAAGTCTTTGCCAGGCGGTGTTAACCAGGTGCTTCTTCACTTAGGGTCAGTGTGTGGCGTGCGTTAATTTTAATTGTTTAAACCCAGACGTTTTGAGAGTAAAAGAAAAAGTGTGCTGTGTAACTGAAAATAAATCTGCAGTAAATAAAACGAAAAGAACAAAAAATTAACAGCTACTAATGCGTCAATGTAACCCAAGAAGGCGGGTCTCTCAAAACTAGTCTATAAGAGGGAAAAAACTAAGCCAAGCACGCAAAAAGGAGGCCAATAGATCTAATGTTAGGAGGGACTGGGATCTAAAGGAGAAATCTTCTGAAAAGTGGTGTAGAGAACAACAAATAGGCAGAGGCAAGGTTGCTGCTAAAAAGGAGGAGATCAGCTAAAAATAGAAGAGACAAGGCGGTGCCCGTGGAAAGGAACCCAAACAAAACGATATGAGGTGATTTGAGAGGGAGAAGAGCTGATCTAAAGGGACCTGAAAAGGAGGTATCAGATATGAGAAAAATAAAGCTGAAACTCTGAAAATTCAGACTTCTGAAACAGCAAAGACTCTCCCAAAAAAAGTGGATGGTACTAGAGCCCTAAGGGGAAAGATTCCCTCTTAGTTTGATGAGCGGATCGAAACGAGGTCTAAACGGGCGGAGACGGGCGGGAAAACACGATAGAGAAGCTTGAACAAACCCGGAGAAAAAGTCTTTGAAAAATTTGCGAGGAAAAAGTGCGGGTCACGGAGTTCGACACATTTTCGAGCCGAGGTCGAGGTTTGGGGGGGCGAGAAGGGTGCGGGGGGTCCTCAAGCTCAGGTCACACTTTTTGCCTTTTTGGACGATAAGTGCGCATTCCAATCCAAAATTTGTCTCGGCGGCATATTTTAGAAAAATTTAGCCGTCTCGGTTGCGGTGATGCTCATCACCTACGACGATAAGGCCAGAGGCTTAGATAATTAAAATTTGGTAGGCAGGGGTTTTAGGGGTGAAAAACACCATAAAAATAGGGAAAACAGAAAATGGAAGAGAAACCCTAGGGTCCGAAATAGCTGGATATGCAGGAATATATAAAACGATAGCGGTCATAAAATAAAACCCGTGTGGAGTCACCAATTGTTAGTATGAATCTTTCGTCATAAAAGATAACTTTAGCTACGCATAATAAATAGCCCTAACATCGATTATGGCTGAAAAATATCTTTAAGTCCGCTACAAAAATTCAGATCTAAGCACAAAAGGCATTAAGCAGATAAAACATAATATGGCTCCATGCATCCAATAGACAAGACAAGAACAAAGTGTTTAAAAGAATGATTTGTATTATATTAAAGAATGGGGCACCGGAGAGAAAAACAATAAAGGTGTTTTCCAGTTCTCCTCAATGGGATGGGTTCTTGAAAGTCCTCAGCGTTTCAGATCTAAAACTCCTCTCTCTTATTGTGGTAGAAAACCCTGACAAACATAGAACTCAATGGGAGCTCACAAAGAAAAAATGGAAAATGGTGACCAAGAATAGATCTAGTGTGATCTAATGCAATGAAGGTGACTAATGAATGGGGAAAACCCTCATATTTATAACAAAATATTGGGGGTGTTCTAGAACTCGGTGCATGAATAAAATATTATTAATCGGTCTAGAATGCCCTTTAGGACTATTTTATTATATTTGTTGGAGGAAAAGGTCTTTTGACTTGGGTCAATTCCTTTATTTATAAACAATAAATAAATAAATGATTTATGTATTATTTTAGGGACATGATGGGAATATAATTAAATAAATAATGATTTATTTAATTATTTAAAAATGATTTAGTCAAATTTAACTAGGAATATTATTTAAATAATGATTTGAATAACTTATTCCTAGGAAATACATAAATAAATTATGATTTATTTAATTAATTTCCTTGTTTTGGGTTAAATATGACCAGAAAATATAGATAAATGTTATTTTATATGGTGAAAGCAATTTTACTTGAGGTAAATTGGTCTTACATTGGTGTACTTGGGTTTACCTAATGATAATAAGTTAGATGACCAAAAAAATGGTGTAACGGGTAGTCCCTACTTATATGACAGGAAAGAAATCTTCCATCGCCATGAGAACAAGTATCACCTATTCAAGGATGGCAAGGAGTTTATTGTGAGAGCACATAGGAAGAAGCTAAAATATTCTTTAGTGAATTCAGGGCAATTGAAAAGGCTTGTCAATGCAAGTCAAAATTTGACTTTGTTGATGATTAAGCAAAAATATTTTGTACATAATCCTTTTCATGTTATTGCTGATATAAATGATGATATGTTTCAATTTGAAAGCAAGTCGTCTTTGGAAGAAGATGAAAAGATGTTGCACAATGTGTCTTTGGTGTCGATCGGTGCAGAGAACAAAGTGTCAGTGCAAAGTGGTGCAAGAATCCAAGAGAGGGAAAAGCATGCAAGCAAAGAGAGCACAAAGTTTAGCAAAGGTCATTGCTAGTTTCAGAATGGTAGGGTACTATGGCGAGAAAACTTGGTCGGGAATCAACACAAGTACATGGCTCATTCGGCAAAAATTCGCCATGAGGACAGTTGGCAAGGTGAACCTTATTTTCAGTTTCCTTTGAAGGTATACCATTGTAGGAACAATATGATTTCTAAAAATTTCAGTTGTTGTTCTGCAAGTTTCAAAAATTTGTAGCATGCACAGTCAAGGTTAGCAACATTCGATCAACATATTCAAGGAAGAATTTGTCTTTTTATGAGAAGATCAATTTGATGAAATTAGAGAGATTTCAGTGGTTCAAGGTTGGAAGAGTGGAGAATCAGTCTCCTCATCTTCAATTTCTATAATTCAGAGAGATTTTGGGGTCCAAAAGCTTCCCATTGGGGAGGTGTGATCAGGTGATCATGTCCAAGTTTAGAAAATGCTCAAAAATGGTTGTAGTCTGAACAACCGGAAAGGTTTAGTCGCGGTGATTCTGGCACCGTGAATGGTTCTCAAAGCCGACATCGTATGTGAAAGTTATGAAGGTTTGAAATCTCCAGTAAACTCCATTTTTCAGTTGACCAAGTTTGACTTTTATGAATTTGGAAAAAATTAAAAAAAGAATATTCCAAGGAATATTTCAGGAATATTACTCAGAATATTCCCTGGAATATTCCACAGGATGAACCAATGGGAGGCTACCACGTGGTAGGCCCGGAGGCTGCCATGTGGCCCTAGATTATGGAGAATTCGACATATTAAAATTGTTTTGGAGTTAGTCGGGTTTGAACCCGAGACCTGGCAGATTCGAGCAGGGCGCCCAACCAGTCGAACTCAATGGTGATTCTTCACAGTGTATGGACTACATATTTATTTATGGTTCAAATTTTATTGGGCGGAAAAAAATAAGGGGCTAGCGCAGATGTCATAGGATCGTCGCCCAAAAACCATGTTCCAAACCTTGACCGTGGCAGAAACAATTATACAAACCGTGCATGTGGCTAGCGTCAACAACGACATTCAATAACAGTTTTGTGTTACGATTAAGCTGGAACAGTTATGACAAATGGTTTGGATGGCGGTTTAGGCGGCGACTTGGGCGCGATGGTCACATGTGGCTGCCCATAACCTGAAATTTAATGTCTGCCCTAATGGTCCTGACATATCTAGCCCCTTCTGCTAATTTTTGGGAGTTGGCCAAAATGGCGCAGTTAACTGGAGTTCCTCCAGTTTTGGAGGAGGATTTTGGGGGACACTGGGAAAAAATTTGTTTTGGTCATAACTTTCTCAATTGTCGACCAAACAAGATGAAATTTTAGTCAATTTTGGGTTTCTTGAGAATTTTGGAGAGTTTGGAACATGTTGCAGAGAAAACAGAGGTGTTCTACAACATATTTTTCTTTAGGGAAGAGGAAGGAGCCACTAGGGCCATCATGGAGGAGGCACTATTTTAGGTTGTATTTCACTATTTAAGGTGAAACAAAAGCCATTTCTAGCTATTTTATATCTTCTGAAGTCAAATTTACAGTCGGTTTTTCTTTTTTAGGCATATTTTTCACTGTGTAACCGTTTTGAGCAAATTAATAGAGCAAGGACAAGCCATTCGGGAGCCTTGGACCGGAAAATGTAGCCCAAGAGGGGTGAACTGCCTCAACAATTTGTTTTATTATGTTATGGTGAATTTTACTTGCTGTGTATTTCTGCTGTGATATGTTAAAAAATAAATTTAAATAAAAAATCCTCACACATAAAACTCAAAAACATTACCAAAACTACTTTGTTTGACCTACAAGTCATGGAGAACACTTTGCACATTAAATTATATGGAAATGGATACTTTGCATAACATTACAAATAGTTCCATTTTCAGATCAGAATTTTTTTTTGAAAAAATATGTATGGTTATGGTACGTATATTTTTTATAAAGGGAAAGGTGCATGTTTTAAATCGAAATCTAAAATTTATTCACCTTTTTCAAGTAACTTTATATCACTTTTCAAGTGATTTCATAAAATTGTTTTTTTAATGGAAGATTAAAATGGTATTAAAGTGAAGCTTTTTTAATGGAGTGATAAGATATATTTTGTGATATTTGGAGTGATAAGTGATTTGTAATATGGAGTGATAAGTGAATTTATTTTTAGGGGACAATCATTATTTTAATTTGAATTAACGTTCTTATTTCAAGGGGTTGCGAGCTTGGAATTATCATTGTTTGAGAAGTTTTAATGACAATGTTGTGAAAGTGATGGTTGATGTACTCCAATATTTAATAAAAACATATATTTTTTTTGTGGTGCCAAAGTATCCTAGATCCGCCCAAAATTTGAATAAGGGGATCTTAGGCACACTTTGTGTAGTGAATGATTTTGCATGTTTTGTGTCTAGTTTTGACAATACAGTTCTCTCATCTAACAAACACATGAATTTAAAAGCAAGTGAATGAAAGAAATCACATTAATCAAAGCACCTGAAACTAAGTAGCTTCAAAGAACATTCAAGGAAGGATAATCAAGTACAAACAAGCAAAGAAAACACAATTGAGAAACTGCAACACATAATCAAGTTAATAAAGAGGTCATCCACATCAAAATTCAATGAAATTAACAACAATTGGTCTTTATGTAACTTGAAAATAATCTTATTTTTTGTAAGTTAACTTGTAATAATATTGAGTTGAATTGTAAGGGTGCATTCTCAGGTTAACTTGACACCCAATAATTTCTGATCAAGCAAGTGAAAAAGTTGAATGGTTGAAATTGTACTTTATTTTCCAAAAGATTCATCTCATTGTAAAATATTGGGTGCATTTTCGATAGTATTCGACACGATTATTTTGCAAAGAAGCTAAATCAAGTGAGAAAGTTTAATTGAGTGCAAGTAAAAAAGTTCAAGACAACAAGCGAGTTTGGAATTGATTGAAAAAAATAAAGCGAGCATGAAATCAAGTGAGCATGAATTCAAGCATTCAATTTTTAACACAAGTTCAAGTCTAAAAGCAAGTGAGGGTGAAATTCAAGCGACGATCAAACAAGGATCAAACGCGTGAGTTCAAATGGAGAAAAACATTCAGTTGTTACATGATCTTAACAATATGATCCTATCCATTGCTGAAGACATGGTGAAAATGAACAAAGCGACTATTTCTAAATTAAAATGCATCTACATCAGGCACATGAGACAATTGAGTTTCTTAAACTGGAATCACAACTGCAACGAGATGAGCTCTTGCGGAAGGGAAGTGTTTCAAAGCCTCTCAATATTACAAATTAAGAAGAGGACGATTCCAAGCCACTCAACCATAAAACTTCAAGTGTAGAAGTTGTCCATGTTCAAGTTCAACTTTGTTCTTCTAATCCATTCATCAATTAGTGGGAAGAAATCCAATGCAACAAAAATTGACGTGAATTAGGATATGACAAAGATGACAACAAATTGCATATCCCATATTATTCAAAGACAATCAAGTTCATCAGTGCAAGGTTTCTTGATCAAGTAACATTAGAAAGCCATGAGAAACTTAAAGAAAAATCTAAATGCAAACATTGTCAAATAACATATCATATGGAAAATCATGGTTTTGATCTCCATCCTTGTCACCATTGTGGCAAGTAGAATCACTCGTCAGAGAAGTGCTGCAAAAAAAAAAAACCCACAATATTGAAGATCAATTATGCATGGATTGATCCTTGGGAATGGTCGTCAACAATCAAACAATTGTATAGGTTTTACCATACAAATCAATCTCACTTATTGCAGCCAATAGTAAAATGAAGATGGTACTATCATGCACCTGAAAGGGAGTGTACAACAATGAAACTATCCTACACTTGAAGAGGGGGAGTTCAGAAATCAAATGTAAATGATTGTCTCTCCTTTCAAATGACAAAGGGGGGAAATGATAATAGAATTTACGATGGTTGTCAGATTGAAAGTTTTGACAACATCAACAAAATATTCTAGTGGGTGGTCAATATGAAAGCAGCCAGTGGGCAGTCATCAACAAATAAGCATGTGGGAGGTCAGAATAAAAGCATCTAGTGGGCGGTCATCATCAAAGTAGCTAGCGGGAAGTTTCGACATCATCAAATTTTCCAGTGGGCGTTATCAACATTTTGTCATTGGACAAGCAATTAGGATGTTGATTGAGAGCAAAGGACGAAGATATCGTTTTTCATTACAACTTGGAATTTAATGGAGTTGTCAAGAAACTTTCAGAGATGTATCATACTTGTATCTGATTCATGTTCTCTTCAGATTGGAGTTTTTTCGACATCCTGTTTTGGTTTTTCTTCATTAAGGATCAGCTCAATAGTTTCAACATGAGGTCTTGGAGATGGTTCTTGGTTATTATTTTGGACTTATGATGGGGGGCAGGGATGTTAGCCTCACTCTCACACCACAAATTTTTTTATAAGTCCAAAATTTTAAAAATAATTAAATTTATGAAACTTGGATTTATTCCTAGCCATGCATTCAAGATTGGGTTTGTTCCTCAAACTAGGGAGTTTGTTTAGGTCTAGTTGGTTGAGAGATTATCTCCAACTAGTTAGGCTCCTAGATTAGTGTGTGGTTGAGATATTCACTCAACCAACGTGATTATGTCCAAGATAGACGCACTATCTTGAGACATTCTCCTCATGTATTTATATATTGTAACATTATCATTATTTGGTGTATGTGGGGAATATAATAAAATCAGACATCAAGCCTTTTCTGCCATGTTTATGTCTCTGATATTTTATGTGTTTATTTTAATATCCTTCACTTTTTGAGTGCAGAAAGAGCCTAGCTAGGGGTTTTTGACTATTCTGGAGCCATTGGAGACATGGATTTTGCATTCTAAGAATTGTGACTTGATGTAAACACATAATTTTGAGCATAATGAAAGAGTCTCAACATTGGAAGCTAGACCAGGAGATGTAGCCTAGGAGGAGTGAACTCCATCATCATTTTTTGTCTTGTATATGTTGATATGTTGTTGATGTATTCAATATTTTCTACAAAAATGAGTTTTAAAATCATGTTTATGTGTTAATGTAATTGATATAATTTCATAAAAAATCATACACATTTCACTTGCGATTTTCACCATAAACCTTCAAGTTCACATATACAAATAAGAACCAAAAAATATCCTTCCAATAGATTTAACCATTTATCTACAGAATTTGCATATATTTGACCTTCAAATAAAGGAATATCAAAATCAAATTGAACCTTAAAGGGGGCAGTGCCTCTGAAGTGGATATTGGATGAAGATGCGTTGCCTATTGATATCCATTGAAGGATCTGAGAAAAAATATCCATTATCTTGTTCCTTTATCACTTGAGGGATTCTTCGAGCAACAATTTGATAGGATCTGCTTCTCCCTCATATTTATTTTCTTCCACCATGGGAGACTACTGGGTTCAGCGAGGCTAGTCTACCAAAGGCTCAATTGGTTTTAGTCCCAACTCCTTATACCCTAACTTACTGTAGACATGAAAAAAAAGACAGAGAAAGAGCATATTGCTATGATAGAATTGACCTAAATTTAATAAGGGAATGAAATGAAATAAAATTTAAAAGAAAACATAAATATAAAGTGAAATTGAAATTCATTTAATAAATAGAATTTTTGAAAATGTTTACATTCAAAATATGCACTTTGCACACTTATCTTTAACATGTTTTTTGAACTATTCCTTCCACTTATCCCAACAAATAGTAAGATTCATTACAATATATTGTGTCTTTATTATCTGCTTTGAAGGTAAGTTCATTATCAAGTAAACACCAAACCACCATACTTTGTCTATTACTTGGAACAAAGATCGATAACCTAGACATAAAACTAACTCTAGCCAAATAATCCCACACCCATGTCTATGTCCTTTGCTATTAGATAAAAATCTTGAATCTAAAAAACAGTTAATAATGCAATTTTCATCCTAATTCCAAACCAAATAAGGCAAGCTAATATCAGAGAAGCCATTTTCCACATTTGTTGTGCATTACACCAACTCATAAGTTCCAGCACGACGTTGAAACGTAATGCTGCTTGAATGATCGCTATCGTCTCCGATAGTGATGGCGATGCCATCTTACTATATGATGATTAAAAATCTAAAAAAGTTGGAGACGAATTATACAAAAGTGGTGTTGTTCGGTTGTTGGAAGATCTACGTCTCAAATTTTATCCACCCACGTGGAAACATAGTCCGAGGAAGAGAAACCTTGACTTGGCCAAAGAATTTTCCATTCAATGAATGCCCCTAGATTTTTCCATATGGCATCGACACCCTTATATATGTCACAACAACCAGCCATAGAGTCCCAGTACAGATCAATAGTTATTTCATCTATTCATTATCTTGTACTTTTTCTCAAAGTCCATATAGATTAGGCTCGCTCTCATACATAGTGTTAATTATTATATTGCGATCATGGTGCCTGTAAATGCATCAGTGATGGTGATGAATGGAGCAACGCTCCTGCAATGGAAGCCAGCAGAGAGGTCAACAACCAACAGGCAGCTTCAAGTAAAATGCATGGCAGGGGTTAGTAATTCTTTTGTTGTTTCCGTATCCATGAATTTAATTATATGTTTTTGTTATTGTATTTATAACTTAATTTGTGTCGTATGAATCCACAGCCCAAGGATTCAAGGAAATCACCTTCTACCCCTCCTAATAAGGTAAGCGATGTTGAAAATATTAAAGTCACCTACGTGCCCTGAGAAGGTAGAAACAAAGTACAAAGGGCAACAAAGAGCTTGCATGCACAGCACCATGCATTCAAGTTGAATGGAGAAAACCATAAGGAGTTTAATGTTTTATGGGAAGTAGCCACCATTGCAGAGGAGAAGTTATGTTTGTATGAGCATAGCCATTTTTGCAGTGGAATGAAGACTTTCGTGGTTCCAAACCACGCAAGAGCGGAGTTTTATTAAAGAGAAGTATTTTTGGGATTTTAAGCCCTCAAACAACAAAAAATGAAGAAGTTTTGTTTAAATGGAAAATTCCTTTAAGTTTTGAATGAGACATGTGATAGTGGTCCCCACCACTTCACTGTCGATCGCAATTCCAAGTTTTATGAGTAAGTGTCTTATTGATATGGATTGTTCCGATGTGATGCGATGTGATGTAATCACAATCAAAAATCGCAAAAGGAACATTGTATTTCCTCCATATGTATGTTTCGCCGAATGAGAGTTTGTGATGCGATGCAATGTGGTCCCACCACAATCACAAATCGCAATCACTATTCGCAATGTGTTCTCCGCCATAGGTTGTGTTCAGTTGAAAGGTTGTGATGTGATTGTCGCAATCACAAATGCAACATCACATAAATGTTCCGCCATCCGTTTATGATTTCCGCCGGTGCCAATGGTGCGATGCGATCCCAATCGCAATTGCAACATTGCATGTTTATGATTCAACCATTCTTCCAAGTTCATCGCCGATGCACCGATGCGATCTCCGCTGTGGGGTCCATCGCACATCATAACTTGTAAATTCCAAAAGATCTGTCCGCCAAGTTATTTTTTCCACCATCGCAAATCACAAATCGCAATTGCAACATTGCAAGTTTTGTTTGTTCAACCATTCCACCGATTGCCGATTGCGAAGTTGGCTCCACTCGTACATCACGCCAAAGAATATTTAGGTTAAATTTTTATGTTTTGCAATGTATTTTCATTTTATTTTTGTTTTAATGTTTTACAAAGCCGCACCATATAAAAAGCATTGTATTGCATTGTATTGTAAGTTTGTGAGTTATTGTATTGTTGTGTTGTATCGTTGTGTAAGCCCGCAGGCATAGAAAAACTCAGTGAACCATAATAGAGAACTATTTGTATGTTTTGAGAGATAGAGAGAGAAGTTTTGAGAGCACTGCGTTTGTAGTAGTCTTACTCATATTTTGTGAATCCCTCCAGTGATGAAGAAAGTTGTAATAGTTTTTAGTTTTGTTAATGAAATAGAAAGAAAAGTTCTGTTCTGCAATCTCTGTCATTTTATTCTCTATGTTAGAAGGGGAGTATTATTCTCTCAGTTATTGGTCTGGAATTCTCAGAAATTCTAACATGGTATCAGAGCTTATCTAGGCTCTTTGAAGGTGTCAAAGAAGCTGAAGGAAGAAGAAGATTTGTTTACCTTCACGCAAGGCTCAACAGAAGTTAAAGTCCAAGTATTTCTCAAAAAACAAAGTTTTGTTTTGTTTAAAAGAGTAGTCCTCAGAGGCAGAGTTTGTCTTTTAAAGAAGGAAAGATAGTTTGTTTTGAAAAGCACAGTTAAGTTTAGTTTAGAGTTCATTTTATAAGCAATGGATGGACCAAGCACTATTATGAGTATTGGAAATGATCAGCTTCCACAATTTAATGGGAAGAACTATGATTATTGGGCCATTACAATGAGAGCCCTGTTTGCCTCACAAGACTTATGGGAGTTTGTAGAAGATGGTTTTGATGAACCAGCTGATGAGTAGGCTTTTAATGCCTTAACTCAAGCAGAGAAGGATATATTGAAGAGCAATAGAAAGAAGGACTCAAAAGACTTCTTCTATTTGTATCAAGCAGTACATGAGAGTGTGTTTCCAAGGATAGTGGCAGCTAAAAGATCCAAGGATGCATGGGAAACTCTGAAGATAGCCTATCAAGGTATGGAGAAAGTGAAGACAACAAAACTACAATTGCTGAGGAGAGATTTTGAAACTCTCTGTATGAAAGAGTCTGATAATATAGACTCATTCTTCACACATGTGATTGGGATGGTCACACAGATCAGGTCTCATGGAGAAACTCTTGAAGAAAGAAGGGTTGTAGAGAAACTATTGAGGAGTCTACCCTCAAGGTTTGATGTTATAGTTACCACCATAGAAGGGACTAAGGATCTCTCAAAGTTCATGGTAGATGAACTTCATGCATCGTTGATGACTCATGAATAGAGATTGGAAAGAATAGTAAATCCATCTCTAGAGCATTCCTTCAAGACCCAGATGCCTTTTTGAAGAGGTAGAGGTCAAGGCAGAGGAAGAGGAAGAGGCAGAAGCCAAAACAAAGGAGGAAGGAACAACCCTTCACATTCACATGGAAGGAGTAACAGTCAGAATCACAGCCACAGCTAATGCAACAGCCAGCAAGGTGGACACCAACATGCGCATGGACAAAGGTATGACAAATCCGATGTCCAATGTCATTATTGCAAGAAATATGGGCACTATGCCAATGAATGCAGGAAAAAGAAAAATGACATGAATAATAGGCAGAATGATAATGTAGCAAAAGAAGAAAAGAACCCAAAGAATGTGCTATTAACATGTAATGTAGCACAAGATAGACAAGATAATGTATGGTTCTTAGATTCAGGCTGTAGTAATCACATGACTGGAAACATAGAAATGTTTGCCAATCTTGATGAAGAAGTTGAATCAGAAGTAACCACAGGAACTGATACTAAGATCTATGTAAAAGGAAAAGGCAGAGTTAGTATTCCTGCAAGAAATGGTGAGAAACAATTTGTGTTAGATGTTTATTATGTTCCTAGTTTGAAGTGTAATATTTTGAGTGTTGGGTAGCTCATAAACAAAGGTTACAAAGTATTGTTTAAGAATGATGTGTGCAAAATAATGGATATACCTCCAAGAAAGAAGATTATTGCTGAAATACAAATGACCAGCAATAGAATGTTTCCACTCAAGCTCAATGCTGACTTGAAGGTAGCAGTTGTAACTCAAGAAGTCTTTCAGAAGGAAGTGAAAAATGAGAACTAGTTATGGCACTTGGGATTTGGACATCTAAATTTCAGAGGTTTGAACTTGTTGCACGGAAAAGGAATGGTATTTGGTCTACCATTGATTGAGAAACTGGATAGCCTATGCGAAGGCTGTATCTTGGGAAAACAACACAAAAAAAAAATTCCATCAGGGAAAACCATTAGGGCGAAAGCACCCTTAGAGATTATTAATTCAGATTTATGTGGGCCGATGCAAACATCATCAGTTTCAGGAAGCAAGTACACACTAACCTTCATAGATGATTTCACAAGGAAAGTGTGGGTTTATTTTCTGAAATATAAGAGTGAAGTCTTTGAGAAATTTTGCCACTTTAAAGCTCTAGTAGATAAATAGAGTGGGCAGCATATAAAAGTTCTTAGTACTGATAGAGAAGGTGAATATATCTCAAAATAGTTCCTGCGTTTTTGCAGAGAGAATGGTATACACACACAGTTTACTACAAGGTGCACACTGCAACAAAATGGAGTTGCTGAAAGAAAGAATCGAACCATAATGGAAATGGTGAGAAGTATGCTGAAGAAAAAACACTTTCCAAATAGTATTGGGCAGAAGCAGCAAATTGTGATGTGCACATCTTGAATAGATGCCCAACAAAATCTGTAATGAACAGAGTTCCAGAAGAAGCGTGGAGTGGAAAAAAACAAGGAGTCACCCATGTTAGTGTCAGTCTAGTCATACTGCCATCAGTGATCAAAATTTCTCTTTTGCATTTTTATATTAGGAGTCCCATACCAATAAATTTTCACCATTCCACTAGGTCATGGATTCATTTATGGTAGTGATTTTTCATCATTTTTCCCTCATATGAAACTTGTTGATTCTCCTCTTTATTATCTTTAGTCATGAGTTACTTTTACTTTGTGAGTCATGTTAATAGGTCATAGGATGGGTCTCATTAGGTTCTAGGATCTCACCATGGTCAAATTAATGAGTCAAATGTCAATAAATATCAGCAAGGTCATGAGAAAGTCAATAAACTCAAAGTCACAACACCTGGGAAGATCAAAGAAACGTTTTATTCAGTTTGATGTAATTTTCACCTCAAAACCATGTTTTGAGGTGAAAACATGGTACTTTTCATTTATTATCATTTATTATTTAATTTTATGTTAGCATATGTAATAAGTCACATTTCAGAAGCTGCTATCTCCACAAAGTCATCATCCTACCTTTCAGAGAATTTTTCTGCAGCATTTTCAATGTCAAATCATGTTGTAAGTAGATCAAGCAGAAAGAGCCTAGAAAGAGCTTTCCAACGGTATATTACACTCTCAAAACTGACTTCTAGATTGAAATTTATGCCTAAGTGAATAAAATCCTTTATACCCTAACGCTTCCCCTTTTTCCCATCTTTCCCTTAAACTTTATGTTATTAAAGTTTAATATTTTCTTTTATATATCCCTTTTTCCCCTTCCGATTACATAATCACATTGCAAAGAGTCTTATATAAATTCGATGCGATTTAAACAAACCACTTCCCCTCATGTCCATTTAAAACTTTATAATAACGTTATAAAGTTATTTATTATAAAATCTCGATAAAACTAACCACTTCCCCTCCATACCTTTTAACTTTATAATAAAGTTAAAGTTTTATTATAAATCCTCCCCACCATTCCAAACCCTTCCCTTTCCCATCGCATCGCAACATTTTATATGTGCGCTTCGATTGGCCCTCGCGTTCACAAAAACTCTGATGGGATGAAGAACTCCTGACTATATATCTCCGATGGAAACCTGCCCGATGTCATCCTGACTGTTGATCTAATCAAACGATCAAACGGCCTGTATCCAATCGGTTCTTTTGATCGCTCCCCTCTGATTGAGTCCCTCCCGATGGCAAACTCCTGATTACTCCTATGTCGTTGATCTGCCCCCCCACAATCGGACGACCCACAATTCGTCGCCCCATCGCAATTGGTGATTGTAAATAAAAATTTCCCTCTGCCCTCCTCCGATCTCCCAATCTCGATTGACCCTGGGTTCCACCATGTAATCTTCTGCCCTGCCATAATTTAAAAGCCATTTTCCTTTGTAAAAAATTGAATTTTATATTCATTCTTTTTATAAAATACTTTCCCCCTCATTGTTTATTTACCATCGCATCGAGAAAATATTGTTTTATACATTTGATCCCGCTCCCCTTCCAATTTCGATTCTGATTGTTACCCCGGTCCCACCTTAAAGGGTTCTCTACTCTTTTAATGTAAAAATCCTTCCTCCCTTTGTAAAAAGTGAAAAACCATTTTTATTTACTTTCAAAGGGATTTCTCCACTCTCTTATTGCATCACCCATCGGGCCTTTCCAATCGTATCAGAGTTTATGCCGCATGCTAATATGCCTTCCCCAATCCCCGATTGCGATGGCCCTAATGTATTAAAACACGTCGCAAGTTTTTCATTGTATGTTACCTCTCCTTTCCTCCGATTGTGATTTGCGATCACTTATGGATCCCACCTCCTTTCCCTTCTCTCTCTCTCATTCGAAATAGGCTTTTCCCCTTCACTAAAGGCATAATTTCATTTTATTTTATTTCAAAAGCATTTTGTTAAAAGTCAGTTTTCTTCAAAGAAATAATGGAAAGAAATAGTCAAACAACCGACAGCTAAAATGAGATAGAGATTTCTACAGCAGCAGGAAAAATATGAATCTTCTCTTCAAATTTCCTATTTTTTATTCAACAACGTAACAGTGAATCTGCCAAAGTGGTCAAATGTATTGCCGTTCCTTATATTCAGGGGTAGATTGTTAGTTCTCTTTTCTATCTTCAGATTTCAGTTATGAGTTGTTAGAACAACTCCCCTTTTCTATGGATTTGCTTTCCCACATTTCAGTCTATTTAATGTAATTTTGAATTATTTGTAAAGCAGTCTGTAACTTAGAAGTGTTGGGCTGCGAATACGACCACTTTTTAACACTTATTTCATCCATTTTTACTCTTCTTTATCATGTCATTTATTATAATTTATCATATAAATCCATTTTATAATGATTTATGCTCTTATGGATGAATATTATTTATTCTCTTTTATTTTTAATAAATTGATGATTATTATGCATGATTTTATCAATGATGGTTTCTTAATATATTTTGTAATATCACTCACTATTTTAGCCTCCAAGATATTTTCCAGATTGAAGATTTGATCTCCAAATCATCATCAAATATTCCAACTTAGAAATTCACTGGAATAAGAAGTGAAAGTTTTGTGGTTAAGATTTTGGGCAAATGAAGAAGAATCTGGAAAATCCGGAACATGATTTTTGTCCAGAATGGGCCCAATTAACTTTAGTAAAGAATGGCTTGCCCAAATTCGGCCTGTATTGAGAGAAACGCAGGGTTCTTTGAGCACAATTTTCTCAGATTTGTTGTTGCAGTCGTCCTCCAAATCTCAGCTGCAAAGCCAAATTTGCCTTGCTCTTGTTGAAATATTGTTGAAAATGTATTTTCTGGATGATCAAGTTGTTTGGAACAATCCAATATTGTTATGGGAGATCATATTTACTATTTAATTTCTCTTCCTTCTGATTATAAAAGGAGAGCATGTATTGTGTATTAAAGAACAATGGATGATTATTGAATTCCCTTTGTAACACTGTAATTCCTTGACTCTTGTGAGCCAAGTGCAACTTATGTAAAAGCTATTCATGTTTGATTAATACAAAGAGGCATTCTCGTTCCATTTCTCAAGCTCTGCAGTATCCCAGAGGCACTTTCACCGGTGGTTGAGGGCCCGACCCTGGTGGAGTGATCCGTTGTTTGTATTTCTATTCTTTTATTTTTGTTGTGTGTTAATTGCATTTAGATTTATTATGATTACAAAGTTATTTGATTGTTGTTGGATTGAATTCAGATATGATGTATATGTTGCACTGCTATTCTATCTTTGCAAGGATCGTATTTATTATCTTATTCATCTTGCTATCTTTTATAAAGCGTTGTTGTTCCATTGATTTATGATTCATTCCAATGAACTGTTTCAAAGTCTTGGATGTTGATAGGATTGGAGTATTGAGATTAGTTGCCTAATTGTGTTAGAATTAGAATTGTTGTTCATATTGCTGTTCCTTTCCAGATTTTGTTCCTTTCAGTTATTTTCATCAGCACGAAGATTGAGTTTGCTTTTATTTCGATTGCTTTAAGATCACCAACTATAGAGGAAACTAGTTATTGCTTCCAAGTTCCCAGATTGGTTATCTTGCATCGATTTCTAAGGGAAGGAGTTATTGCTACTGTATCCCTGATCGATGTTTTGCAGATTGGTTTAATTAATATTTTAGAGCATTTGAGTTTATGCTGTTGTAGTTAGATTTCTTTTTCAAGAATCCATTTACTTTTGCATTTGAAACATTGTACTATATATTACAACGCATTACTCTTGGATAAATTTCTGCCTCAGACTGAGTACACTCTTGAAATAAAAAGTCGCTCCCGGATTGATAATTAATGTGAGATAAATAGGCATTAAAAAGACACCTTTTACGCCCCAACATTTTGGCATCGTTGCCGGGGAGAGTGTATGCCATTTAGAAAGAGTGATGCATATTTAATTTTTTTCTGCTTGGGAAGAATTGGGTATTAAAGACGGAAGGTAAGAACCTGTGCACCAAGCAAGAAACAAACTTGTTCACTGGCCCGCTTCACAGCAGAATTGAGTGAAAGCTTAAGGTATAAATGAATGCTTGTGTTTTTTTGAATTTAGAGGTAGAAATTAAAAAAATAAATCTTGTAATTCCACTTGAGTGGTGATGTAAGCACCACCCATTTCAGTAACCAATTGACAGGAACATTGGAAGGAGGATCCTTAAAGAAACACCTAAAGAACATCTTCTATTATGTTAAGAAATGGCTCACATTGCAACTTTTGAATTCCCTATCAAATATTTAGGAGGACTGACACAAATGCACATAATTCCCCTATTGTCTCTACCAAATTTTCATGGTTTGACAAATGAATATCCCGATACATTCTTATTTGAGTTTGAAATACTTTGTAGAGGATATGATTATTGTACTAATGATCTAAGATTGAAAGTGTTTCCTCTTACTCTAAAAGGAGCAACTCTCTGATGGTTCATGAGCCTAGGTGGGAACTGCATCCAAACATGGGAGGACATGAAGAACATATTCTTGATGAAGTACCAAGACTACTGCAAATCCAATGAAGATATTTTCGGTATGATACAAGGGGAAGATGAAAGCTTGGAGGACTATGTAGAGCAATTTCGATACAACCTTCAAAAATCAAAGCATAAGCATTTGGAAAAAGAGATCTTGAAAACACTCCTTCTTAAAGGAATCAAAGATGATTTTTTAGAACTCTTAAATCTGATAGGAAAAGGTGATGTTTTTCAGTTATCATATGATGATGTTTGTGATTTGTGCATAAGGTATTCAAGAGGAATTTCTAAGGCTGGTAAGAATTCTAGAGAAGTTTCTTCTTTATTTTCTAAATTTACTACAAGAACAAGAGACATAAGAGCTGAAATCAATGTTTTATTTGAAAATTTTAAAGTTGATTTTATTAGCTCTCTAAATTCACAATTGAATGTTTTGCAGGTTCAGATAAATCAAGAATTTGATGAAGTGTTTTTCCCTCATTACCAAAAGGAGCATCCCATAGATACTCACTCTTCCTTATCTAATTTGGAAGTAGCATATCAAAGAGATGGGGAAGCTGCAACAAGGTCAAAACCATGGAAATCATGGCCTACAGGTATGGTTCAAAACACTTCCTCTCCATTCTCTTACTTGCATAATTCGTTATGGAATACTCACATGTTAGGGCAACCATGCCAATCTCAATATAACCACCACCAATCTTGTCTACAAGCTTGGCATGGTTCACCTTATGATTGCATGACTACTCTTCCTCATCTTGTAGCACAAACACATATTCCAGCTCTTCCACAACACCTTGTTTGCCTATCAAAATCATCCAATCAACCCAATCAACTACATCATCAAAAGGCTCCATTCCCTATACAATTTCCTGCTCAACTCATTCCACACCCTCACCATAATAAACCAGTACAACATGCTTACAGTGTTGAACTGCAAAATTCACTCACCCTTCCCACCCATTCTATCTCACATGTACCATTGGAAAAAACTTACACTGAGACTCAGAATGTATCAAATCCAAAAATTGTAGAAGTTCTGAAAGAAAATGAGATCTCTTCTAGCCTGCATCAACAAACCATTTTAAAAGCTGAAGAACTTCATGATATGATGGTTATGGGAAATCAAGGAAGTAAAGAATATATTGAAGATTGGATTCAATCCATCATTTTTTTGCAACATCATTCCATACTTCAACAATTTTTGGCACCATATTTTCAAGGGAAGTTGGCTTCTCATACCCTAATTTTTATTATTAACATACATTTTTCAAATTTGGGTATGTACATAATTGAAGACTTATTTTGGAAATGGATCCAATGGAAATAATCTTATGCGTAATCATATTCATTTTCCAATTTAGAGTAGGATAGTGGAGAAATAAATAAAAGAAGAAATAAAACAAACACATTTTTTTATTTTTTTTTGTAAAAATAGTTGTTTCTTTGTTGCAACACGCTGTGAAATCAACATTGATGATAAACATTTTAATTTATTTGTGTATGTAGATGAATTATATTACAAATAACCATTATAAAAACACTTATATTCATTTTTATCATCAATATGGAAAAATTGCTTGAATATCTTTTTTTGGCTTGCAGGCTTGATGAAATTCTTGAAAACAAAGTTGGGACAGTCATGTTTTTGGGGACCAAAAATGAATATTTTTAAAACTTTTTTCTATCCTAAGTAGCCATTTATTTCTAATTTCTAACCCAATTTGAATCACTCTATTTGGATTTGAAACGAAAAATTTAGAACCAAAACATTGACAAAGTGTCTAGTAGGCAGCTCAACAACAGAGTTGGGACAATCAGTTTTTGGAGGCCTAAATGATTATATTTTTAAACATTTTTTCTATGGTATATTCCTCTATGAATCTCGCTTACAACACAATTTTAATCACTCAATTTCAATATCGTATGAGGAATTTATGACCAAAATACTAACTGCCTATCATAAATCAACACTCTTGAAACTCTGTTTTCTCGGCTGTTCCTTAACGTATTTGACCCATAAGTTCTTCTTGTATTAAAAACATGTTTCTATTGGAGATAAATAAATGAATATAATTTAATCTCCAATTTTAATCGCTTCAATCCACCATCAAACGAATAATTTAGGCTTGAAATATCAACTGTTGGTCTAAGCTGGAAAATCGAAAATAACTCTATTATGCAGGTTGTTCTCAAAAGATTTAACATACCATTACATGGAATTTTTAAAACATGTTTCTATTGGAGATGAAATTTTGAATTATTTCTCATTTTTCTTTGGAATCACTCGAATCGGACGAAAAACAAAGAAGTTATGATTGAAACACTGCTGGTTAGCATGATTGGCCACTGCTCTCCCGCAGGTAATAAATTAATTTTACTTTGTCCGTGGATTTGTTCTACAAAGTAACTAATTGTTATTTTTTTGCATAATTCTTGAATTAAGGGAGCCTGTACACTTCTCTTTCTTCATGATTTAATGTTTTATTGCAGGTAGAGACTCATTTTTTGCAGGTCTTACGAGAACAAAGAAGGTCAATTTATGGACGAGTGATTCTTGAAAGAAATTTTAGTAAAACAAGGGCATTTCATCTAGTTCATTACCTAAAATATTTATAACAAGAAGAAATGAAGAATTGGTTCCCATTTCAAGATTCATGTTACTACTTCCAAAACATTTTTTAAAGAGATCATTTTTTTCCCATTAATAGATTGATATTCATTTAGGAAATAACATCATAGCCATTGTAACTTAATAAAGTGTCATTTCTTTTCTGATTTCTTTTATGTTTTTGTGTTTTAGGTGTTGATCCCTTCAAATTTCAATTTGTGCTTCAGTGGTAATTGAACAATAAGGAACTCACCATGCAAGATTCAGTTGTAGAAGGAAATTCTTTGGTAGCACCAATTTTATAAAAAATTACTTTTTCTTGAAACCTGTACATAAATTTTCCTTTCTATTTGATTGGATTTGCTTGACAATGGATTGCACATTAGCTTTGTTCTTTCCTCTATTTTTTTTCCTTTGTTGTTTCATACAGCATCTTTGCGTGCTTATATCTGCTTATTGTTCCTCTTAAGGAACAATTGTTATTCCTCTCAAGAAACAACAGTCGTTCCTCTTAAGAAACAATGCGTTTGTGTGTTTATTTTTGTTGTTCCTTCCAAAAGGAATAACATTTTCACTGATTAGTTTTGCTGTTCCCTTCAAAAGGAACAACACTGACTGTTCTTGCTGTTCCTTTCCAAAGGAACAACATTTTCGCAGATTGTTTTTGTTGTTCGTTTCCAAAGGAACAACACTTTTTAAGTGCATTTTTCTTGTTTGTGAACAACTTTTTGAAGATTTTTTTTGAATTTTTCATAACTTTTTGAAAGACAAACATACAATTTATGGAAGGATACACAATCATATAAATTAGAGCTTACTGTAATCAGAAAATCAAAATAAATCTTCATTTTTAAGAGAGTTGTTTAGTAATGATAAGAAAAAGGAAAAAGGGACATAATCAATAACATGATCTTGTTGTCTTACTACCACTAAACTCATATGATCGATTATATTTATCATGTTGGTTCTTCCCATATTTTATAACTTTCTTTGATTTTTACTTATGGTATAGGAACAAGGGCATATTCTTTTCTATTGAGTTGTTCAGACTTCTTCCACCATCCCTACTCTTAAAGAGTGCTGAGCCATCCTTTATGAATAAATAGGAGAGTGATATATGAAAAGAAAAATATTTACATATTTCATTAATAATTTTATAATTTGGTAGATGGAGGATAGGGGGTCTCATCAAGAGCTGGCCTACCATGTTCATAAGGAAGCAAGTGAAGTGGCATTCCTATCATGGCCACCAAACCAGGGATATGGTCCAATGGAAAATTGAAAAAATTAAGAAGTCCTTGGAATAGGAGGTCTCATCATGAGCCAGCCTGCCCACTTTTCACTTCTTCCCAGTGAATGGCATTGTGATTTATCTGGTCACCAAGCTAGCACAATGGTCTCTGTTATGACAATTAACAAACACTTCCTTAGCATAAATAAAGGACAATGGTTCCAAGGGTGAGAGAGCAACTCTGTCAAGGTTAGGGACACCTGTGGGCAACAGAGCTCTGTTGATGGTATTGGAGTCACATTTATACACATCAATAGTAATATTAAACCCTTTTTCCTATATCTCTATTTAAATATCCGATGAAAGTATGAATCCTTAACCTTTGATTTTGAACCTATTATACATGAAAATCATCATAAATTGATCACATTAGTTTGAGTGGGTAATAAACGCATTTGTACTTATGTTTATCTTAAGCTGTCCCTTCTCCTTATCCTTGAATCATTACAAAACGCTTCTATATCTGTTTACGATTTATCACATGCATGAATTTAAGTAAATGCTATAATTTCATTGATTGTATCATAAGTATGTATGCCTTTCCATGCTATACAATTGTTGTGCAATACGCTGCTTTTCTATTTTTCTGATTTGCCACAATATTGATACTGCATTTTTACAAAAAAAAATTATGCTTGAACTTTTTTGCATGCATCTTATCTGTTGCCATTCCAAACTGAAACTGTGGATTCAAGAAAATTGCATACAGAACTGTGATTTATTTACAAGAGAACAACAAGTATGGGGAAAAATTCTATCCGCAGCACGACCACACTATTGCAATTAACAACGAAGGCTCGTGAATGTGCACAATTCTATCGACATGATGTGTTTGCATGGCTTCCACCTTTTGCATCACTTTCAGTATCCACTCAGCCTACATCAGCTTCAACAAAGGTCAATCCCTACATGTCATTCCACATTTTTCGGAGGTAAAACTTGAGGTAAAATAGCATAATTTTCTGATTTATTATGAATTTAGGAGAATTTCATGAAAATCCATTGAGCATTATTTATCTTCATTCCACATCTTTACCACTTCCCCTTTTTTTAGACACGTCTCATCTTTCAGTTTGAGGGAGTGTTGATTTCTTTCATTTCTTTCTTGTGACCATGTCAGTAATATTCTTTATCATCCATGGATATTCTTATTCATCCTCAACACCTCCCTTATTCCATGTTGTTTTACACCAAGCATCGATTTCAACAGATTGTAGCAACCACCTCTCTTTGTTTTCTAGCATTGCATGAGGACATTCTAATTATTTAGTTTGGGGGGAACAATTTGTCAAGTAATGTGATGCTGAGTGTTGTCCTTGATGGCAACCCACTTGATGAAGATGATGGAAACCTACTTGTTGAAGTTGTTATTTACTTGATGGACTTGGTAATGATGTAAATCTGATATGATATGATATGATGTAATGATGAAAGGAATTTCAGTATGTGTTGAAACAATGATAAAAAGAGTGTGTCTCTAGGAATACGCGGATTTTTCTAGACCAAGTAGTGTATGCACGCGGGAAACAATGTGCCAAGTCGCGTATGGGAAAAGCGCTCTAAATATGTAAAACCAGGGGTAACCACCATGGTATTGACCCATTGTATTGAGTAATGATTCGTCTATGTGACCCCGTCCAGGAATACCATCAAAAGTAATGTGGTTTTGGACTCATGGTATTGATAAAGGGTAATCCTATATAAGGAGAAGAATTTCATTGTGCAAAGGGTGTGCGTGTGTCTGGGCTTTAATGAATACTTCACTCTGAAGTATATCTGCATGGTTTAAACTCTGCTCTTAATTGATAGATCTGAATCTATGAAGCATCTATGGACATCATGAAGGTGTAAGATCTCTAGATCTTGAAATGGTGAATCTCTTGGATGATCTGAAAAGAAGTGACGAAGACCTGGCGCAAATCAGTTGAAGAAGTTGAAGAAATCTGGGTAAGTTCAGAGATCTGATCTGTTGTGCAAAATTTATCTTTTATAGATCCATACGTAGGTTGGTTTCGTGAAAAGCGCGTGTATACGTGGCTCTGTTCAGAGAAAAGAGCATATGCGCAGTTAGGATTTATTTGAAGAATTTACTGAAGCATACGCGGGTTGGTCTTATGCAATGCGCGTACATACGCGGGTCTGATATACTAAAAGCGCGTATGGAATTTGAATTAATGGGGTCTCAAAGTTGAATGTGTTTCTGAATGTCTGATCTGAAGTCTGGGTTAACTCTGATATTCTGGTTACAGTGGATTCACTGTTCTGTTCGTAGCATTGGGCAAAGTATGTTTATTGAAGAGTGAAGGGTTGTGTTGGAGCTGTTGGATCTAGTTTGAAAATTGATGAAACGTGGTCTGCAGTGGATCTGAGGGTTGAAGCCTTCAGTCTGATAATATCAGCAGAGGATGGTGCTAATATCAGGGGGTAGTAGCTCCCTTTCAGGTGAGACTGGTAAACGAGAGCAGGGGGTTGAAGCTCCCTCCCAGGAGAGGCTGGTAAACGAGAGAAGGTTGTAGCCTTCTGCAGGTGGGTGCCTGCGTGCTGGTATAAGTCTGCACCAGTACATGATTGTAAGAAGTTTTTCTCTATAATAAAATATTGAAGGCTGAGACAACGGCAGCGGTGGTTTTCTCCCGACTTGGGTTTCCACCTAAAAATCATGGTGTTCATATGTGATGCTTTTGTGTGATGTTTCATTCTGTTATTACTGCACTTGTCTACTACTATATAAACATCTGATGAATGAATACATGTAAGGATCTTAGTAAAGAATTGATTGTTTATTAATATCTCTGTGCATACGCAAGTTTCATAAAGGGTATCCGCGTATATACGCGAGTTTGTATCAGGAAAGTAGTGTATGGGTTTTAGAAGCAAGAAAAATTAAAAGTTTTGAATATGCAGTAAATACTAATTGACCCCCCCCCCCTCTCAGTATTTTTCCCAACAATTGGTATCAGAGCAGGTCCTTCTGAAAAAGCTTAACCGCTAGAAGGAAGATCAAGCAGGATGAGCAATCATGAGGGAACATCATCTATCAAACCTCCACTCTTCAACGGAAGCAATTTAATCTTCTGGAAAATAAGGATGAGATCCTATCTTCAGTCTATGGGAGCAGATATATGGGCCATTGTTGAACAAGGATATCAATATCCAGCTGCTACACCAACAGATCCAATCGAAAGAAAGAATTATGAATCAAATGCAAAAGCGGTCAATGCTATAACTGGAAGTCTAACTGAAGCATAATTTGTCAAAGTCATGCAGCTAAATACAGCAAAGGAGATATGGGACAAAATCATCCTAAGCTATGAAGGTGATGCAAAGGTAAAAAGTGCAAAACTTCAATCTCTCAGAATTGAGTATGAAAATTTAAAAATGCATAGTGATGAGAATATTGCTGGTTTCTTCTTACGTGTTGATGATGTTGTAAACCGTATGAGAAATCTGGGAGAAACAATAACCGAATCCACTTTGGTTGAGAAAATTTTGAGATCACTAACGGCCAAGTTTGAGTCAAAAGTTTCTGCTCTTGAAGAAAAACAAGATCTTCAAAATCTTACTATGGTGCAACTTCATGGCATATTGACTGCATATGAAATGAGGAGAGGAGGACCATATGAAGTCAAAGAAGCTGTCTTTAAAGCTTCTACAAAAGGGAAAGAAGTTACTAACTGGAAGAGTTGGTCATTATGCTACAAAATGTCCTTATAAAGAAACATCTGCTAAAGAGAAAGATGTAGCAAGAAGAAATAAGGACCGGTCTAGCACTAAGAAAAGCTACTATACAAATGAAGACAGTGATGAGTTATCTGACAGTGAGGAAGAATGTGAACAAGATCTTAGACTTCTCATGGCATTTGAAAATAACTCTAGAGATGATAAGGATGCTTTTATGGATGCTCTAGATGACAATGATTTTCTTGATCAAAACAATCAACTCAAAATATGCTTGGAAGAAAGTAAGATAATCATAGAGACTCTGAAAAGGCAGAATGAAGAAGCAAAGAAACATAATGAAAAATTAGAATGTGAAGTAGTAAGTCTAAGAAAAGAACTTGAGAAAGTAAAGACTCTGAATCTTAGATTTGCTAAAGGATCTGAAACCTTAGATGATATTATCAAGGTTCAACGATCTCCTCTGATTAAGACAGGTCTTGGATATACCGGAGAATCCTCTCAGGCTTCAGCACCAAATTATCTAAAAGCAGCTACAACTGGTTTACTACATTCAGCCACTCAACAAGGGAATAAAGAATCTTTACAGGTAAAGCATGATCATCACAATACAAGGAACACTAACAGGGATATCTCTCAAAGAAGCAAAAATCAACAGGTAAATTCAAATAGAAGATTTCATGATCGCATAAATTTCTACTTCAATGGACAATGTTTCTCATGTCACAATTTTGGTCATAAAGTTGTTCAATGTGTTGCATATAAAACCATCATGACAAGAGAAGCAAGAAAGAAAAGGATGGATATTGAACCAAAAAGGAACACTTATAACAACTTTTCTCCTCTTCAAAATGAAGTTGAATGTGCTTATTGCAATAACTTTGGGCATGAAGAATCTGAATTCAGGAGCAAAGTCCAGCCAAAACAACATTTTCCTTCAAGTTCCAAAGTATGGAAAAAGAAGGAATTACAGGTTGAAAATTGTGGGATAGCGTTATTTGCAGAAGGTGAAGAAAATCAATGGTACATTGATAGTGGGTGCTCAAGACACATGACAGGTGACAAAAGCAAACTTCTTTCATATAATGCTCTAGAAAAGGAAAAGAAAGTTACATTTGGAAATGATAATCCTGCTGTTATTAAAGGAAAAGGGTCCGTGTTTCTAAAAGAAAAGGTGAAGGCTAATGATGTCATGTATGTGGATGGATTAAGGCATAACCTGTTAAGTGTAAGTCAAATGTGTAATCAAGGTACAGAAGTTGTCTTCAGTTGAAAAGAATGTGTGGTTCGAGATCTGAATACAGGTAGAACTATTATAAAAGGGAAAAGAACTCCAAGCAACCTATATGTATTGAAGAACTCTAAAGATCAATGTTACTTGAGAAAATCTTCAGAAAATTGGCTATGGCATAGAAGGCTGGGGCATCTAAGCTTCTCTAAAATCAACAAAGCAAGCAGACTTCAAGCTGTTCGTGGTCTTCCCAATATTACTCTACCAGAAAGTATCATATGCAAATCCTGCCAATTTGGTAAGCAGACCAGAGTACAATTTAATGCCAAAGAAGGATCATCAAGTAGGCCTCTTGAACTGGTTCATACTGACATTTGTGGACCTATGAGGAAAAAGTCACCACGTGGAGAAGAATACTATATCTTATTTATTGATGATTTCTCTAGAATGTGTTGGATTGGGTTGCTTAAACACAAAGATGAAGCATTTGAGAAATTTCAGATCTTCAAAGCTCTGGTTGAAAATTAATTAGATATAAAAATCAAATGCCTTAGATCTGATCGAGGAGGAGAATATACATCAAATGAATTCTTTGAATTTTGTGAACAACATGGCATAAAGAGACAGTTCTCTGTAGCAGGCACTCCACAACAAAATGGCGTAGCAGAAAGAATGAATAGAACAATTCAACAAATGGCTAGAGCTATGCTTGATGATTCTGGAACTCCTGACATGTTCTGGGGAGAAGCAGCACATACAACAACAAATATTCTCAACAAGGCACACGTTCGGGTAAATAGTGACAAAACTCCATATGAACTCTGGTATGGTAATTCTCCCTCTATAAAGCATTTTAGAATTTTTGGAAGTAAATGCTTTATCAAAAATAATGATGAAAAGCTTGGCAAGTTTGAACCTAGATCAGATGAAGGAATACTTCTTGGTTACTCATCTACAAGCAGAGCATACAAATGTTACAATAAAAGGCTTCAAAAGATTGTTGAATGTATTGATGTTGTCATTGATGAGTCTCCTACAGCTCCTAAAGAAGAAAAACAAGCAACAAAAGAAGATGATGGTGATTTTTGTCCTTCTACATCAAATGGAAATGATATAGACAGTGGATCCAATGAAGAACCTGAAGATGATTTATCAGAGAAAGCTCCATCCAGATATGTTCAAAAGAATCATCCTGAATCTCAAATTTTGGGAAACAAGGAATCGGGTGTACAAACAAGGAGGACTCTTGTGGGATCTTCTAGCTATCTAGCATTCCTATCCACAATTGAACCCCAAAATGTCAATCAAGCTAGCAAAGATGAATGTTGGATTCAAGCCATGAATGAAGAGCTTGATCAGATTGAAAAGAATCACACTTGGGAATTGGTACCAAGACCACATGATAAAAATGTCATTGGAACCAAATGGATATTCAAGAACAAGTTAAATGAAAATGGGGATGTTATAAGAAACAAAGCTAGATTGGTTTGCAAAAGGTACACTCAACAAGAAGGTATAGACTTTGAAGAAACTTTTGCTCCTGTAGCTAGACTTGAAGCCATAAGAATGTTTCTTGCTTTTTCAAGTTCTCAACAAATCAAAGTGTATCAAATGGATGTCAAATCTGCTTTCCTCAATGGTGATCTTGAAGAAGAAGTTTATATAGAACAACCAGAGGGATTCATTTTGGGAAATGATAAGAATATTGTTTGTAAACTTAAAAAGGCTCTATATGGTCTCAAACAAGCTCCAAGGGCATGGTACTATCGTCTTGACAAATATCTCCATCAACAAGGATTTTCAAAGGGGTCTGCTGATAGCAACTTATACACAAAAATTGAACATGACAAAATTTTGATTGTGATTGTATATGTTGATGATATCATTTTTGGGAGTAATGAAGAATCCTTGAGTCAAAAATTTGCTTCTGTTATGCAGCAAGAATTTGAGATGTCTTTACTTGGGGAACTAACATTCTTTCTTGGCTTGCAAGTGCATCAAACTACAAATGGCATGTTCCTATCACAAGCAAAATATCTTAAGCAAATTTTGAAGAAGTATGGCATGGAAGAATGCAAGCCTGTAAGCACACCAATGATAATCGGATGCAATCTCAGTTCTCATGATGATTCTCCCATGGTGAATCAACCAGAATACAGATCAATGATAGGAAGTCTACTTTATCTCACCGGAACTAGACCGGACATTATGCATGCTGTTGGGATTATTGGACGATTCCAAGCTAATACAAAAGAGTCTCATCTTCAGGCTGTCAAAAGAATATTCAAATATCTGCAGGGAACTCAAGACTTTGGACTATGGTATCCAAAGAATGCTGATCTTACTCTTCATGCTTACTCTGATGCAGATTGGGCTGGAAATGTTGATGATCGAAAAATCACAAGTGGTGGTGCATTCTATATGGGGCCTCGATTGGTATCTTGGTTCAGTAAGAAGCAAAGTTCTATTGCCTTATCTACTGCTGAAGTAGAATATGTGGCTGTTGCATCTTGTTGCACTCAACTCCTTTGGATGATGCAAACCTTGGGAGATTTTCAAATCAAATGTACTTCTCCTATCTCCATTATGTGTGATAATACAAGTGCCATCAGTATCTCAAAGAACCCTGTTATGCATTCGAAGACCAAGCACATTCCCATCAAGTATCACTTCTTACGTGAACAAGTGCTTGAACAAAAGGTGAAGTTGGAGTATGTTCCCTCCAAAGAACAAGCTGCTGATATCTTTACCAAACCTTTGCCCAGGGAAGCGTTCGAGTATCTAAGACAGAAGCTGGGAGTATTCTCTGCCAATCAAAAGAACAAATCTGCATAAATTTAGAAGATTAAATAGGATACGCGGTTTTCCTGATATACAGTCACGTATATACGCGAGTATATGAACAGAAAGTCGCGTATGGATAGTTGCTGACTATTTTTGGTTGGGGTCAGCATTTTGCAGTACTATTTGGTTTTTCTGGTTATGTTTCTGTCTGAAAAAGCATCTGATATGAAGAAAACAGGTACAGGAAGGACAAGTTCAGGGGGAGATGAAGGAATGTGAAAATTTCTATGCTTCACTTTACATACGCGGGTTCGATGAACGAAAGTCGCGTATACACGCGAGTTTCAGCAGACACAGTCGCGTATTCATTAATGATAAGAGAATTGGGATGGCAGCTGAAGATCAGGAGCAGAGATTCAGGGGGAGCATCAGTCTGACTGCTAATGATTGTTCTGTTAGCATTATTCTGGTTATACTCATGATACATGGTTTCTTATGTTGAAGATTATGGAGAAGTCATGTTTGCTTTTTATTGAAGAGTATTCGTTGCTGAGATGAAAGTCTTATAATTCAGAGATAAGGACAGATCATGCAGAGATTGTTGCCAATGACTTGTTGTTGAAGGTGTTTAGGTTGCACAAGAGGAGCCTTGGTCATATGGAAAGGATGTTTGGATGCACATTTTCAGGGGGAGCCCTAGCCTTGCATTGCTGGCATTATGATGGTTCTGATATAGGATCTCTCTTGAGTTCTTTCTGGTATTGGTCATGAAAAGTCATAATTGTAATTTGATGAAAAGGTCATGTTGAGACCTATGATGTAAAATTTTAATATTCAGTCATGTAAGAACTTGTTATTTGTAAACCCACTTGGTTGGGTAGTTGTGTCAGATTTGTAAACCCTCTTGGTTGGGTATTTGAGTCTCTTATGTAGATTCACTTGGTTGGATATTTGATGTAAGTATGAGTCCTTGGTGATAGGAAGGTCATAGAGTCAAGTACTTCATTGTAAAATATGTTTGAAGACGCAGCATGAACTCAGGGGGAGCATGATACCTTCAGTACACATCAGATCTGCAAAGCACTTCCTTCTTTTGATCCGCCCTTTGCCCTTGATGTCAAAGGGGGAGAATGACATGGTGTTTGAATAAGGGGAGAGTATCATGGTGTTATTCAATGTATCTATCTGCTGTAGTGATCAAACACCTTCGTGGTTGCCATCAAGTCCAAAGGGGGAGATTGTTGGCAATGTGATGCTGAGTGTTGTCCTTGATGGCAACCCACTTGATGAAGATGATGGCAACCTACTTGTTGAAGTTGTTATTTACTTGATGGACTTGGTAATGATGTAAATCTGATATGATATGATGTAATGATGAAAGGAATTTCAGTATGTGTTGAAACAATGATAAAAAGAGTGTGTCTCTAGGAATACGCGGATTTTTCTAGACCAAGTAGCGTATGCACGCGGGAAACAATGTGCCAAGTCGCATATGGGCAAAAGCGCTCTAAATATGTAAAACCAGGGGTAACCACCATGGTATTGACCCATTGTATTGAGTAATGATTCATCTATGTGACCCCGTCCAGGAATACCATCAAAAGTAATGTGGTTTTGACTCATGGTATTGATAAAGGGTAATCCTATATAAGGAGAAGAATTTCATTGTGAAAAGGGTGTGCGTGTGTCTGGGCTTTAATGAATACTTCACTCTGAAGTATATCTGCATGGTTTAAACTCTGCTCTTAATTGATAGATCTGAATCTATGAAGCATCTATGGACATCATGAAGGTGTAAGATCTCTAGATCTTGAAATGGTGAATCTCTTGGATGATCTGAATAGAAGTGATGAAGACCTGGCGTAAATCAGTTGAAGAAGTTGAAGAAATCTGGGTAAGTTCAGAGATCTGATCTGTTGTGCAAAATTTGTCTTTTATAGATCCATACGCAGGTTGGTTTCGTGAAAAGTTTACGTATTCGCGGCTCGTTTAGAGAAAAGAGCGTGATGCGTTAGCTAGGGATTTATTTGAAGAATTTACTAAAGAATACGCTGTTGGTCTTATGAAATGCGTGTACATATGTAACATCGATATACAAAATCGCGTATCTACGTTTAGAATTAATGGGGTCTCAAAGTTGGAATGTGTTTCCCGAATGTCCTGACCGGTCCGGTTAACTCTCGATATATTCTCGTTGGTCAGGGTTCAATGTTCGTTTGAAGCATCGGGCAAAGTATGTTTATCAAGAGTGAAGGGTTGTGTTGGAGTCATGGATCCAGCTTTGAAAATTGATGAAACGTGGTCTCAGAAAGGGGATCCAGGGTTGGGGTTTTCCGGGCCTCGAGCAATACGCAGAGGCTGGTGTTAATATCAGGGGGTAGTAGCTCCCTTCCAGGAGAGACTGGTAAGCGAGATCAGGGAGTTGAAGCTCCCTTCCAGGAGAGGCTGGTAAACGAGAGAAGGTTGTAGCCTTCTGCAACTGGGTGCCTGCGTACTGGTATAAGTCTGCACCAGTACATGATTGTAAGAAGTTTTTCTCTATAATAAAATATTGAAGGCTGAGCAACGACAACGGTGGTTGTCTCCCGACTTGGGTTTCCACCTAAAAATCATGGTGTTCATATGTGATGCTTCTGTGTGATGTTTCATTCTGTTCTGACTGCAAAAGTCTACTGCTTTATAAACATCTGATGAATGAATAATATATTAGTTAAGAATTGATTGTTTATTAATATCTCTGTGCATACGCGAGTTTCATAAAGGGTATCCGCGTATATACGCGATTCTGTATCAGGAAAGTAGCGTATGGGTTTTAGAAGCAAGAGAAAGTAAAAGTTTTGAATATGAAGTAAATACCGATTCACCCCTCCTTTGTTTTTCCCAACGTAATTGCTACAAATTATAGATGTTTTCTACTCTCTTTCTCATTTAAGGCATACAATTTCATTTTTGTATAGTGCAGAAATTGATTTTCATATATCTTTAAAACTATGAACTGAATTCTTGTGCTTTCTGGATAACAAAGAGGTATCATTAAAATACACAAATCCAGATAATTTCACGCTAAATTAGTTCATAAAACTTCAAAAATTATGCACTATCACCTACAACCATTTTTTTTATATCTCATGATCCGTGCATCAAAACGATCTGATTTTTGAGAAAATGGTTAATGAAGTTTGTTGTTACTTATGTCACATTTTTCTGCAACTTCATATACATATAGTTGAATGTCAACTGTAAAAATTGTTATGCCTTTATCAAGATTGCTAAAATTGAATTTTCATTATTTGAGGAAAAATTCATTTGTTCCATCCATTTCATGAGTTGGGATGAACAATTTTCTTTGCTTGGTTAACACATGGGTTTTGTCTTTGGGTTGCATGAGGACATGCAATATATTCATTTTGGGGGTATGTTGGGCTGTGAATATGACCACTTTTTAACAACCATTTTTACTCTTATTTATCATGTCATTTATTATAATTTATCATATAAATCCATTTTATAATGATTTATTCTCTTATGAATGAATATTATTTATTCTCTTTTATTTTTAATAAATTGATAATTATTATGTATAATTTTATCAATGATGGTTTATTAATATATTTTTTAATATCACTCACCATTTTAGCCTTCAAGATATTTTCCGGATTGAAGATTTGATCTCCAAATCATCATCAAATATTCCAACTCAGAAATTCGATGGATTAAGAAGTGACAGTTTTGCGGTTAATATTCTAGGAAAATGAAGAAGAATCTGGAAAATATGGAACATGGGTTTTGTCCAGAACGGGCCCAATTAACTTCAGTGAAGAACGGTTTGCCTAAATTCGGCCTGTATTGAGAGAAATGCAGGGTTATTTGAGTACGTTTTCTCAGATTTGTTGTTGCGGGCGTCCTCCAAATCTCAGCTGCAAAGCCAAATTCACCTTGATCTTGTTGAAATATTGTTGAAAATGTATTTTCTGGATGATCAAGTTGTTGGGAACAATCCAATATTGTTATGAGAGATCATATTTGCTATTTAATTTCTCTTCCTTCTGATTATAAAAGGAGAGCATGTATTATGTATTAAAGAACAATAGATGATTATTGAATTCCCTTTGTAACACTGTAATTCCTTGACTCTTGTGAGCAAAGAGCAACTGATGTAAAAGCTATTCATGTTTGATTAATACAAAGAGGCATTCTCGTTCCACTTCTCAAGCTCTGCAGTATCCGAGCAGTGCTTTCACCGGCGGTTGAGGGCCCGGCCCTGGTGGAGCGATCCACTGTTTGTATTTCTATTATTTTATTTATGTTGTGTGTTAATTTCATTTAGATTTATTATGATTACAGATTTATTTGATTTTTGTTGGATTGAATTCATATTTGATGTATACATTGCACTGTTATTCTATCTTAGCAAGGATCGTATTTATTATCTTATTCATCTTACTATCTTTTATAAAGCGTTGTTGTTCCATTAATTTATGATTCATTCCAATGAATTGTTTCATAGTCTTGGCTGTCGACAGGATTGGAGTATTGAGATTAGTTGCCTAATTGTGTTAGAATTAGAATTGTTGTTCCTTTCTAGATTTTGTTCCTTTCAGTTATTTTCATCAGCACGAAGATTGAGTTTTCTTTCATTTCGATTGCTTTAAGATCAACAACTGTAGAGGACACTGGTTATTGCTTCCAAGTTCCCAGATTGGTTATCTTGCATCGATTTCTAAGGGAAGGAGTTATTGCTGTTGTATCCCTGATCGATGTTTTGCAGATTGGTTTAATTAAGATTTCAGAGCATTTGAGTTTATGCTGTTGTAGTTACATTTCTTTTTCAAGCATCTGTTTACTTTTTCATTTGAAACAATATACTACATATTACAAGGCATTACTCTTGGATAAATTGCTGCCTCAGACTGAGTACACTCTTGAAATGGTTAGGGATCTGTAATTTTAGCAGACTGGTGAGACTAAAATTGCAGAAACAACATCGTTTCAACCAACTTTTGGATTCTAGGATCTAGCCCTCCTGAATCCGGAGAGGGATCTCTCCAATAAGTGCAAAGATGGATTTGTCTTTGAAGTTTGGGGTAATGATATTAGGCTAGTTATGAAGGCCAAGGGTTTTGTTTGTTTTTGGATGATTGAGCATGAATACTGTTTTGAGGGGAAAGTTCTAAGTGCAAAGAATTTCAAAAGTGAGAAGTTGCAAGTGGATAGAGCAGTTAGGTTAAAAGATAGATATAACGCTGGTTTTTAGTCCATTGGGCTATGGAGTCATAACAGGGATTTAATTGAACAACAACATCAAGAGTGATCCAAGGGGCAAGTCATCTATGTCACAATATCATTTAGATTAAAATTATGGAATGGAAACAATAAAGTGTTAGAGGGGTGGAAACTGATAATAATTTCACAAGGGATTTATAGTCAGTCCAAACAAGAAAAAGCCTCTTAAGTAACTGTTTAAAACCAACCAAGAGCAGGGCCAACCATTGACTTCTTGGGCAAGTTTGTATTAAAGCAGCTTAATTGACAAACAATCCAGTAATCCACATAATTACCTTCAGAAAGTATGAAAACACGTAAGAGAAAACAAAGTGCAACTTAAGATCAGATAAAGTACTTTTAAACCTAGTCTGCTTTCAGCCAACACCAAGGGAAACTTTCAGAATCTGCCTTTGGAGAACAGAAGCTAGAAACAGGGTGAACCATCACTTTCTAGTCTAACTTTAATAAGCAAGTAAGGAAAATAACTTTCAAGAACAATGTTTAAATCCAATAGTAGGACGAGGGAACTCCATCATTCCTAACTGCTTAAACTATATTGAATCATTCTTAAATAAACAATTTGGAGGAAAACATTGAGATAAAGATTTTCAGTTAGAGAAGGGAACTGATAAAAAGCAAATCCTAACTCTGTAAATGTTGTTCTTTATCAGATAATAGTGAACAATATGGCATACATAGAAGGAAAAAAAAATAACAAAGAAAGGGCACTTCACCCGTAATATAGACCAGGATCCCAAGAAACAGTTTGTTATTTATGTCAAACCAGTTATAGTCTTCAAGTCCAGTGTTTTAGTTCAGAAATCATCTTCACTATTCAGTCTAACTTATCTATTACAAACAGAGCTTCAAGGGCCAGTGAATAATATTTACAATCAGAAGTTTCCAGCTTCAATTACATAATAATGCTCAGCAACGCAGTCAACCAACAATTGCTCATCTTCTACTGAGGTTTCTATAGAAGAATGAAGAGGTGAGAACTAATAAAATATCTCAAAGATCATTAATACAGATTAAATGACTTCCCGGCCCTTTGAGGGGCTCAATGGAGAAGTGTACGGGTGGACTACTGTATTAATGTTTTACAATTATGAAATTAAACTCGATGGGAGCCTTATTTGACTTTGAGACTCTGCATGCTGTGTGGAGTAACTCTGCAGATATTTCTGCATTTATTCCCTTGCAGAAGTAACTTCCCGGCTGTGTTGGAGGCGAATATCTTCATCTGATTAATAACTTTGGCCTCTGTGTTGAAAGCTTTGAGGCACAGGTGGCGTTTAGGGTAGCTGAGGAATCAATTTTCCTTAAATACAGTGGTGGAGGTCCTTTCTGCCTTTAAAACACTTATGTTTCTCTTTAATGGTGTTTTAGTCCAGGGAATTAGGCTTTTGATAATCATTCTTAGCCGTAATTCCCCAAATTTGTCTTTAATCTTCATCTGCTGTGCTTTGTCTTCAAAATTATACTCTTTAACTGTTCTTTTGAATAAAACAGTGTCTTGTCGATGTGCAGGAACGCACAAGGCTTTTATGGTATTGGTGCCCATGGAGCATTTGATAAAACGTGAAAATAGAGCCCGGTGGGTGGTTCCCTTTTGATAACTCAAAGGCACGGAAAACGTCTTTCCCGGCCCTCGACTTTCCTTCATTATACAATGAAAAAAAACCATTAAAACACTTGCAAAACATAGAAAAAAATTAAGAAATCCTACTGTTGAGGAGGTAAATCCCCTCTACGGATAGAGGCAATCCCTACTAGCCCAGCAGGGGTCTAGCAACAATCATCAATGCTACAGTGCAAGTTCCTAATTGCGAATAAATAATCCAATGATGGAGGCCTACCTGGAGTCCAGTGCTATGATTCGTAGAAGAGACAGCGTTCCCATTCCTCAGCCTCGGCAGATCACGATCCCCACGATCTCCGTGAATGGACACCTGCACATGCAAGAAACAACACGAATACAAGCATAAAATCCCGAGGAATACGCAGCTGCTATCAGTTGAGAAAGGACATAACTCATTAAGTAACATAAAGCGAAAAACGAGTGGGGCCCCTGCTTCGGTGGTCTTCATTAATAAACAAATAAAAGAGAGCCATGATATTCACAGCCCCATTTGCGGTCTCCTTGGAAGGTCCCCGACCGTTCATGTCTGTAGCTCGCCAGGGAAAGGGAAAACCTCTCTAGAGTCTCTCAACGATAGTCTCCTTACTTGAGTCGGCCTTAAGGGAAGAAAGAGGGCTCTTACAGCACAAAGGCTCTTGGGAATTTGGAGATTTAAAGCTTAGGCACTTCAAGACTAGCTTGCAATGGAATTGAGCAAGCTTTTATAGATGGGGAAGGAGGGAGTTGGGATCCCTATTATTGTGGGATTGGCCCTATCAACAAGGAAGGTTCCATGAAAGGTGGCAAACCAGTGGCCCGCAGCCAAACCTCCCAACTCAAGATAGGTAATGGTTTCTGAGTTTGTTGAAACACAACTTCCGCCATCTTTATTTAAAAAACATTCCTTAAATTGGCTTGCCTGACTGCTGCTCTGGGACAGAGCGCCAGTTGGCGCGGCCTCTTTGCAAGATTTTCTCCATTGGCGCGAGTGATGAACTGTCTGCCCGCGCCAATGCAAAAGGAGATGTTTTCATGGTTTTTTGCAAGGAGATGTGTTTAGGGCAATTGAAGCTCATGTTTAGAGGAATGCATTGATGATGATTTCAAGGCATGACAATGTTCACAGGTCACAAAATGGGTCCTCCATTGTGGGGATGGGGAATGGTAGGGACGGTGACAAATTATTGTGTAACATATGCCCCCTAAAGTATGAGGCCCGAGAGAGAGAGGGGTGAAATGCTTTACGAGAACATGTTCAACTGAAACTCCTGCTGTCGGAAAACCTGTGTAGAAAAATACAATTGATATCTCAAGTACATGATGTATATGCGGTATGGGCGCAGCCATCCGAAACAGAGTACACTATAATCCGAATCCAAGGTATGGGCGCAGCCATCCAGCGAGAATCAAATAAATAGACTCAGGTATGGTCGCAGCCATCCAATCAGTGAGTCACGTACATAATGATAATAATCCACAATCGCAGCCTGGATTACAATAGACACAATCCAGAGTCTTGCGCTCCATATCGACCCAAATAAAGTACAAGTTGAAGCATGCGAATATGTGAGCTGAAGTCAAACATGCAAGAACATCGTCTGATTACCAGCCAATGATGAGAGCCGTTAACAGACGCGAGAGGAACCACCAATAATGATAATGGCCCTCAAGGTACTACAGGTACAATCTACGGCGTGTGAATCAATGAGCTGGCGTCGAACACCCCTAGAATCAATCGATCGGAGGCCGATAATGAAAACCCCACGTCGAATGCGATGAACCTGCCATTGAGGCATGCAGGCTCCAAGGTACCATAAAGGAGTCTCTAGACCAACTTCCTGGATAATGAGCTGAAGTCGATAGGAAGTGATCTTGATCGAAGGTGGGCCATAATGTTTCCCACATCATCGACACGAGACAGAGGAACATGATGTTTTGTTGTGAATCAGGATCGTATGAGAATTAGAGGAAGGTTGATATTTGCAGAGGCCAACTTCTCTTGAACATATAAAGGGCACGACAGTGGACTTGGCAGTATTTGACATCAACGGATCAGAGGTCATGATGACAAGGCAATGAGCAGAGGAGAGGTCAAAAATGATTATCCAAACCCACTGAGGCAAAGTGAAGAAACGAGATGAGATGTCCCCAACCCGACACGAATGCAGACAAGTGCCATGTTCAAGAGCGACATACTGCCGACGACAACGATGATGGTTCCATTTTTCCCCCACCATTTCTGGAAAGTACCCCAATTATTTTTGCTAACAAGCTTGAAGGGGATAGCATATGCTTGTAATATAAGTCCGCCCTTCGGGCGAATCCATCCTAGTGCATTTAACGAGTCCTAGGAAGGAGGAACTCGGAGAACGTCATTTCAACTGGATCCGATGTCATCAGGGTTTAACGAGTCTGACAAAGGGAGAAATCGGCGTCTTTTCATGTTTAGAGAGTTTGAAAAGACGGCAGAAAAGTAAACTCCACAGGTCCCTTTTCGTAAATAGTTCCTCAGACCCGAAAAGGTAGAAAACAATATCCGAGAAAACCTCCTAGTCACAATAGGCTAGGGTATTCCTTTTTCGTAAATAATCCATCCCAGCCCGAAAAAGGGGTAAACGTATACTGGGTAGATTTCGATTCGTGTCCACTTTAACGAGATCGAAACAACAAGGGCCTCGACAATCTTTTCATGTTTAGAGAGTCAGAAAAGAGCTGAAAGATGACTCCTCCTGGAGGAACGAGTGGTATAAAGGGTAGCAACTGGTTCCGGTAATGGTGGAACTGCTCAAAACAAATAAAGGTCAAGAGGCTGGCTAACAAGACCACTCACCATAGCGGTTCCTCAGGAATGGGTAAAACAACCAAGTGAAGGCATATGATCGGCCAAGCAGATAGTGACGATGGAGTGAGAAAACCAAGGCTCATCTGGCAAAAACAGGCTAATAAAATGACAATCACAAGAGGTAAAATGGGAATGGTTTCATTTTTACGCAAGCTTGAAATCAGGAAACTCTGCTTGAAGTTGGTTTCATTTTTACACAAGCTTGAAACAAAGATAAACTGTGCTTGAAACTGATTTCATTTTTACACAAGCTTGAAACGGAAACAAACTATGCTTGAAAAGGTAAGCATGCCCCCAGCATGGTGACTCAATTCGAGGTACATGCCCCCCAAGCTTCAATCCATAAGAAAGGCAGATGGAGTGAAGGTTCAAGTTACGAGATCCAGAGACAGACTCGACTGGGATTTTACGAGATCTTATCAAAGACTCGAATTGAACATGAAAGTGTTTCATTATTTTAACGAGGTTGACACACTTAAAAGAACTATCCTCAAACAACTTGTTTCATTGTTTTTAGGAGCTTGACACAAGTGGAGGAACTATGCTCCGAGAACCTAGTTTCATTTTTTAAAGAGCTTGACATAGGGAGGAAACCATGCTCTAATTGACTTATATCAAAATGAACAAGAAGGCGGTGCTTCCAAGAGTTCCATGCCCGATGGAAGAAAAACATCCTGGAAGTCAGGACCCAATGCCCCTAGCACACTATGTACAATGGCATCATCACTGAGCACAGGCACGGGGTAGGTAGCCACATAGTTGACCTGCGGTGGGGTAGATACAATGGGTGGATAAAAACCAGGAGGGGGTGATGGCAGACCAGTTGCCATATTAGGACCAAAGAACAACAGCTGATCAATAGTCACGATCCGTCCTTCATGTGGAAAACAGGCCACACGAAAAAGGGAGGAGACGAGCGCTCCCATGGCATAGGTGTAATCGCGCCCCAGGAGCAGATTGAAATCCAAGGGGCCTGGAATGACCATCACGTCCATATGGATGGTTTTTCCTCCCAAAGTAATCGGTAACCTTGGAAGGATCCCCAACGGTTGACTTGTCCTTCTGTTAAAAGTCAACAGATTCTGCGTAACAGGCGCAAGCGGTGGCGAACCGAAGGCTTGCTAGGTAGTCGAGGATATAATAATAACAGAGGCACCTTCATCTATAATGGTGCTAGGTACGACCAGACCAAGAGCCTGTACTGTGATCTCGAAAGGCACGTAAGACGGAAGGCGAAATCCTGCAAATCAACTTCAATCAAAGGAGGCGACCAGACTACTCGGAGGGGATACCATCAAACCGAGAAGGTATTCCCCTGGTGTTACGGAAGAAGGATCATCCTCCATAACCTCCATCTCGAAGGTGGGAGGGATATCCTCCGGAGCCTCCATCATGGGAGGTGGAGGAGGAGCTTCCTGAAGTACAGGGATAGGAGAATCTTTCTCCAAGTCTGAAGAATCTGAAGAAATCAGAAGGACATGGGGGGTGTGAGATCCACTCTCGACAGAAAAGACCTGGTGCACCGCGGATGGGGCCAGTTCAACTGATCCTACGACCAATGGTTGGCCAGGGACGGATTCGTGAATTTGAATTTCTGGGGGAGTGAGATCGACCAAGGATGACTCTTGACCAATCATAGGATTAGCTGGCGGAGGACTCAAAGAAAGCCGATTATAACCAGGTGGAAGGCATGGTGTAGAACCGGTTAAGTTGTCCAAAACTCGCTTGGCTTCATCCATATAAGGACAAAGGTGAATGGCATGGTGCCCTTCACACAACTTACAGGGATTGGTGATCTTACCCTGCTTCTTAGGAGCCTTATCAGTACCAGTTGAAGACGCGCCCCCAACCTGGCTCCCAGAAGTCAAAGGCAATGGCGAACGGTCTTCGGACCATGCTTCGAGCACCTTGGGAATGCCAGGGCAGTCTCGAAGAAGATGGTCTCCCGTGCACAACAGGCAAGGGAACTTGACTTTCCGTGGAGGGTTGGAAGGTTTATCGGGAGGAGATATTTTAGAAACAGTGGCTGCACTTTTAGCCTCTCGCTTATCAGACTTCTTCTTCTTTGTCTTCTTCTTCTTCTTCTTCTTAACCACCTGGTTACTCGAATCTAGGCTTTCACCAGGAGAAGTAGAAGAGGAGGACGCAGAAACAGGTGAAGAAGGGGAGAGGTCCACCTTGGAATCAACATGATGTTGTTCAGGTGGAGGAACTGATTGAAAAGTAGCGGAGATATTCGGGACCACAGAGGTTGAAAACAACCAAATAGGCAACCCGACAATTAACCCAGGAAGGGACAATGTTGCCATGTAAGGAGCACCAACATTTCCAAAAGGAGGAAAATGACCAAGATTCCCTTCTGAGGGGATTCCTTGGTTGGTAAACTCTGAAAAAGTTGCCATCAAAACTCAAAACCACACACGGGCTGAAAAAGAGTCAAGACACGCGATCAAACGGTCAACAAGCAATATCTAACAGGGCGTATAATCGTGGGTGATTAATTTTTACCACATTGAAAAATAAGAAACTTCACCGTTTCATGTTTTAAGAGTCGAGAAACGATAAAAGATGACTCTATCTAATCCCCAGTGGAGTCGCCAAATTGTTGAGGAGGTAAATCCCCTCTGCGGATAGAGGTGATACTTACTAGCCCAGTAGGGGTCTAGCAACAATCATCAAATGCTACAGCGCAAGTTCCTAATTGCGAATAAATAAGCCAACAATGGAGGCCTACCTGGAGTCCAGTGCTATGATTCGTGGAAGAGACAGCGTTCCCGTTCCTCAGCCTCGGCAGATCACAATCCCCATGATCTCCGTGAATGGACACCTACACATGCAAGAAACAACACGAATACAAGCATAAAATCTAGAATACGCAACTATATATCAGTCAGAAAGGATATAACTCATTATTAACATAAGCGAAAAACAGAGTGGAACTGTAACCAGTAGTCATTCATTAATAAACAATCGAAAGAGAGTACAACCAATGTTCTGATGCTGCGGTCTCCTTCGGAAGGGTCCCCAGTCGTTCACATCTTGCAAAGCTCGCCAGGGAAAGGGCAAACCTCTCTAGAGTCTCTCGACGATAGTCTCCTTACTTGAGTCAGCCTTAAGGGAAGAAAGAGGGCTCTTACAGCACAAAGGCTCTTGGGAATTTGGAGATTTAAAGCTTAGGCACTTCAAGACTAAATTGCAATGGAATTGAGCAAGCTTTTATAGATGGGGAAGGAGGGAGTTGGGATCCCTATTATTGTGGGATTGGCCCTATCAACAAGGAAGGTTCCATGAAAGGTGGCAAACCACTTCCCTTCCATGGAACTCCCGCAGCCAAACCTCCCAACTCAAGATAGGTAATGGTTTCTGAGTTTTTTGAAACACAACTTCTGCCATCTTTATTTAAAAAACAATCCTTAAATTGGCTGGCGTGACTGCTGCTCTGGGACAGAGAGCCAGTTGGCGCGGCCTCTTTGCAGGATTTTCCCCATTGGCGCGAGTGATGAACTGTCTGCCCGCACCAATGCAAAAGGAGATGTTTTCATGGTTTTTTGCAAGGAGATGTATTTAGGGAAATTTAAGCTCATGTTTAGAGGAATGCATTGATGATGATTTCAAGGCATGAAAATGTTCACAGGTCACAAAATGGGTCCTCCATTATGCGGGACGGGGAATGGTAGGGACGGTGACAAATTACTATGTAACACCTACATTTTTGGGTTAACCTGCTTCAGAAGGCAGGAGAGGAGCGTAGCCATTGGATGAAAGCACCCAACAGTGGAGATAAATAATAGGCAAAAGGAGAGTGGGAGAAGAAATAAAGCGGAGAGATCCTGGACCGTCCGATCTGGACACGTGGATGGTCCAGATTTAGTCGGGGAAACGCAATCGGCGGGAGGAGGAAAAGGGTGCGATGAAAATTACCGATGCGATTGCGCGATCGGGAGGGTAGAGGCGATTAAGCGATGACTGTTGATCTTAGAATGAGATCAACGGTAGAGAATGAATTGGGGGAGTCGCAATCGGAGGTTGGGGATATAACACAGCGATTGAGAAAATGCAAGGCGGTGAAGCGCAGGCCGTTGATCTAAAAGATTAGATCAATGGTGGAGAAATGATCGGGTGATCGATGATAGGGGGTTGGAACATGACATAGTGATTTTAAACTTTTGCGATGCAATCCAGCGCTTGGGACTTCGACCCTCAGTCCTGGGCATAGGTCATATGAAACGGAGGCGGGGAAAGTTTTAACAAACGAGACCCAATCGCATCGGAACTTTGATGCGGGTCTTTCAATCTAACCATTGTGTTTTCTCCGATTACGATTGCACGATCGGCTCTTTTCAATCAACCCATTTAATTTATTTCAACATGTGACTTTAAGTTTTTAAGTTAAAAATTTGGATAAGTGGGTTTTGGGTTTTTACAAAGAAAAAAATCAATCGGGAGTGAAATATATAGGGGTTTAAGCACTTGAGGCGGGTTTTATGGTTATATGGAAAATAATGTAATCGTGGGTTTTAGATTTCAAAGGCTAATCGTAATCGGAGTTTTCGGAACATGGTGTAAGACTTGTGCACTTGTTTCTTTCCGATGCGATTAGCACTCAGGGTCTTTAACACTTGGTTTTTCAAAATAAACATGAGACCTAGAGTTATATTAAAAAGGGAGCCGATCGCATCGGAGTTTTTGTGTAACGAAATATATGCGCTCATTTGATTTACTCTGATGCCGATAAACGCCATTGGGACTAGTGCCTGGTTCTGGAAAAAGGGCATGTGGGGGAAATGGTTTAGGACCTAGCCCAAAGGGGCTTAGGTCCATAGTAATAAAATTTTGATTTTTATGAAATTTTCATAGTTTTTCAATGGAAATGGGAGTTCCGAAATAATTAAAAAGTGAGTTTTCAACTCAGGAAAGGGGTTTTCAGGAAGGGAAGGAAGGCGAACATGAATAATAGAGGAAAATTATGAAGAAAAGGAGGAAACAAATGAAGGCTAGTTTTTTAGTGGGAGAAGGGGGAAAATGATGGTCTTACAGCAGTTTTCTTCTCATGATTTCAACATAATTTTCTGAGTATAAAATGGAAACAGTAATGAAGATTTTGGACAGAGGCATGAGGCCTTCAAGGAGCCTTCAAGAGCCAACAATTTTTAGTGATAAACTTTGTTCCTTGGAGGCTCAAAAAGTCTTAGCCACCTTTTGGTATAACAAATATTATAGGTGGCTAACAGTGGCTCCACTTGGGGATGGTGCCTTCTTGAAGGCATCAAGAACTTCAGACTTTCATTCTCTGAGAGGCTAATTAGTTGCTTGATCCATTGGGATGCCCTTCCTTTGCTAGGATGATCTCGCTCTGAAAAACATATTAGCAATTGTGAAAACAATGGACCTTTCATCAACACAAACTTTGTACCTACCCAATCCTACTGATCTAGCATTTTTTCTTCATTAGAGTGCACTTGGATTGGCAAACTCTATTCACAACATTTTATTCTTTTGAAAGCAAGAAATATAATCTATTTCTACTCATTATTTCTCCCTGAATTCAGATTAAACAGTTGAATTCAGATGTTTCTCTACCTATTCCACTATCTGTTGTGATTAATCTGTCCAACAGATTTTATTCTCTAAACTCTACAATAGAAATTTAAAAGAATTCAAGTCAGGATTAAACAGTCTAACTTGATTCTGATCTATGGCATGAAACAAGCTGCACATAGACATTTATTACAGAAAATTAAATAAAAAATGGAAGGCTTAAGATCTAAGAGTTCAAGCACTTCCTTCACTCTTTTACAGCTCTGTTTTGACTCTTACTTGAGCTGTTTTTCTTGTTTTTTGGTTCAGATTTTGAACTGTTTAGAACCAGATTTACATCCTTTTTTGAATCAGAAAATAAAACATATTTTGAGTCATCTCTCTTTGGAAACTTAGGTTCAGATTTTGAACATGTTTGAACCTTTTAATTTATATCCTAATCTACCTACTGATAAACCAAGACTAAATAGTTTGGCAAATCAATTTTACTATCCTATTAGCAGTAAATTCAAAAGCTAATTAGTCAAGATTAGGCTGTTTGACGAACTAGGAGTGTGTTTCGTAGGAGTGGCATTTAAGCTTGCACACTTTCAGATTTGTTCCTCTTTTTGGTATGGGGCTGTACCTTTATTGTTTTATCAATCTACCCTCTTTTCTTTCTTTCACTATTTGTGTATTTTTTATTTTTCTAACTTTGAATGCAAAGGAGGGTGAGATATTTATAAAGAAAAAGATAGAAAAGGCTTCAAAACATGTCAAGGATTAAGGGAAGTAATGTTTAATCATCCTGCCATTGACAGGACCTCCAAACAATTCTGCTCCATTCAACTCTTGCAAGAAAAATGCATTGTTACCAGCAACTGAATGAATAGAGTAAGGGCCAAGCCATAAGTTGTCAAACTTCCCATGCTTACCCTTGCCTTCCCTCCTTGAGTCCCACTTTAAAACTTTGTCTGCAATCTTGAAATTGCTGGCCTTTGTTCTCCTGTCAAATTTTTTTTTAATGCTATTCTATTTCTGCAATGCTTTGTTATAAACTTCCTCCCTAGTTTTCTGAAGATGAATGGTATGATTTATTCTTCTGGTCATGTCATTTTCTTCAGTTTGAAACTCTTGAATCAACTTCATTACTGGTACACCAAGGCTGTTTGGAAAAATTGCATCAGTACCATACACAAGCTGAAAAGGTGACATGCCAATAGATTTCTTCAAAGTCAATCTGTCAGCCCAAAGTGCATGAACAAGCTTTGTGTGCCAAGACTTCTTGTTATCCTCCAACAGTTTTTTGATTATGTTCACTAAACTCTTGTTTGAGGATTTTGCAAGTCCATTACCTTGAGGGTAATAGGATATAGAATGCCCCAGTGTTATCTAATATCTATGACAGAACTCAACCATATTCTTTGATCCAAATGTTGCTGCATTATTAGTGATGATCTTGGTAGGACAACCAAATCAGGAGAGAATGTTAGTCTCCATAAATTTTATAATAACTGAATCATTGGCCTATCTACAAGGTATGGCTTCTATCCACTTAGTGAAATAGTCAGTGGTAGTGAGAATCCATCTATGTTGGGCAGAATATGGGGGATGGATTTCTCCTATGAAGTCAAGTCCCCACTGTTGAAATGGGGCTTCAACAGTGATTGGATGCAGAGGTAGGGGTAGGAGTTTTCTTTTGCCTTCAAAAAGTTGACACTTATGACAGGCAATGATCATCTTGTGTATATCATGAAAAAGAGTAGGCCAATAGAAACCAGCCCTCAAAATTTTGTTGGTTGTTGTCTTCCAGTACAAATGACCTCCACACTCTCCTTCATGGAACTCGTGCTTAACCTTCTCTGCATCAAAATTAGGCAAACATTTAAGCAATAGACCACATGCATTTTTCCAATAAAGACATCTATCTATAATGCAATAGCTTACAACTTTTAATTTAAGGAATCTTGCCTTTGTTTTTGTCAAACCAGGAGGTGTGTTCAATTTAAGCAAAAAATAAATGATATCAACATACCAAGGAGAATTCATAAAATGATCTTCAACTATAGGAGTTGATAATTCTTCTTGGTCATCCAAAGCATTAATCATATTAATATCAAGAACTTCAAAGTTAGATTCAGCCATTAATTTAGCCAGACCTTGGCCTTTGATGAGTTTAGTGGGTTTTACCTCTAAATCATACTCAAGAATAACAGCGATCCACTTACCTTTCTTACCATCTGGATCCTGTGTTATAATGTCTTTAACAACTGAGTTTGGGACAAAGGCTATGATGTGTGAGTGAAGGATGTATACTCTGAAGTCTTTCAAAGCTTTAACTAAAGAAAAAGCCTGCTTTTCCATAATGTTATACTTCAAAGGGGCATCCCTCAATGCCTTGCTAAAAAATGCAATAGGCTGCTCGTGTCCTTGTGGATTTTTCTGTAAAAGGACAGCAGGGCAGAAACGTTAACCTGGGTTACACTTCTGTGAGAATTGCGGGTTGAAAATTTTTTTCGGAAATAGTTCGGCCGAACTTGTTTTTAAAGTTCGGCCGAACTCGTGATTCCGTTTAGCCTGACGGCTTACTGACGGCGCGGGCAAACAGAATTTTTGCTGGAGATTGGAAAACTGGCAACTAAAGTTCAGCCGAACTTATATAAAAGTTCGGCTGAACATGGAGTTCGGCCGAAATTTTACATTTAAAATAGTTCGGCCGAACTATTTTCTATAAATAAATTGCTCGCGAAGTTATGCAGTTTATTGTTCCCGCGTTTTCTCTGTCGTTTTTGTTGTTGCTATTTCTCCCGCGTTTTCTCTATCGCTATTGTTGTCGCTGTTTCTCATCGCCGCAGCTCCTCGTCGCTGCGCTGGTGTTTTCCACGGTCGTCCTCTTCGCCGCGCTGGTGTTTGCCACAGTCGCGCTCTTCGGTCATCGGGTATTACGAATCTGATATATCCTTATGTATGTTTAGTTTTTTATGTAAATTGTTAGTCTCCTCATAATATTTATGAAATTTGGCCTAAATTTTCTAATATATTTGAATTTCTCTTTCTTTTAAATTGTTCCCATAGAAAATGAGAAAAATTATCAAACAAATATTAATTTTAATCTGAGAAATTAAGTTAAATGCTCCATTTCAATAGAAACAAAGTCATTACAAAGTCATTACATGTGCAGAGTAGAACGTTTTTAATACTAGACCATTCGGCCTTCCTCAAAGAGGAGCTAGGACTGGTTAGAAGCTCTTCAAATCTGTGGCCTATATTCTAACCTAAGTCTGCAACTCTCGGCCCTCTAGGGCACAAACCTAGAACACACACAGTGCAACCTAATTAATGACTATTATCTACTGATTAGGAATTGAAAAATAACCACATTGATTGTCCTAATCTCTTTCTGAGGTCTGTTACATATGCTACCTTTAATCTCTGTTATATAGCATATAGGTCTCAAGTTTAGGTCATCAGAACTCTTGAAGTGGCAAGGTTTCTTCTCATTATAGGTTTCATTACATCTACAGTCATGATACAGTAATTGATGTTTATGCTAGAAGACTATCTGTGCTGTGTAATACATTATCTGTTCTGTTCCTGTGCTATGTAATACATTATCTATTCTTACTGAAAAAAAAGGTTTCCATTCACTTGATGTCAAATGCGGGTAATTTTTTCCTCCCTGCAACTTTAAAAGCTACATAGTGCAAATAAGTAGAGACATTTCCTAGAACTTCAACAAAAGGCTATCTGAAGTTTATGTCACATTGTAGCATGTACATGCTCTATAGGTTGACCAAAATATGTCAATACAAAAGCCTTCCTATGCTTCTATCTCTCTCGACATGCTACATATGCATAATTTTCAATTTGAGATGGTATTTTTCAGTGTATAATTAATCTTTGGTATAGGAAATGATAACATTATAGTTGTTGTATGAGAAAAATATTATGATCATGCATGTTAAGGACAATGGATTGAATTTCTATAAAAATGCGCTGCTCTAGCCTTTTCTTACTCTTCTCTTGTATTACTCTACTCTGCTCTAGGGTTTTCTTACTCTTCTCATGTCTTACTCTACTTTGCTCTAGCGTTTTCTTACTCTTCTCATGTCTTACTCTACTCTGCTCTAGCGTTTTCTTACTCTTCTCATGTCTTACTCTGCTTTTCCCTTGTCTTAATTTTTCATTTATATACTTCTTGTTAATCTCTTTCTCACATATGTACATTAGTTAGTTAGTCCTTGTGCAACTCATTCAAAGTTAGACCTGACATGGGATCTCCTCCTAAAACTGCTAATGTTTAAATAGATCTAGGTTACAAGGATAGAGGGATAACCATAGAATAGAAGCATGTACACTATTCTATTGTTATATTTTTATGATGTTGTTTAGTGATTCCACTAATCTTAGAAATGTTAATCTTTGAAGAAGATTTAGGCACTTTATAAAATTTTGATTTTAATTTGAAATATAAATATGCAATCACATTGTCTATACTTTTGAATCCTATTGACCAACCTTGTGGTCATTCATTGGACATATATTTATTTATTTATTTATTTATTTTTATTTTTATTTTTATTTTTATTTATTATTATTATTATTATTATTATTATTTTTTATTTTTTTTTTATTTTTATTTTTTTCAGAAATAAAACATATTATTTATCGGTAATTGGAATGAAATTACATCTTTCATGTGCAAAGAGAACTTCCCTGTAGTCCTACATTTTCCATAAAGTTGAAGGTCACCAAACAATTGCGGTCAATAATTTTTTGGTCCATTCCATTCTCAAGTGCTAAAATCTCTAGCATTTCAAGTTTCTGGTCATCATAGCTATTAAGGAATGAAAAAGGACACTAGTATTGATATATTGCTTCCATTATATCATTCTTTTTGAAGGTTGATTGCATCTTTGTTGAAGTATATTTGTCTAAATCCTTATCTACAAGGGCACATTATGTATTGTGGTGCATGTTGTGTATCTCTTGTTGTGAATCTCAAGTTACTTTAAAAATTTGGTCACCTAGTCTGCTTAATGAGCTTGGAATTACACTTCAGAAAGAATCCAATTACAATTGAGACTTAAGTTCTACCATCTTAAAATAAGAATTCACAAATTTGATAGCGAGATATGTTTCAGTTTTCCATTGTGTTTACATTTGTTTTTGTGTAGCACTTATATTGTTGACTATATCTTGGTTCCACAAAACAACAATGTTTTAGTTATTTGGTGACTCTTTATTTCCTTTATTTTGTTTTCTCAAGGAAGATATTTGGTGGTTATTTTTGCTTAATATTAAGCCTCTCATGCCTTCTGTAGACCTTCGGAACTTGAGTTTTTTGTTTAAGCTCTTGGACACCTACAATCTTGCAATTGTGAATCTTCTCTATTTTCATCTTGCTTCTCTTCTAAGTACAAAATAGCCTTGAGAAATATACTTTGTTTCCCTGTTGTACACCTTACAAGTTCAAGTTTTCAGTTTTTTTCATTATTTTTTATCCTTTAAGCTCTTGGACACCTAGAATCTTGTAATTGTGAATTTCTCGTGCTTTCATGTTGTAGCTTTTCTAAGGACAAACTTGACAAAGAAATATGCTTTGGTTCCTCATTGGAGACCTTGGGAGCTAAATTATTTTTATTTTATTTTATTTTATTCCTTTTTCTTACACCTCTTGGACACCTAAAATTTCGCAATCGTGAATTTCATTAACTTTCATCTTGCAGTTTTTCTAAGAAGTAGCACAAAGGACAACCAAATCATTTGGGTTATATGTAGATAAAATGTAATAGCCTAACCCTTGCCATCAGTGGGGATTTGGTTGGTTGGTAAATTGATGGTGCTTGTTGGTTTCCACATATGTGTTATTTCCTTATTATTTAGATGGTTTCAAAGATGGATTATTAATTATTGTTTCATTAAATTGCAGAATATTCAAGACTTTATGTATATTTATACTGATATTGAAAGAAATACTATTTGGATAGATATCTATTTCCCATAGTATCATAGATTTAAACCCCATAGTACATTGGAGTTAAAACAAATATATATAATTTTTGTTTTCACATTTAGCTATGATTATTTCACATCCAAATTCATATTTTAAGTAATATTTAATTTTTTTGAATTTATTGAATGTTTGAGTCCTAGGTAGCTTAGAATCCTACGTGTTTTCAAAATAAGGATGCACTCCCATTTGATTCTCACGAATAGGTTGTAATCATGAGGCTCTCGCTCAAGAGTGGACCTTCGCAAAATCTTGTGACGTCTTGTCATAAACAAAACCATCAAATTGAAAACACATCATTTTTCTCCTTCAAAGAAAAAAAAAAATTCACATCATGTGAATATGTCCATGTACTCTTACATATTGGTGTACAAAACCATCAACCAAACACAAGTTGACAAAACATGCCTCTTCAAACAACCGACTTTTAAGTCAAATAATAGAGCTCATGTACAAATTTCCATATTTGTTGCATTTAAGTGTGTCTAACATAACTCTACTTTCAACATCTTGCTTCATGAAACATGCACCATACTTTGAATTTGCAAAGAAATTCATGAAACATCAAAATACATGCTAGGCCTTAATTGGATAAGAAATCTAACCATCTGTCAGCAAACCATTTCAATGGCGCTTCTTTTTCTTTCAACTATGTTGAATTTAGTTTCTAGTTATATTTTTAATGTTGGAGAAAATAACTATTTATTTCATGTGTAATTAGATTAGTGATTTCATGTGTTAGGGTTGTGGATTCAGGCATTGAAACAACACCATTATATTTCAAATTTAAAAATGATGGTTTGAGTCCTAGGTAGCTTAGAATCCTACTTGTTTTCAAAATAAGGATGCACTCCTATTTGATTCTCACGGATAGGTTGTAATCATGAGGCTCTCGCTCAAGAGTGGACCTTCGCAAAATCTTGTGATGTCTTGTCACAAACAAAACCATCAAACTGAAAACACATCATTTTTCTCCTTCAAAGAAAAAATAAATTCACATCATGTGAATATGTCCATGTACTCTTACATATTGGTGTACAAAACCATCAACCAAACACAAGTTGACAAAACATGCCTCTTCAAACAACCGACTTTTAAGTCAAATAATAGAGCTCATGTACAAATTTCCATATTTGTTGCATTTAAGTGTGTCTAACATAACTCTACTTTCAACATCTTGCTTCATGCAACATGCACCATACTTTGAATTTGCAAAGAAATTCATGAAACATCAAAATACATGCTAGGCCTTAATTGGATAAGAAATCTTTAACCATTTGTCAGCAAACCATTTCAATGGCGCTTCATTTTCTTTCAACTATGTTGAATTTAGTTTTTAGTTATATTTTTAATGTTGAAGAAAATAACTATTTATTTCATGTGTAATTAGATTAGTGATTTCATGTGTTAGGGTTGTGGATTCAGGCATTGAAACAACACCATTATATTTCAAATTTAAAAATGATGGTTTGAGTCCTAGGTAGCTTAGAATCCTACTTGTTTTCAAAATAAGGATGCACTCCCATTTGATTCTCAAGGATAGGTTGTAATCATGAGGCTCTCGCTCAAGAGTGGACCTTCGCAAAATCTTGTGACGTCTTGTCACAAACAAAACCATCAAACTGAAAACACATCATGAAAGAAACATAGCTCGCTGACATATCATTTTTCTCCTTCAAAGAAAAAAAAATTCACATCATGTGAATATGTCCATGTACTCTTACATATTGGTGTACAAAACCATCAACCAAACACAAGTTGACAAAACATGCCTCTTCAAACAATTGACTTTTAAGTCAAATAATAGAGCTCATGTAAAAATTTCCATATTTGTTGCATTTAAGTGTGTCTAACATAACTCTACTTTCAACATCTTGCTTCATGCAACATGCACCATACTTTGAATTTGCAAAGAAATTCATGAAACATCAAAATACATGCTAGGCCTTAATTGGATAAGAAATCTAACCATCTGTCAACAAACCATTTCAATGGCGCTTCTTTTAGTTGCACTTCATCATGTGAATCATCTTGACCTTCATCGATTATGAAATCCTCTTTTCCATTCTTCTTTTCATTTTTTATATCCCCTCTTGGATAACCATAATATCTTGAAATGGAGCTAGTCAACTCAAATATAGTATTGCAAATCCCTGGCTAAGTTAGATGAGGATTACATATGGTCTTGAATGAGCATTTGGACTCTTTAGATATGCGTACCAATTTTGTTCATATAACACAACAAATAGATGATTTAATTTACAAATGTCACATAGAATTCATATTTATCTCATGGGCCTTCAACTTAAATTATATAATCGTTTGACCCCTAGAAATGTCATTCAATACCTCAAAATGACTCCAAAAGGTTTTAGACCTGAATTCTCCACCCCCCATTAAAATGACCCTACAAGTTGATTCTTTCAGTTTTTTCACTCTATAAGCATCAACGTATGATTATGCATGATGGAGAATCTCTAGCGCTTTCCCTTGTTAATATATTTAATAATCTCAATATTTATTTAAAAGTATCAATAGTATTTCGACCATGAGATTTGAACAATGTGATGTTGTCGAAATACTATTGATACTTTTAAATAAATATTGAGATTATTAAATATATTAACAAGGGAAAGCGCTAGAGATTCTCCATCATGCATAATCGCACGTTGGATTTGGTGATAATTGTCTCCATATTTTGGCTTTCTGACCCGCAAAACATAATTATTTTACAAGGGAGGGAAGGAGGGATGATCACATTGACTTGCTTGATGACATGTCTATGAAGATTAACTACCTCAAGAACTATTTTTTTGCGTAGGGAAAGAGACACATTCCCATGTCCGAGCATGAAAACGTTCTTTGATATTGTTAATGCCTCTAGTGTTTACTTCTACAAGTTCTATAGGCAGAGTCTGTAAAGGGCCAGGTAGCCTTTGGATCTCATCTTTTATGAAAGGTGACATATCTAGTAAATGCCCCTGCAGTCAATATCTGGAATGGAACTAAATAGTTCTTCATTTTAATATCCGTAAAACACAACAAATTTAAGGTAAACTATGTACATGTTCCATTCATCATCAACACAAACCTCACAAGCCTCCTTGGCTTTGGAGCATTTTCCATGTTTTCCATAACCAAGACCCAAATAATTAGGCCCTTCTTGAAGAACATTTGGCTCAACTATGCCTTGTACATGCTTTCCTTTAAAACCCTTTACTTTCATAGCACATTTTCATCAAAAATTTGGACCTTATTCCTCTAATGTCTCTCAAAAGCACGTACACATTCATTTTCAGAGGAAATTGAAGGTAGAAACCAATATCTAATTCTTCTAACTAACCTTGACTAAAATGAGCTAAATTGTACTTTGATACGAACTTGATTTAAATTTTCCACCCCACATTAGGCATTAATGATTATAACCTTTAATGGGCTAGCACTGGTTTGTAATCATCATCTCAAAATGACCTAGTAGATGAAAAATTACCATGTTTGTAATCATCGTTTCACACCATCTACATATGACCCTTCTACACATTATATGATTGAATTTATGGTAGGTCATCCCTTCTATCTAGACCATGATTGATTGTGACATTAGGTGAATAAAGGAAATTTGATAAGGAAGGGATCACTATAAGTTTGTCCTCCTCCACCCACTCCATATCCAGTGATTGCCTATTTTTTCTCTTCCAACATTTTATTTTGGAAATTCATTTTGATAGTTAATTCTACAAATAGTCACAACACACCTGGAAGTCAAAGAAATTGTTATATACACTACTAAACTCAATTAACATTGTTTTTTATTGGAATTTACAATAACAAACAACGTAGAGTTCATTAATGTAGTAGTGTATATGATAATTATATGTACAGTGGTGTGGCTATCGATAAAATTAGCTGCTAATGAATTTCGAGAATAGAAAGTTGGAAGTGGAAAATTGAGAAATCACTAGCTATGGGGCGGATGGAGGAGGAAAAACTAGAAACTATCCTCTGCTTATAAATTGTATTTTATTCACTTGTTGTCACAATCATTCATGGGATAGGTATAGAGGATGACATTCCAAAAATTCATGCATATAATATGTAGAAGGGGTCATGTATGAGATGGTGTGAAGTGATGATGATTGACATGGTAAATTTTCATCTGCCAAGTCATTTTTAGATGATGATGACAAACCAATACTAGCCATTTTAAGGTTATAATCATTAACAAGAAATATGAGGAAGGAAATTCAAATGTCTCATCATGGAAATTATAAAAATTGTAAGGATGGGATTATAAGCGTTATGGAAATTCTAAGTGCCAAATTCTAAGGAACAAGCCATATTTGCTTGTCAAAAAATTTATTTGATATATTCTTAAAAAAACAAGTACAAATTCTAGTAATCCTAGAATCATGCTTTACACAAGGTAAAATTGGGGAACTCATGACTTGTACTATAGATAAAAAAACATTTACCCTTACCAAAAAATATATGATAAAAATTGACAAAATACATAAGCTTAAGCTTAAGGGGATATAATCCTTCTTGCCTTCCATATAGATAATGAAAATGATTGTTCTAAGTCTCATGTTGCTTCTCATGTTATTTTATAAACCTTGGTTGGAAAGAAAAATAGGAGGGCAAAAATGTAAGAAATATAGAACATATTGGATTTAACAGCCCCAAACTGGATTTTACTTCGAGGTATTGATTTTTTGAAATCTATTTTGTGAATGTTGACCAATAGATATATATCATGGAGGATGAAAGACGAAGATCGGCTGAATCCCATATGGAGGGTCAGGGATTGGAGGATGTTCACGGTATTTAAATATAATCTTAAATATCCATACATGTGTGTACATATGGAATTGATTTTTTTATTAACTTTGTGAGTGAAATTAGTTGTTAATAAGTTTCATATTTTAATTTTTAGGAGGCAAGAGGAGAAGGCTTTCTACTCCATCCATGGAGCGTGGCCAAGGTTCAACCGGTCGAGGTATGAGTGGTAGCAAGTTGCGGGAAGGGGGTGATATTTATTCCCCCGAAGGCCAATCAACGGCTGTTGGTTCTCAACAGGGTCACTGTGGGTCTGGTTCTCAGCAGCGTCATTCTGGGGTTGGTTCTCAGCAGGGTCATGTTGGAGATGATGTTAACCAACAACATCAAGGTTGCCATCAATTTCAATATTTTTTAATTAAATTTGTACAACCTTTTTTACACGTGTTTTTTCTAATATACGAAATTATATATATATTGATGTAGAGGCTGAAAATGTTCGAGCCAGTGGTCAAAAAAGACGCAGGGTAGCGCGCTACATTGAAGAAGAAGGCTGTCAACCCAACACAACTTATCCGGCTGAGATTACTGATATACCATGGGAAGCAAACATGGCGGAATGCACCTTACAAAGGTGTGAAAGCCTTCATGTAAAATTGCAAAGAGATCTCGAGGCTTTGCCTCTACCTGCTGAGAGTAGACAAAGCCTCGAAATAGTTACACATTCATTGAGTGAAATGGTAAAAGTGTTCAAAAATTTTGGGCCAACGACTGATGAGAAAGAGAAAAGAAACAGTGATAGGTCCCGATAAATGGCAGGACATAAAACAGAGAGTAAAAAGAGATGATGCTAAGTCAATGTTTAATTATAAGGAAGGGCCAAAAAGAAAAATGTTGAAGGTGCAGTATTTCAAGCACCCAGAAAAAGAAAAATATTTGTATGATTGACATCTTGCGGCCTTTGGAAGGCTTCCATGGAACGATGAGGTTCCTCTTTATTTTGCACAAATGTTTTATGCAGAATTTTTTTTGGGTATGAAACCCGACTACAATGACCTTCCTTCAGATTTTTTGGCCCGGGGAGAGGTCGATTATATCAACGTAAGGGCGCTAAGTGAGATGTGGAGTTGCCTCGCCCTGAGCCGCCATTGGTGAGTCGACCGTCTCGAGCCGAAACCCTGCGATCAGAGATGGATGCGCTTCTCAAATAAGTCGTGAAGCAAGAGATGTTATGATCGACAATGTTCATAGCGGATTGAGTGGAGTCGATATTTGCTTAAATCGACAAAGAGCACGTGAAAATGCACGTGCCAATTTTGTTTATCGTACAGATGAGGAGATTTACAACATGAATGTTGAAGATATCCGAACATATGCAATAAATTGTCACAATGGTTTGCAAGACCTAATTTTTCATGAGGAAGAGGGCACTGGAACGGTATGTGTTAGTGACCTTAGGGTTTGAAATTATATTTACATATACATGTATATAATTTGTAATAAATACATGTGTATGTACACATGTATACATTTATTTGTATGTGTACATTAATCTAACAAAAATGTATGATTATATGTTAAAACACCATTTGCAGTTCTCAGGCATGATGCGTGATGAAAATGTTAATATTACGTTCGGGACCTCTGGCTCAAACGATGCAGATGGGTCTGACCATCATCATATGTTGGCACATGTATGTTAGTGTTTTTTAAGTGACTCTAAAATCAATAATTGTTGCCACACATGTACATGTATGTATATATATAATTTGATAAAATGTTTTAACAGGTACCGATTATGTCTGATGTTTTTGGGATGGCGGTACCTTCTTCTTCCTTAGGAGATATACCTTCTACTTCATTGGGAGATGTACAAGTATGGACAATTTTTCACAAGTTCAAAATTTATGTTACCTCAAAAAGTTACATTAAAAATTGAGATATATAGAGAGAGATCTATATTTTGAGTTATTTAAAAAATTTTGAATTTAGGTTCGTATAGAAGATTTTTTTAATCCGAGGACTTTAGCGACGGAGATAGGAACATCCACAGCATTTGAAGAAGTTGTCTTTAGTTCTTTTTTTAATATTATTGTTCAAATAAGTTTATATATGTACACGTGCATTTTCATTTGAAAGTTTTTAATTTATATAAATTATTTATGTATATATATATATATATTTATATTTAACTGTACATGTATATTGTACAGGTTACCACTGCAGATGTTTCTATGGCGGAACCTGTTCATCAAATGGAGAGGCAACCTTACGAGGTATTGCGTGATTTTTTTGTTATATTTTGTTTTTTACATGAAGTTCTAGATATATATATTCTCATTCATTTTTAAAACTTCAAATTTTATTGTTCATGTGCATTGTGTATGTAGGTGTCCTATTTACAGGATAGGGTGCTACCCGAGACCCAGACGCTAGAGCCTCCATTTGATGGACAAGATTTACAGTAGATTTGATTTGATTTCAAAATTTAGATGGTTTTAAAATTTGTTAAACTTGATACAGTTTGATACTCAAGTGAGATTTACAATTTTTGGACATATTTTTGGACATATGTTAAATGTTTTTGTTGGATAGTTGAATTATAATTGGCATGGCATGTGATATTTAATGTTAAATGTTTTTGTTAGATAGTTGAATTATAATTGGCATGGCATCTGAAGTTTTTAAAACTACACGAATGATAGAATGTGAACCTACATTTGCACATGTGGTAAATTGAAATGTTACTTGTAACAAGACAATCCCCATTGATTTCATTACAGTATATGTTGATTTCTGATTTGATATAATTGCATGTATGATGGTACATTACTTGTAAAGTCATTGGATTAATAGTGTTCATTGATTTCAATGTAAGAAAAAAAACTTATTGACAATGTAGAACGATTTTTGCGTTATAATAATTAAACCTAATAATATTGGAGAGCAAGAGAGACTTGAGGTATGGTGTTTACTACAAGAGTTCGAGCTAAATATTTAAATGGTTTACCTATGTGTTGATTTCTGATTTGATATAATTGCATGTATGGTGGTACATTACTTGTAAAGTCATTGGATTAATAGTGTTCATTGATTTCAATGTAAGCGCAAAAAATTATTGACAATGTAGAACGATTTTTGTGTTATAATAATTAAACCTAATAATATTGGAGAGCAAGAGAGACTTGAGGTAGGGTGTTTACTACAAGAGTTCGAGCTAAATATTTAAATGGTTTATGATTTATGATTTATACTTTCTTTTTAATATAATCAATACGGAAAGATGACAAAACTGATAAGGGTGACAATAAGAATAGAAGTTCAGAAAATAGTTTAAAGATTGATCACAAGATTTAAGAGAATGTCTCGGTCCATCATTGGTATGGCTTGTGCTGCAACCATGAAGTCTCATCCCAACACCATAGAATGATCATCCATGTCAATGACTCTTAAGTCTATCTTTCCAAACCATGACCCTACTCTCACATGTGTGCCTTTCATGACACTAGTCACTGCTTTCATCCTCGAATTGACTGCCTTGAAAGCACTCAACTCTTTCTCGATGCTAGCCTTCCTCTTTCTAAGAGATGAAGCTGCCTTTCGACTTAGGAAGCTATGGGTAGCTCCCGTGTCTATCAAAGCAGAGAACTTTTTCCCATGTACGGTTGTAGACACGAATCTCAAGTCCAAGGAACTTTCATCATCATTCCTTCTCCTTGTCTTGCGCCTTACTTCCGCAATCTTCTTCAACATTTCCTCTTCCAATATTTATTTCGAACTAGCCCTTGGCTTAACAGTCCTTTTCACATATCTCTTCTCATGAAGCTCCATAGAACAATCCGATCTTGGGTCTACTTGAATTGGTTCAAGCTCTTTCCTTTTCGAATTCTGTCTAATTGCTCCAACGTCTTGACTTTAGCTTGCAACGTGGTGCTTCTTTCCTTCAAATGAGCCCTTTCCATAAAGAGTTCTTGAAGTCTTTGTTCACCTTGTCGTATCTCCATGTCAAGCTTTTCAATTTCAGCAGTTTGTCCAGATAGTCCATCCTTGGAATTTCTTGGGTGAAAAACCAAGTAGGTTGAACCAACTTTGGTCTAGTGCATTGGAATTCATTAAAGAATTGGTCATTGGTGTTGCTTCAAGCTAGGAGTGAGCATCGTCACCAACCTACATTGAATATTTTACACTCCCTAGGGTGAATGATACTTTAAATTGATTGACAGTCTAAGACTTTCAAATTTTTCCGAATGCCAAATGATCTTACAAAGTTAGTATTTATAATATCCTAATAGGTCATTCGGTGACAACTTTTACTGGAAACTTGAAACAACTTTGGCATGTGATATTTAATTTGTTGAATGTTTTTGTTGGATAGTTGAATTATAATTGGCATGACATGTGAAGTTTTTAAAACTCAAGTTTTGGATGGTTTCAATCTACATTTTGCATGTGATATTTAATGAACTTTAAATGTTTAATGTTTTAATGTTGCACAATATATAATCAGAAGGGTTTTAAAACTTAAAGTTTTGGATGGTTTCAATCTACAACTTAAAGTTTTGGATGGTTTCAACCTACATTTGCACATATGGTAAATTGAAATTATGTTACTTGTAACAAGACAATCCCCATTGATTTCATTGTATATGTTGATTTCTAATTTGATATAATCGCATGTATGATGGTACATTACTTGTAAAGACATTGGATTAATAGTATTAATTGATTTTAGTGTAAGCGCAAAAAATTATTGACAATGTAGAACGATTTTTGTGTTATAATAATTAAACCTAATAATATTGGAGAGCAAGAGAGATGAGGTATGGTGTTTACTACAAGAGTTCGAGTAGGTCATTCGGTGACAACTTTTACTGGAAACTTGAAACAAAGAGAATCTATATTTGGCTAGGACATCATGTAAGATGCTTGACATAAACAGTAAAATTGTACTTAAAAGCTGAGATTCGGGCAAGTGGGGACAACCACTTGTTATCTCGTCCCTTGGAGGCTAGGCCATATGGGGACCGAATTTGACCTTACAAAATAAAGTGAAATAATTTGTACCATATGGTCGGAGAACATATACAAGAACAATTAATATACAAGAACAATTAATTTATCCAATATTGGATATATATATATCCAATACATATAACATTTTTAATCAATGCACATGTATAGAAAAACTACTTTCAGTTGATACTAGAGCACGTGCTTGTACCCAAACAATTTGTAACATGTGCAAACCACAAATAACATAAGCAACTCAATTTTTAGTTGAGTACTAGAAGTTCTAAAACATATTTAATCCAAAGATAATAAATTGTTGGACACTTCACTCAAAAAAATTCTAATGGAATTCCATCCTCAATAATCCGTTCATGATCGGATTTTAACATTTTCCATTTCTTAATTTTTGATTTTTTCTTTGATTGAACTTCTATCAACTTTATGCGTGCTGCACACACCAAGTGACTATACTGACAACTTATGGAATTAGGTTCATAGTCTTCAAAGTAAACAAAGTCTCCACTTTGACGAGTTTGTTTGAAAAAATAACCTTTCAGTATAATAGACCCTTTGTCATACTGAAATCCGTGATCATTATAGTCTTGTAATAATTTCATTTTTCGTTCAGTGAAACGCATCAAATAATACTTCACATTTTCATCGTTGTCAATAGTTGCAATTACAGCAAAAACATCTCCTGCACAATAAAATAAATTTAACATTTAATTATGCATATTTAAATTTATTTGTAGATCTTTAAATCATTAGAAAGTAATTCAAATGTTACCTTCTATAACAAGATCAGAAACTCGATCACCATCGGATGATATTGTAGTTTCCTCTGATTGCATTTCTTCAAACATTACAACAAACATTTTTCCCTTTGTATTTAGCTCTGTATGTTTCCAATCGTTCACATACATTTTTTTTTCACAAACGTCATTGGATTTTGTGTTGTCTATGCAAACATCACAAAAACAAGAATATTTTCTTTTATCCAATGCAAACACATTTGTGGACAAGTTTGTTTGAATTGAATGCAATTTTCGAGTCCCTTTTATTGTTTCAACGTCATTTCCAATTGATCTATTTACGTCTCCAATTCCAATATGCCAGAAAACCTTTATATGGAAAATTAGAAAAAGAATTTGTAAATATGATATCAAAATACAATTAAAAATAATCATTGCATGATAAATGTACAATGTTTAAAATTAGATTTCCAATATAAATTAAATTGAATGTACCTTCGCACTTCTCTTGATGGGTTAATCTCATGTCTTAGAGCAGTTTTGCACCATTGAACAACTTCTTCATCGTTCACAAGTCGGCGTGCAGAGTGGTTCATTTGATATCTTCAAAGTACTCGTTTTATGCATGCTCCTGCACCGTCATGTTCTCCTTTTCCATGGCCAGTCTCAAAGAAATTCCAACAATGTTTAATGCAGGTTTTCTTATGAAGACAACACAACCAAAAAAATGATCGTGCATATTTGAATTTACCTGCGCATCCGTCTGACCATATCCAATATTCATTGAATGTTATTCCACGATTTTTCAATGAATCATAAATTCTTCCAAAACAATGTTGTACAAACAATGTATCATGTGTACGATCGTCACTGATATAAAAGTGATATTCTTTAATGATATGTCGATTTTCACTCGTGCTTTTTATATGATCGACATTTTGTTCAGCATGTCTATATAGAATATGGACGAGCATGGAGACTTGGTCAGAGTGATAGTATTCACTCTGAATTTCTTTTTGTGGAACAAATGTGTAGTTTTCTCCAAAATCAATCACTGACAAAATGGTCCCTGGTGGAAAAACTTCACGAGATTTTTTGAATTGCAAGTCTTTCCATCGAGCTCTATGGGAATGCTTGGTGTATTTGTAAATTTCTGCCTCAAACTTTCTCAAAAAGTCTATCAGAAAAATTTCGTCTTCTTGTAATTCGATTCTTTTAACACTATCTACACCTTGAATCGATGTACCGATATATTCATATCTCTTCCATTTCACTTTCATGTTGGACAATGATTGATCATTTATATCAATACGATATTTGTTTTGAAATTTAGTCAATTTTCCACAATCATCGCATTTTTTACCACCAACACATTTCTTTTTGTAAAATAGTTCATCGCTTTCTCTTTCACATAGAATTTGAGATATGAATTCACGGATAGTGGAAGGAGGAGGTGAATCCTTCCATAATGTTCTACCGAAATCAAGGAATGTGTCATAATATAACTCAGATTCCACATGATAACGGCAACAACAAGTGTCGCGTACGGTGATAGGTTTTACATACCATGGTTTTTGTTGAACAAAAGCACTGAGTGAAACTTGAATTTGACGATTCTCTTCTTTGAACTTGTTGAATAACTCTATTTCAATGGTTTCCAAGAGATGTTTTTCATGTTCTTCGTATTGATTTCGTGCTATTCTTCTTCGCATCACATCTCTTGCAATGGGTGAAACACGCGAATTGTTCTTCCAATATTCATATATTATTTTTTTAACATCTTCTCCAAGTCTATCTTTGTATGGTTGCCTACAAATAGCTCTCCAACAAGCGAGTTCATCATTTACATTTATTTGCAGTCGAAATTTTCGATGTTTGTGCAGAGTTTTTCGCAAGGTTCCCAGTGTTCGTGCCATAGATGTTATCAAATGATTGCCTTGAGTACTTGGTGAAACCATTGCCATCTGTATTCCTCTACGTATATTTGAAACATCTTTATCTCTAGATCTCTTAATTGACTCTATAGCACTACTCATATTTTTTATCACCTCTTCTTTCATTTTTTTTATCTTTGGTTGATTTTCGAATACCCAATAGTGTCGTCGCTTCTTTTAATTTCCTTGATGATAGGAGACCTTTCAACATTTGAGCTTGAATTGTCACTTGCTCATTTTTGAAATACTTTTCAAAAATTCTATCGACACGATATCGTATAACATGGTCAGGTTTTTTATCTCCATATGTGTGAGTGTCGACATTTTCTAACATCTCATTATCGATAGTGATTTCATCTGTACATATTCGGAAAAATAGTACATATTCAATAAATAACTAAATTAATAAATATGTCAATAAATATTAGGAAAATTTTAAATATATCAATAGATCATAATATTTACATTTACATACCCGATTCAATTTCTGCTTGAGGTTGATTTTCTTCTTCAATATTTTGAGGAGTATCTCTCTCTGTTTACATTAAACAAAATATTTTTCAAACTAGTCCATCAAATAAAAATTAAGCTTCACATTTTACATTGGGAAAACTTTAAAAATATATTAATAGATCATAATATTTACATTTACATACCTGCTTCAATTTCTGCTTGAGGCTGATTTTCTTCTTCAATATTTTGAGGAATATCTCTGTCTGTTTACATCAAACACAATATTTTTCAAACTAGTTCATCAAATAAAAATTAAGCTTCACATTTTACATTAGGAAAATTTTAAATATATATCAATAGATCATGTAATATTTACATTTACATACATGCTTCAATTTCTGCTTGAGGTTGATTTTCCTCTTCAATATTTGAGAGGGCTTCTAACTTTCTTTTGCGATATTGTCTCGTCTCTTCTCTACGTTCCTCAGGGTCTCTTTTTCGATCATATTTTCTCACACAAGTTCTTCGATTTCCCATGATAATAGGGTATGAGGTTCAGAAAATTTCCTTCAAAAAATTAGACAATAACTCAATTACAAAAGATATCACAAAAGATTTAATTTAAAAAAATCTTTTGTAAAAAATACGTAATCCAATCCAAAACACACACTTTAAAAAACACAAAACACGTACTTCAACACAAAACACGTACATACCTCTAAGAAAAATCACACCGCCTCCAAGAAATGTCTTCCAAAAAAATTCTTTAAATCCAAAATTTGAAGAAAATTTTTTGAACAAAGAAGCTCAAAAGATTTATTTCAACACAAAACATGTACATACCTCCAAGAAAAATCACGCCGCCTCCAAAAAATGTCTTCCAAAAAAGTTCTTTAAACCCAAACTTTGAAGAAAAGTTTTTGAACTCAAACCAAGTTGTAAAATGAAATGACTTAGGTCCATGTTTGGATGATGATATGTATGTAAAGTCACCGTACAGATGATGTGTACAACAATCCTGAAATCACAGCTCAGATGGATGAAACTAGATCTAGGGTCTTCTTATCTCATTCACTCGATCGTTCAGGTACAAGTATAGCCATGCGAATATATGATTTGTAGTCGAACATGGTAAGACATCATTTGATTATCAGCCAATGATGTGAGCTATCAAAAAACACGAGAGAGCCACCATTGATGTTAATCACTCTCAAGGTACTGCAATACAGTTTGTAAGGTGTGAATAGATGATTTTATGTCAAACACCAAACAAAATATTTCAGTCAAAGGCCTGGAACTGAGGATCTTGTCGATGATGTAGCAAGCCTCATGGTACTGGAAGATGATGTTTCTAAGTAAAATTCCTAGATGATGATTTGATGTTGACAAGAAGTCACTTTATCGCAAAATGAGAGTTACTAATTTCGAAGACAAAACGTGACTAGATATAGCAATGTTCAAGGATGACTTTCATGAAAATGAAGTTTTATGGGCATTGCAGAAGGATTGGTATTCATTAAATGAATTCTCTTGAACATATCGACGACACTAAGATGACTTGGTAGCATTGACCCAAAACCCAAGTGAAGGTATGAATGAGCTGTCAAGAATATTACCCAACCCAAAAATTCATGATGATGGAGTGAAGTGTCATGTTCAAGAGTGACCTGCTAGTGAAAAAGTGTTCTATTCACTTTCCCAAATTTCCCCTTGTCATTTGTCTATCAGTACCTCTTTATTTTTTAACAAGCTTGAGGAGGATAACATATGCTTGATCTATAATTCAACCCTTCGGGCGAATATGCATCACTATTTAATAATTTAACGAGTCTAGCAATAAATGAAACTCGATTATTTCCATGATCGAAAAGCCTGTTGCTGTTTTATGTTTTAACGAGCCTAATGATAGTGATAGCTTGATCCTTTTTCATATTTAGAGAGTTTCAAAAAGAGGACAAAAGAAAAATCCATGAGACCTTTTCGTAAATTTGTCGCTTAGATCTGAAAAAGTGTAAAATAATATCTAAGAGAACCTCTTAGCCATGTTCGACTAAGGTTTTCCTTTTTCGTAAATAATCTATCTTAGTTCAGAAAATGGTTAAACTTATACTGAGTAGATGTCGTTTAATTTAATTTTACGAGTTTGAAAAGACAAGTGCTCGAAAATATTTCCACATTATCAGAGTCTGAAAAGAGCTAAACGAAGACTCCAGGGGTTCCTTTATCATTGTGATCAAAGCTCAAAAAAGAGATAAAAGTGCACTTCAAATCCTTTTTCGTTTTCATCAAAGCTCGAAAAATAAGGATAAAAGTATGCTTTGTGGTCAAATAATTCTAGAATAAGTGTGCATGACTAATCTTCTAGATCAGCTGTAAAACTTATTCAGAACAACATCAAATGGATTAAAAATACCTGTTTCATAGTAAAAAATGAATAAAAACCATAGTCGCAACAATAAAAATGATATGCAAATAATAAAATGGCTAATTAAAAGAGTTTTACCATTCAATTTTACCATTTGAAATTTACCATTTGGATTTTGGAGCTCTAAACTAATTTTTTCCCCCAAACTTCAGCAGTTGATTGCGACAGATTCTGTGGATGATTTTTCTCGTCGTTCAATCTAGGTTAGAGCTATGAACCTTCTCTTTCCTTCAGTAGCATTTATGTTTAATTTCATTGCAATTTTTTAGGGTTTTAGGCCCCTTAGGGTAAATTTATTTTAAAATGAGGGTAACGCACCCTTGAATGTTGAAAGGTGTGTTCTAGTGCATTGGAATTGAAGTCCAGGTGCACTTTCAATGCACTGTCCCTTGACTTGGGGTGCCTTTGGTGCAATTCCCATTTTTGTTTCTTGCAGTATGCCCAAATCTTGCCTAGTTTTTTTCATGAAATGGATCCTTATGAGTCTTATGATTTTGTTTCAGGGATTCATCAGACGAAAATGATGATTACATGGAGAGAAAGAGAACATGAGGAAAAAAACATGATTTCTCTAAACCATTCGGGTACTGTAAGAGCCCTCAGTTACTGTAGGTTGCTAAAGTACTTCAGACTGTCGGGTATGAGGAAATAGATGGAACTATTGGAGTTCCTTGTTCGTTCATGGGATCCAACGATAGAGGAATTCATATAGAGGACAAAGTGGTCCCAATATTAGTGGAGGATATCCATTTTCTCACAGGATTATCAAGGAGAGGTATGCCCATTTCTCTTTCAAGGTATGCTCTCAGAGAAGAGACGGTGAAATATTATATATTGCAGTATTGCAATCCAGGGGCTAAACCTGGTAAGGATGGGAAAATAAACATCTGCAATGTTTGTGAATTTTCATTGAGGATCATCCTATTCACTATCACAAATCTTGTTGGTACCACTACACTACAGGTAGCAAATAGATCTTACATCTAGTATGGACTAGAGTGCTTGGAACCAACAATTTTCAACTGGGTTGAAATTGTCCTCTCTTAGATGAAATAACAACTGAGCAAGGAAAAGGGAGGAGGGAAGAAAAATTTAAACTATGGTTTGATCTTGATTTCTTTTGCTTTAGAGAGGATTCCATTGATGTAGCCTCAACATGTGACGCTGAGTGTATCTGGCCCTAGAGATCCAAGGATGTAGAGATGGGTAAAACTGATGGCTAGACATGCTGGTCAATCGACCATTGTGTTATCGACTGCATTCTTTGCCTGTTTCAGGCTACATATGGTCATAATTGATTATTATTCATATGAAGGCATCGACTTCCGAGGAGATCCAGATTTGGATGTACCAGACGACGCTCAATGGGGTGATATCGGTAAGAATGCTTTGACCATTTTTTAAAGATTTTTCTAAGGTTTATACATTTTTTTGTATTTTGATGTTTCCAAAGACTAAAATAAAGTATTGATGTTTGTATATGTAGGTCGAGTTCGACCAGTGGGACAGCTAGAGCAAGGAGTAGACGAGCCAGCAGAGAGGGCTGTCAGGAGAGCAGTCCTTCATGATTTGGATATGGTTGAGTCTCTTGCTGAGCTACAATAGAACCTATAGGGGTTGACTCTCGGGATTCTAGATTTCTAGATCTAAGAGTTACCCATGAGGCTGCAGTGCCATACTATTGGCGTTCCTAACCATCAGATGCGTTTATTGCGTAGGATAGCTAGATCAGTAGCATGTTATCATGAGCATCACTAGTTTACTTTTGGCATGTTGCATACATTTTGAGGTCGGATGACCAATGTGTCTTAGGCACAAATTTTGTAAAAACCTATAACTATTTATGTATTTTTTTTCAGTGTTTTCCTATGTTTATTACGCAATCCTATTCAATTATGTGATGTGAATTAAAAATATGTCTTTACATGTGCTGCAAATGTCTGTTTATAACATAATTCACTAAGGAATCAGTTAATGTGTTCAGGTTTCTGGACATATGCTGATATTGAATGAAATCAAAATGTCTTTCCAAAAGTCAAACTCTTAGGAAAATACGATGCTGTGTTGGATTTCTGACAGTATAAACACTAGTAAGCTGCACTACCACAAGTTGTGATTCTAACCTAATGATGATGTGGTTATTACCAAATGAAATGGCATTAGAGAGAATTTCGATCATTGTGTTGTACTCAGCGATATCGTTTGTATATTGACGGATACAAATCCCTTGAAAACTCACTAACTTTTCGTTTGGAGTGAAAATGGCCCATGCTGCAGAGGATAGATTCTATGTACTACGAATAGAACCATAAACAAACCCAACGAATGGTTCCAAAGATTCAGACATCTGCGATGAAATGTAAAGCGGATTACTAACTTCAAGAAAACTATAGAAAAACAAACTAAGACAGTAAATGCAAATCAACAGCATATATACAATATAATACAACAGTTTACTATGCTCATGTTTAAGAATAATAACGTTTGAGATACAACCCATTTCGGGGCTGTGCCAATGGAATTCCATTGTAATATACCAACTCGTAGGCACCCTTAGCAAGAACTGTTTTGAAAATATAGGGGCCATGCCATAACGGCTCAAATTTCATTGTACCTATTACATCAGCTTCCTAATCATAAATAAGGACCAGGTCACCCTCTAAGAAGATGAAATGCTATACATTCTTATCATATTATGCCTTTATAAGTCTCTTATGCGCTCCGTTGGCCAATGTGGCTTCATGACACATTTCATCAAGATGGATGAGGTTAAAAGGACGCGCTTCTTCAGTAGAGGTGTCAGGTAACAAGTCGATTTTGAGTTTTAACAATGGTATTTCACATTGGATTGGAAAGATAGCTTCTAGACCATACACCAATTGAAAGGGGGTAAATCCGGGTTCGATACACCCACAAAGCTAAGTACAAGATCAAATGAAAATTTCGTTTATGAAATCCTATCATTCATTGAAGCATTTGTTTAAGAATCTTGCTAATAGCCTCAACTTGTTCATTTGATTGTGGATAATAAGGAGTAGAACAATCATGTGACAGTCCTAATTTGGCAGTCAACTCATTCATCATGTGATTGCGGAAATCCTTCCCATGATATGTGACTATAGCTTGTGGAACACCAAATCATGAAATGACATGATTAAAAAAGAATAATGTCATTGTTTCTCCTGTGTTGTTAAATGTAGGAATCACTTCGGCCCACTTGGTAAATTATTCTACTGCGACAATAATATAACCATACCCCTCGGACGAACAAGGTTTACATGTCATTAAGTCAATGCCCCATTTCGAAAATAGTCCCACAGTGATAACATGATGCATCGGCACTGGCGGTTTGCGGAATTTACGATCAAATATCTGGCACGCATGATCACTTCTGACCACGAGGATGCAGTCGTGAAATATGGTTGGCCAAAAGTAACTGGCGCAGAGTAACTTTTGTGCGTTAGCATATCCAAACAAGTGTCCACCACAAGCCCCAACATGACAATCATTTAAAACCTTTTCGACCTCCTCATGAGTGAGGCACCTCCTTAAAATCATATCGACACCACGATGATAAAGTGTATCGCCGACGATTAGATAATATTTGGCTTGGTGTTGAATACGTCGTTGTTCAGAGCGAGAGGTATCAAGCCAAAAATTATGGGTCTGGAGAGAAATGATAAAATCTCCATACCAAGGATCAGATAATCCGATCTCAAACAGAGACTCATCAAGAATATATGGTTCTGATGTAGTAGCAGTACTATCAAAGGGAAGGTCGCAAAGAAGCTCAGCCAAAATTAAAGACCTTTTTGACTTGGATTTGATGAATTCCAAATCAAACTCCTGCAAAATGAAAATCCATTTTGAATACTTCCCCCCTAGAAATTGACGTGATAAAATGTAAGTCATGGGGTTTCAATCTGAAATTACAATGGTCTTCCGGAATAGGATATAGTGGCGAAATATTTGGACAACTTGAATGACCGCCAAGGGAAGCTTTTCTACGTATGAATAATTTACTTCTCTATCTTTGAGATTACAACTCAAATAATATATCAAATGTTCTATCCCATTTTATACTTGGACTAATACCATAGCAATGGTTGTATCAGCCGCGACGATATATAAGAAATAATCACTCTGATAATTGGGGGGATATATTAATGACGTTTAGATAAGTGTATCCTTGACAACATACAAAGAAGCTTGCGCAACCTTATCCCAGTGGAAGCGAATCCCCTTTTTCAAGAGCCGAGTAAATCCTTTATCCATTTCAGCGTAGTTGGGTATGAACCTCCTTAGGAAGTTATCATTTCCATGAATTTTTTGTAACTGAAGTATATTTTATGGCATGGGAAAATCAAGAATAGCCTGGACCTTTAGTGGGTCAATTCAAATTCCTTCTTTTGAGACAATGAATCCTAGAAAATGACCAAAACCAACAAAAAACATACATTTATGTGGATTGAGGCGTATTTTGTAGTGTCAGCAACGTAGAAAGATAACTCTCAAATGCATCAGGTGATCAGTATGGTTTTGTGAATGCATAGGTAAATCATCTAGATAAGGTTGAACAATGTTCTTGATATCATTGAAAATCATAATCCATTACTCTCTGAAAAGTTGCCCTAACATTCTTTAATCCAAATGGGAGTTTTCGATAAGTGAATGTGCCCTAGGGATAGATGAATATTGTCTTATGTTGGTCCTTTGGGCAGATATTGATTTGATTATAGCCAAAAAATCCATCCATGAACGAAAATATTTCACATCCAGAACAGTCGTCAATAATCTGGTCGATAAAGGGAGTAGGATAGTTATATTTTGGACAAGCAATATTGACATCCCGATAATCGACACACACTCTGATTGTCCATTGTTTCTTCATGATAGGAACAATGTTGGAAAACCACTCAGTTAGCGGAACAGCGTAAATGAAACCAGCACGCAGAAGTCTTTCAACTTCTGCTTTAATGGCAACAACCTTCTTCAGATGAATAGGTCGAAGGCGTTGACATACCGGTTTGACATCAGGGTACATGTTAATGGTGTGTTCAACGATACTAGTATCTATGCCTGGCATTTCCTCGTAATACTAAACAAAGACATCATGGAATTCACGAAAGAGAGAGTGATATGTTTCAATTTCTAATGGATAACAAGAAACACCGACATGAATGTTTTCTATAATGCCGGGTTTGGTCAAAATATCGATAGAAATGGATTCTTCAATATTTGATAAGTTTTGCTCAGATTTGATTTCATTAATGGGAAAAGAATTCGAAAGGAATTTTTTTATCGATGGGTGATATAGCTCAATAAGATTATCTTCTTCGTAATCCTGAAGATCGGAGCGATGATGATGATCCTCCCATGGTTCTCATTCTTGCATCATGGATTCCAGAATATTCTTATCTATCGAGAAACTGGATGAAAAAGGATCAGATGGAGTACCAAAATCTAATGAATTATTAACCCAAACGACTGACAACGATGATTTCAGATTTTCTGCCCAAGCCATGTTGATTTATTTCTATGCCAGCTCAATTGGGTTGGGCGGTAAAAATTCATCCAACGTAACAACTTCATAATCACCCGTAATCTTCCTTAAGCCAGATGGAGTCGAATATATCATGTAGCAGGTCTCTATGTTTTCAATTTCTGCCGACGTCACAGGCGATGGTAATGAAAAGGTTCCCATGAGGGAAGAATCCTTTAAGAGTCCTACACCAATGTTCTGAAGTGCGATTAGGGGTGTGTGAACTAATGAAATGCTTCCAATTACCTGGGAACTGGAGGCAAAGAAGGATAGTTTATTGATGACTGTGATAACACCTTTATGTGGAAAGGTGATCATTCTAAAATATGTAGAGATGATCATATTCATAGCATATACCCATGGCATTCCAAGTAAAATGTTGTAATCAAGGGGTCCTTCAATGACCTCAACTTCAAAATTTACTATTTTTCCCCCTAGTTCAACATGCAGGTTATTGATGATAGCACAAGGCTTATATGTATGTATGTCGAAAGCTTTCAATGTTGCAAGAAATTGAGATAAGCGCGGTGAGCCAAGTGAGTTCTAGCAGTTTAGAGACATAATGCACGTAGATTCTCCCTCATCAATAATAGCATGATGAACAAGGTGATTGAGAACATTTACTTGGATGGAGAATGCCAATTCTGCTGGTAATTGCGGCACATAGCCTGTATGATTAAAGACTACAAGATTGGAAATTGTCGGATTGATTCCACCAATTCTCGACAAAAAGGCTATTTCTGGGAGGGACAATTTTGAAGTACCTCAAGCGCTGACATAGCTGAAGGGGATTGAGCCAAATATTCAACTATATTATAATTTTGAGTAGCTCGGGCTCAAGGATTAAATGTCGATTTATGAACGACTCCCTTTGGTGGATTTATTTTTAATTTAGGAATAGAAGTTGGCGGAATCGATTCCGTAGACGGATTCGTGGTAGAGGTAGTAGGTTGATTAGTATCTTGACTACCGTAATATTTATTATGCGTTGATACCAAAACATCAGTTGACGACTTTGTGACAGAAAGCATAAGAACTTGGGAACTAGAAGCTGGATCTGTAGCAACCAAATTTGTGTCTATATTTGGAAATGATTCTGTCAACATAGCGGATCATGTGAAGTCTTAATCAATTTTGAGAGTTCAGCGCAGTGAGGACAGTATTGAACAAAGTGCTCCTCATTACAGATTATGCAAGGGTAACGAGGTTTCTGATTTCCAGTTTGTTGATTAGATAATCTTTCCTGTGGGTAGAAGTTTTCTTTTTCTTTGATTTCCCCTTTTTCTTACTTTTGGGTTGCTTGTCACTTTTTCCTTTGGCAGATGACATGACATGGATTTTAGAAGAAGGCACAGGATCAAATGCAAGAGAGTGATGTGTGCTTGCAGTACCGATCATATCATCTCCGGCATGAGATTCCTTAGATGGAGGAGGAATAGTACAATTAGATCGCGACACATTGGGAATTTTCTCGTAGAGCATGCCAGACTGAGTATAAATCAAGTCTAAGTACCAGGAAAAAGAAATGACCCGGTCTTCAGTGATGATGCCACCTTTAGCCACCTCCTCAGTTATAGATGATAACAGGGACTTAATGAACCACTCAGCAAGGATTTGATTAGGAAAAAATTTGTTAACCATTCTACGATGACGACGCCACTCATGAATATGATCAGAAATTTGAGTAGCATTAGTCTATTTAAAATTAGTCAAGAGTTTGGTGCTAGATTCATATCGTATGGGTAAATGGAAGTGGGTCAAAAATACACTAGCTAGGGCAGTGAAATTATCAAATGAAGATCTTGGTAACTCAATGTACCATTTTGCATCCAGACCAGTAAGTGTACACTGGAAAAGACATAGTCAAACGGAGTCATCATTTAGGGAGTTAGATGAACACCAAAAATGATAATTCATAACATGCATCGATGAGTCTTCTATAGGGTTTCCATTGAACTTAGGAATATCTGAGGGTAATTTATAAGGTATCACCGACCACCAAGGAGTGTAATTGATTGGATCATTAGTAAGTCGGTTTAAATCTGGTAACTCTAAAGTTTCTACAAAGGGAAACTATTGATTTAAGTTGGGTTGAGCTTAGCTAGGGTATGATGGAATTTCTTGGGAAACAAGCCTTTGAGCACCAACATAAGGAATATGTTGCTGGTAACCTAGATAGGGGTTGTTTTGATAGGCAAACGCTTGAGGATTCTGTTGACCAAACCATGGGTACGCTACTTCTTGAAATGAAGGTTGTGGCATTTGCGCTTGTGGCTGCCAAGGGGTCTGTCCACCAAGATTATAACCCAAACTAGAATAGCTTAGATTTGGTTGTGGATAGGTATAACTTGGTTGTGGTTGTGAAATCCCATAATATGGTAATGCAGCTTGTGAATAAATTATTCCAAATACAAGTGGTTTTTGTAAACCAGCTGAAGGAGTTGGAGTCTCAGAGCCCAATACTTGAGGGTATTAGGTGGAAGGACCCACCTGGAACGGTTTAGGTACAATGGTTTGATTCTGTAACAAGGGTAAGGATGTATTGACAAGTGGAGTAGATGTGGGTGCAACAGGTTGCACCGGTTGATATGAGTGTACAACCGTTTGTGGTTGGATGGTGTTGGGCATAGATTAAGGTATGGTTGTCACCCTGTAAATACTTTAAATTATATTGTAATTTCAAGAAAATTCTTCTTCACATTAACAACAAGGAATAAAAAATAATGAAAATGGGAACAATCATACTAATGATAAAAAGGATGGTTTATAATAAGAAATTGACTCCTTTTGTATTTACATGCAGGAAGTTAGGAATGCCTGAACCAATAGCAAATGGAAGCCAATCGAGGGACGCAAGCACAAGAAGTCCTAAAGCAATCCCAATGGCCGATAGAAGGCGAACAACCAGATTTGAGTCCAAGAACTCAAACGACAGCGACGCGTAGCAGGCTGTCATTTGAGATACATTCTCGAAACTCCCGAAGACTGCCTTTAAAAGGGAAAAGAACAGAATAGGAGAGTAATCCTATAATAGATAAATCTAGAATAGTCTGTCTAATTATATTTTGTAGCATTCCTGGGTGTAACAGAGAGTTTTGAATAACAATCTTTTGAAGTTTTCTCAGTGCTGAGGCTTCTGTATGTCTGTGCCCAACCTTCGGGAGCTCCACGCACGTTTTCATGTTCTGAATAGTTACAAAATCGATACTTGTGAACTTGTTGCAGTTGTAACACATACTTCCATTTAATATAATTAAAGCTCTCTTTCTTTAAATAATCATTGGAAATTGCACTCTTAGAGTAAGAAAAGTGCAATCCTGTTTATGATAATGTTTTGTTAATTCTAGTTCTTCTGCTGTCATGAAAATTTACTTCTAGGCTATAGGAAGATTGATTTCAGTGTTCTTCGTCTCCATGCATTTCATTCTCCTTATAGCATAGTAAAGCAATTAACCAATTGATCAATTTCGCTTAATTAAGTCTTACAGAGAATTCCATTGCAAAATTTCTTAATTATAGCTGTATGAGTAATTTGACCCGTTTCGGTTATATTGCTGTTCATTACTGCCAACTTAGTTCTACTGTTGTTTCATTATTGCACAGCTAGTAATATTGTTTAATTTTACTGCTATTTCATTAGTGCACAACTATTCATATAGCTCAGTTATACTGTTGTTTCATTATTGCACAACTAGTCATAATTCTAGTTATACTGCTAGCCATATAGCTGCTTCATTACTGCTTAGATCACTAGGTCATTGATTTAATTCAATTCCAATTCTGAAACAACTTAGTTAGACTACTGTTATGCTTAATTTCATTACTGTCATTTCAATTCTTGCTTGATTTATTTAGACTGTTGTTCAGTTTAATTAAGCTGTTGTTTTGTTCCAGTAAAGAAACACCAAATCACATTACTCAGCTTTAGGATAAAGATGCATCTAAGACACCTTCTCTAAGATCAATAAGCTCCAGGAGTTAGTAATTCCTTCTTTGCATTGAAAAAGAGCATTCGTAGACCAGTTAACTTGCATATACTGTGCTGACACTCTTGAAATAAAAATACTTACCCCAGGTTGATAATTAAATGAAGGAACACTAGAGTTGTCACAAAAAGTCACCTCTATCCGACCCAAAATTTTGGCACCATTTCCGGGGAGATTTCTGAGAGTTGTCTCCTTTAATTCATTCTTTTTCCAATGCTATGAGGAATTGGGTATTGAAAATTAAAGGTAAGAACCTGCGTGCCGATAAGCGACATGCTTTCCCTTTAGCCCGCCCGCCAGCAAATTGTACAAGAACCGTAGGATAGGTGCTCTTGTTTTATGCCTAAGAAAAAGAAGATAGAAGCAACCCAAAATCAATCGCAACCACAACCCAAAGGACCGGTGATCCTTGGGAGGACAACATACATAGACGAAATCGTTAAGAAAGTTGAATCTCAGGCATCTATAGGACCGAGAACTACTTCCATCCAAAATCCTAACATACTCCCTCAGGCGACAGCCTCACCATCTGTAGCCTACGCCGAGATTCATAGCAAGATAGAGGGGTCTGAGCGAAGCCTGCAGACTGCCATTCGTCAAAACATTGACCTTTAAAAAGAGGGAGGCTCTTGCAACCTGCAAGAAGGCAGTGGAGAAATTAGTGGAGAAATTCACATAGACATACCTAAGTCCCCTGAAGAAGTAATCGAAACATAAATTCTTAGAATCCCAGATCAGGAAAGTGCCGTGAAACTCCCACCACATTCACCTTCCAAGCCTATTAAAATCTCCCCTCCATATCAAGAAATTCCTGAAGATTTCTGGCACCTCTTTGATCAAATGGAAAATAATCAAAATCAAAATCAGAGGTAGACATCAACATTGGAGTACCCCATTGTTGATCATGCTGCCAATGCCCCTATGAAAGCCATTTCCTTGCATAACATCCCCACCTTTCATGGATTAACTACAGAAGATCCTGATGCATTCTTATTTGAATTTGATGTCTTATGCAGAGGATATCATTACACCACTGATCCCCAGAAACTAAAATTATTTCCCTCCACCTTGAAAGGGACGGCTCTCCGTTGGTTCATGGGGTTAGGAGGAGGAACTATAAACAACTGGGACCAAATGAAGAATACTTTTCCTACAAAATACCAAGACTATTGTTGAACCTGAGACCTAAAAGACGAAATCTTTAACATTACTGTAAAAGACAATGAAACATTAGAGGAATACGTAGAAAGATTCCAATACAATTTACAAAGATCCCCATATACTACGTTGTCCAAAGACATTTTGAAAACCACAATGCTTAAAGGGATGAAGGAGGAATGGGTTGAATTACTTAACATAATTGGAAAAGGAGATATTTATCAGGAAGAATATGACGAGATTATCTCCTTATGTATTAGATTTTCTCGGGGTAGCTCATGCAACAGACCTATTGGGCGTGATCTTAAGCAGACCAGTGGCAATGTAACTAGGGCAGAATTTGGAAATATTTTAGAAAATTTCAAAACCGACATCTTGGGCACTTTGACTATGCAACTTGATGTTTTGCAAGCCAAACAAAAACAAGCAATAGCTGAACAAATTATGGCCATCTTCTGCCCAAAATGTCGGAAGAAGCATAGCCAGAGAGAGTGTCCTTTAGAAATGGTCCAGACATGTGATATCTTCACTAAGGATCATGCTATAGACCAGTGTCCTTCACTCCCCGGGATGAAATCCATCTACAAAGAAGAAGAATAAGAAACATAACCAGTCTATTTAATGAATTAGTGTCGGCAATGGCAGGCACGACCTGGCATACCTCAAGACCTACGTCAATAATTTCCATTGCCCCAGTACAACTAGCAAAACCCTGGAACAACTTGGCAGAATCAAAAACCCTTCCCAACTTGGCCAAACCAAACCTTTCCTATCCCACCCTGGCCTATGCAAAATCCATCAGGAAGTAATTAGCAAAACTTCCCTAGTTATCCCCCTTATTGGCATAATATCCCTTATCAAAACCAATGGCCAAAACCTCGTACTCAAAAAAAAAATTGGAACTGGCAACGACCCATAGGGATGGGAAATTTACCAACATGAGTGGGAACCCAACAACTACCAGCTCCCTACCCTATTCATCATAACCAGCAGCCTACCATACAACCTCAATTACCAGCCCAACCCAATCCCAATCCCAATAATAGACCAGTTCAATTAATTAAGATCATAGAGGATCCAAAACCCAAAAACGAACAAAAACAGTGTAACTAATTGAGGTTAAGATCGGGACATACCATATTTCCCGTAAAGGCCACAACTCCACCTCAATCCCAAATTGAAACAGCCACAGGGCCTAGCTCAACGAAGATAACAAAAACAGGTAAAGATGAGGAAACAATTGAACAAGAAGGACCTGAAGATCTTAAAATAGCTTCACCACCATTTCCTGAGAGATTAAACCTACCCAGAACTATAACCAACTTAGAATTTGACATCCTGGGGGAATTAAGAAACCTTTGTGTTAAAATTCCTCTTCTCCAGGCCATCCAGGACATTCCCATCTATGTAAAAACAATCAAGGAGTTATGTGGAAAAAATCAAGTTAGGAAAACAATGGTTGCACCTACTGTTCATGTAGTAGGAACTCTGTCTGACTTAATGTTAGGTAGAGAACCACCTGTGAAATATGAAGACCCAGGAAACCCCATTGTAACCGTAAAAATTTCTGGACATTCATTTCCAAACAAATTGGTTGACATTGGGGCAGCCATTAACATCCTAACTACAGGAGCTTGCGAAAAACTAGGCATATTAGTCCTAGAACCTACAGCCACACTCCTGGAATTAGTTGGCAGATCTGTTATTAAACCAGAAGGTATAGTGCAAGACATTATGGTCTCAGTGGACTCATGGGAATACCCCGCTGATTTTTTAGTTATTAATCCAAAAAACAGGATGGAAGGGAACCCATTGATTCTTGGGCGGCCTTGGCTGGCCATGAAAGATGCTTACATAAGCTTCCGAACAGGAAGCATGACTATCACTAGAGGCAATTCTGTAAAAAATATTGTTATTTATCCGCCTTCCAAACCAAGTCTGCCCACAATAAAAATTCACAAACACCCAGATACATATTGGGAGCAAAATATCCATCCACCTCTCACACTAGTAGAGGCTCTCAAATTCAAAGATCAAATTGAAGATGATTTGAGTAGTAACATTATGAATCAACCTCCCAAACCTAAAAATTTGAAATGCCAAATGATGAAAACAATCCTCAAGCATGAAGGGCAAGAAAATCCTGTGACGGACTTTGAGACCCAATATAATACCACAACCATTGTTTGTAATAGTATGCCTATTGAGATCCAACCAGGAAATATTTTGAATATTAATGGTAGCCTGGATGACAACCAAAGGCAGAAACTTGTAAAAATCGTTAAGAAGCACCAGGGTGCATTTGCGTAGGATTACCAAGAAATGAAGGGCTTGGAACCACAGTTGTGCATGCATCATATCTATACTGATAGAGAGACACGGCCTGTTAGACAACCACAACAAAGACTGAATCCCCATTTAAAAGAAATTGTAAAAGAAGAACTCTAAAAGCTCCTAGATGTAAATTTTATTTATCCTATCTCAAACAGCAAATGGGTCTCCCCTTTGGTGGTCGTCCCTAAAAATAATGGGAAGTGGAGGATCTGTGTAGATTATAGAGAATTAAATAAAGAAACTCAGAAAGATCATTTCCCCCTTCCCTTTATTGACCAATTCCTTGACACATTAGCTGGAAAACGTTGTCTTTTCTTTTCTTGACGGATTCAGTGGATACAATCAGATACAAATAGCCCCTAAAGATCAATATAAGAAAAACTTTACCTGCCCATGGAGCACTTTCACTTACAGAGTGTTACTGTTTGGATTATGTAATGCTCCAGCAACATTTCAAAAAGCCATAATTAGATTTTTTTCTGATTTAATAAATGAAGGACTTGAAATTTATATGGATGATTTTACACCCTGTTGGGGTTCCTATGTTTTGGTAGGTTTGGCTCTACCAAAAGATAAGACAACATCAAAACTAGTTTGGGACCTCAGGATCTAGCTCTCCTGGGTCCAGAGAGGGATCTCTCTATAAGGCAAAGAAATATATGTCTTTGAAGTCCAAATGTTAGGTATTAGGCTAGTTGTGTGGCATAAAGGTTGTTTTTCTTTGTTTGTTTGTTTGTTTGGTTGTTGGGAAACCTGAAAGAAGGGTCCAATATAAGACAAAGGGTGAGAAAAGAGGATTTATGCAAAGGGGAGATAATTCAGAGAACACTCAAGACCATTGGGAAATGGAGTCATAAAAGGGTTTACTTGCTATTCAGTATCCAAGGCTTTCAATTGGGCTAGTCATCTAAAATAGAGGATCTTTTAAAGATGATAGTGTGGTATGAAAAGGTAAGGAAAGAAGGTGAATGACAAGGAAACCTCCAAGATGACCACTTAAGAAGAAAATCTAGGGACAAGACATGCCTTAAACACCTATGATCAAACTCCTAAGAGGTTAACTCTTCAGACAACAAGAAACAGTTAATATTTAAACACAAAGGTGAAGCCTGAGATCATAGAAAGGCTTTTAACTTTCAATGCTTCGACATTCAACTTAAGGGAACTTAGAAAGGTTCAATTGATTGAAAAAAACCCTAGTGAGACAGAATCAACATTCTAAACTCCCAGTATCCCAATTCTTTCAATTAAAACCAGACAAGAACATGTAAGAACAAATTCATAAATTCATACATTAGTTAGCAGTGAATGGCAGCTACTACACTAGTTAAATTATCTTGAATTAGTTCTTAGATAGCACAATCAGTAGAAAACATCAAAGATAAGAAGATCAGGAGCATTAGGGTACCATGCAAGGGTATATCCTAAGCCAGATTTCTGATTCTTACCAGAGAAATGAAATTTAATGAATTACATAAGGAAAATAGAGACAAAGGTAGAACACATCACCACTGCTTTAAATCAGGATCTAAAGAAATTTCTTGTCATATTAAAGAGCAACACCAGTCATATACAACATTGTCCAATAGCCTGATATTCAGTCTGAAATCATCTCCTCAGCCTATTTTACAACTTTGCACACATAACTATATCTCAAGAGAAACAACTTACAATTCACAGATATCTAATCAACAACCTTGCAATGTGTTTTTTCATGAGTTTTATAGTTGAAAGAGAGGCAGAGGAGGTAGATAGAAATTTTAATGAGACATTAAAATAGAGGAAGAAGAATGGCTCAGGGCCCATTTTGTTTTAATATCCATGCATTGATTTCGGTACTCTTTTGATGAAAGAGTGGTCTTCGGGAGGCTGATCATAACTTCATAGGTATGTTCCTTGATGTAATTTTCGACTGTAGTACTCTGGTGATAAGGAAAAGGTATATAAATGACTTTCAGGGCTGCCATATTGAATAATAAATTCTCTGGCAATATTAGGACTATGTGAGACACAGTATGGGAGCTTGTCCTTTCTCAGGAAAGAACCTTATGTTGATGTGAGACACTGATAAGATTGTTTTTGTGCTTTAGGACTCATTAGGCCTTCTGTGTTAATCATAAGGTCTTCAATCTGGTACATTCGCCCTTTAAATACGGAATCAAAGCTCAAAATATTCAATTACAGGCTTTAGAACTCTTTAATCCTTCACTAATACTCTTTACCGCTTCATTGACTGTCTCTATCTATGAATTTTCAATTTTAATGGCGCTGGAGGTTTTACAGAGTTAAACACTAGTCTTTAATTACATATTTCATTCAACAACCTTCCCTGGCGTTCACTCTGCAATCTCTGGCTCGGAAAATGGCCTTCTCTGCACTCTACGTCACTATGACAGTGACTGTGAGCGGCAACAGTTTTCACCGTCTGCAACCCTGCACAAACACACAACCATGTTAATAAATCCATGCGGGAGTGGTGGTGGGTGCTGGGGAGGATCGTGGGAATGGAAGCGTAGCAATGGTGGATGAGGTGAATGCAGTGGAAAATGGCTGAAAAATGCTGTGAAATGGTGGAAACATGACCTGATGAAGGTCTGATGGAGGAATGGTTGTGGACCGTCCAATCAGATCTAGTGGTGGTGATCGACAGTTGTGATTTACTGGGAGTGTTACCTTTAGAAAGTTAGGCAAAATAAATAAACCTTTAGTGTAAACACTAAATTTTTATCTTTGGGCGGATTACAAAGAAAAATGCATAAAATGAATGAAATCGGGCGTGAATAGTGGGACCGACATGGGCGGAGGGCGATTTTGAATATGGATCGTTAGATCTCAGGGGAAGATCAATGGTTGAGATGCAACGATGAAGATCTATGGTAGCCTGATGAAAGAAATACGAATGGAGAACGCGATGGAATGAGGTTCGTTGATCTGTATAGATCAACGGTCGGGATCTTTAGATGGGCTTTCGCAGGCAGAAATGGGGGAAGTAGTTTTTTTGGAGAAAACTAATGTTTTCGCACAACAAAAGCATGGTTTTGAAATTTGCCCAAAATAACACGATATCGTTTGCCGCCCGACACATGGCAAAATAAACCGCCCATATCGCGTGATTTCAAACTGTTAAAGCCCGGACACCAAAGTTACGTGATATGGATGCTGGCTGTTGGATCTAGGACTGTAATATCTAACAGTGGTAGATGGAGTGCAATACGAGGAGATGCGCAGTTGGTAAGGTGGGGACAAGTCAAAGGCTGTTTGAATGTGGACCGTCCAATCAGCAGAATGAACGACTGAGATCTGAAGAGGGAAAGCGAAGGCGGAGGGGCTGGTTAATGGGCGGGAGGAATCCTGACCGTTAGATTCATGAGGATGGACGGTGGAGATTAACAGAGGGAGTGGAGGCAAAAGGATCAAATGAATGGGCGGGAGAAAAGAGGATCGTCAGATCAAAAGGGATGGATGGCTGCGATCTAATCGCACCGGAGGATGGCAGGGGCCAAAACTCCGATGGGTTGATGTAGAGATTGTGTGTGGACCGTAGGATCGGTGGAAGATCGACAGTCGTGATTAGATCAGGAATACCTAATAGGGGACACAGGGGTGGTGAGAGGACAAATCCTGGCCATTGGTTCTTGTGGGTTCAATGGCCAGGATTGAATCAGAGATCAACCAATCGGGGATACAAAGGGTTGCACATTAATTTGTGATTGGTTATTGGCATGGTGGCACGATGGCAGTTGGATTGTTTAAAGATAAATGGTGGAGATCTTAATCATAGGTTGACAAAGAGATGAGGTGGGGCATGGTGAGGTTTGCGCGGACCGTTAGATCTTTATAGATCTATGGTGGATATTGAACCCGCGGCCAAGAACAAAACCTTTCTCGCATTGGAACTTTTCTTTTAACACAGGGAACATGCTCCACTCCAACTTCCGATTGCGATAAGTGCCCACAGGCTTAGTGCCTGGTCTTGGTGCTAGGTTTCATGGAAGGGAAGTGGTTAGGGGCTTAGCTGAAAGGGGCTAAAGCCTGTAATGAAAAATAAGTGTTTTTAAGCCAAAAAGAGGGTTTTTAAGGCTTAGAGAAGGGTTCCAGTAGGGGGAAAAAGGGGTTTTTCCACCAAATAAAGGGATTTCACATGGTTTACAAAGGGGGATTAGATGGTTTAGAAGACTTAGGAAGGGATTTTGGGGGTTAAAAGGGAAATTTTGAGAAGGGAAAAAAGGGGTCAAAATGGGAAATTTTGTAGGGGTAAAAAGGAGCAGAAGTAGGCTTTCCTTGAGCACAATTTTTCACAGACAGTAAGGATTTTTGATGGAAACAGTAGTGAAGATATTTTCAAAGGAAAAGGGCACACAGAGCCTTTAAGAATGATATATTTTCAAAGGAAATGTATCTCTTGAAGGCTCAGAAAAATATTTTTCCACCTATTTGCTTAACAAAAAAATTATAGGTGGCTAATAGTGGCTCCACATGGGGATGGCATCTTCTTGAAGATGTCAAGAATTCAGAAAATGATCTTTGGAGTAGGCCAGATGCCTGATCTTTGAACCATATTTTCTTCTCTAATTCAATTTCTACAAACATGATGGATATTAAGTCAGCAGAAAACATTCCCCAAACAATCTACCTACCCATCCTACAGTCCTAACATTTTTTCTTCAAGGTGCATTCGAATTTGCAGACCTTATTTATCATTTTTTTTATTGAAAGCAGAAACAAAATAATCTAATTATACCCTTATTCCTCCATGAGACCATATTAAAAAATTGGTCTCATAGCTTCTCTACCTAATCTGATATCTACTAGGATTAAATTGTCTAGCAGATTTCTTTCTCTACATTCTACGACAGAAATTTAAAAACAGTCAAACCAGGATTAGATAGTCTGGTTTGCTGTGGATCCATGGCATAAAGATAGCTGCACATGAACTGAAATTGCAGAAACTTGAAAACCAAAATTTGAAGGCTTGAAATTTTGAAACTTTGAAGCATCCTTCTTCTCTTTGTGACTCAAGTTTTGAGCTTGTTAGAGTCACTTTCTCCTCTTCATTTCAGCTCTGGTTTTGGGCTTGTTAGAGCTAATTCTTCTTTCTTCTTCGCTAGTTCAGATTTTGAGCATATTAGAACCGGCTTCTTTACTTCCTTTGGCTTAGGTTTTGATCATGTTAGAGACAATATTTTGCACTTCATAGGTTCAAGTTTTGAGCATGTCTGAACCTCTCTTTCTCTTTTTTTGAGACATTTTTTTTTTCTTTGAAAACAAAACACAACAATGGTATTTACAATGTAAATGGAACTGTAAATTGGAAATCAGTAGTAGTAATGCTTGAGCATCCTGCCATTGACAAGACCCCCAAACATATCTGTACCATCTAGCTCTTGCAGAAAAAAGGCATTTGGACCAATGGTGGATTGGATGATGTAAGGACCCTGCCACAAATTGTCAAATTTTCCATGCTTTCCTTTGTCTTCTCTCCTAGAGTCCCACTTTAGAACCTTGTCTCCAATTTTGAAGTCACAAGCTTTTCCTCTTTTGTCAAACAACTTCTTTATATTTTCCTACACTTTCAGAGCTCTCTCATATAGTTCTTCTCTTGTTTTTTGGAGATGGATTGTTTGGTTTATCCTCCTCACCATGCTGTCCTCTTCTAACTGAACCTCTTGGACTAGTTTAATCACTGGTACCCCTAAGCTGGTAGGAAACACTACCTCCGTGCCATAAACAAGTTGATATGGTGACATTCCAATGGATTTCTTTGTTGTTAACCTGTTATCCTACAGATCATGCACTAACTTGTTATGACATGATTTCTTATTCTCTTCAAGTAGCTTTTTGATAATGGTCACCAAGATCATGTTTGATGATTCAGCTAACCCATTACCTTGTGGGTAATAAGCATTTGAATGACCGAGTGCTATCTGATACCTGTGACAAAAATCAATCATTTTCTTGGATCCAAAAGCAACAGCGTTATCAGTGATTATCTTTCTAGGGCAGCCAAACCTAAAGAGGATGTGGTCTTCTAGGAACTTAATGATGACAGAATCTGTGGCATTCCTAGAAGGGATGGCCTCTATCCATTTTGGGAAATAGTCTGTGGCCGTGAGAATCCATTTGTGTTGTGCAGAAGAAGCAGGGTGTATTTCTTCTATGAAATCAAGGCCCCACTGTTGAAAGGGAGCTTCAAAAGTTATAGGTTGCAATGGCAAGGGGAGGAGCTTTCTTTTGCCCTCAAAAATCTGGCACTTATGGCAGGAAATTATCATTTTTTGGATGTGATTGAAAAGTGTAGGAAATTAATAGCCAACTTTGAGTATTTTGTTAGCAGTGGCTTTCCAGTTTAAATGGCCTCCACACTCTCCTGCATGGAACTCATGTTTTACTGTCTCTACTTCAGTTTCAGGTAGACATTTTAGCAGCAAGCCATTTGCATTTTTCAAGTATAAGAATTCATTTAAAATGCAATAGTTCCTAGCTTTAAACTTTAGGAATCTGGCCATGGTCTTTGATAACTCAGGAGGGGCATTCAGATTTGTAAGCACATACAGGATGTCAGAATACCAAGGAGAATTTTGAAATTATTCTTCAACAGTAGGATCAGGTAATACCTCATGGTCATCCAGGGCATCTACCATGTTTATGTCAAGGGCTTGCAGGTTAGATTCAACCATCTGTTGAGCTATGCCTTGACCTTTGATCAGTTTTGTGGGTTTGATCTCCAGATCATACTATAATATTACAACAATCCATTTGCCCCTCTATTGGGGTTCCCATGTTCTGGCCAGGTTGACAAGACCAAAATATGAGACAACATAGAACCACTTTCAGACCTTAGGATCTAGCCCTCCCAGGTCCAGAGAGGGATCTCTCTATATGAATCAAAGGTATATGTCTTTGAGGCTCAGGTTTAAGATATTAGGCTAGGTATGAAGCACAGGGTTTGTTTGTTTGATTGAGAGTTGGTTGTTGGGAATTAGGAAAGAAGGGTCCAACCCAAGGCAAGGCTGAGTAAAGAGTGACTTAGGCTAAGAGAGATAACTCAGAGAACATCAAAGCCATTGGGAAATGGAGTTAGGAAAGGATTTACTTGTGTTTAATGTGCAAGCTTTCAATTTGGCTAGTCATCTAGAGCATTTGGATCTTAAAGATGATATTTGGAATGGGACATTAAGGACTGAAAATGAAAGGAGGAGAACCACCCAATTCTGTCTATAGATCAAGTCAGAGGTCATTTAACTCCAGACTTTCTTGGACAAAATCAGAGGTGATACAAGGGGTCTTAGAAAGGCTTAATTGAGATGGAAAGATCCTAGTGAGGCAAAGACAGGGTTTTAGACCTCCCAGTGTTCTCAACTCATCCAACTAAATCCTAGCAAGAACATCTAAACATAGATTTCATTAATTCATACATCATAGAGTAGGAAATACCATCCACTACACTGGTTAAATCAATTGAAATCAATATTCAGATACACATATAAGAAGAAAACATAAAAGGCTGGGAGAGCAGCAACATAAGGTACCTATCAAGGGTAAATCTTATGCCAAACTTCTAATGCGAGCCAACAGAAATGGAATGGAATGAAATCAAACACAGAGATAGGAAAACATCACCAGCTACTTTAGATCAGGATCCAAAGAAATGTGCTTGTCACATTAAAAACAACACCAATCAGGTACAACATTTCCCATAGCTTGAACATTCAGTCTAAATACATCAAATCTCAACCTATCTTACAATATTACACAAAGAACTTGTCTCAAGAGGGAAATTCTTGCATTTCTCTGATATCTCATCAAAAACCTTTACAATGTTTCTTTCTGAGATTTATAGCTGAAGAGGAGCAGAAGAGGTAGATGAAAAACTAAATGATGTATTAAACTCTTGAAAAGAAAGGGGGGCGAAGCCCATTCTGCTTGAATGCTGAGTATTTAATCTTTGTCACCCTTTTATGGAAGAGTGATCTTCTCTGGATATGATTTTGACATTTTTGAGCTATGGTGATCTGATGTACTTGTGGTGAATAAACAAAGGGCAAATGAACTGCTGAGAAGTCTGCTACACAAATGCTCTGATGTCTTCAAACTGTTGCTATGGTAGAAATTCCTTCACAGACACGGTGCCTAATAAAAGCTGTATGGGTGCCCTGTCCTTAATGAAGAGAAACATACTGCTGACGAATAAACCCTGATGTTACCTTTTACTTGTGCTCAGGGCCCTTGATCGGTCCTCGGGGTCTTCAAACTGGTGCTTTGCCTGTTTAGACTGCAGATTTAAGGCTCAAAATCTTCATTAGCGTGCCTTAATCTCTTTGCTTTGTACTGAAACACTCTGCTGCTTCATCTCTGCCTCTCTCAGGTTAGCTCGAGCTTTAATGGCGCTGGGAGATTTTTCAGAGAATCTGAAACCTATTCCTTTAAATGAACGTCCTGTCTTCACCTTCCTGGGTCATTTTTCATAAATTCTGCACCTGCAAATGATCTTCCTTGACTTCTCTGTCACTGTAACAGGGGCTGTGCATTATGGCAGTCTTTTATCATTTACAACCCTGCAAAACACGAAAACTGGGAAGAAAACAATGGATGGGGTGGTGGATGATGTGGATAATGAGCATGATTGTGCAGATGATGAGATGGAGGGAAAAACTCGTAGAGAAATGGTGAAAGGATGCTCTGGTGGAGGTTGGCGGTCTGCGGAGAAAAATACGAATGAAAACCATAAAGAACACGAATATAAACCAATATATGTAACGAGGTGGTCGACTATAAGAAGAACGCACGTGGAATGACAATGTGGATGGACCAGGCGAGGGTGGAATATTCAACACGAGAGAACAGATGTGGACCGTTGATTTCAAAGGAAATCAACGACTGACAATGCAGCGTGGGGCGATGACGGTGGGCCAGGGGTACGATGATCAGCAGTTAAACAATGCGCAGCATTGAGAGATGACAATCGTTGGATAGGTTTTCCTAGATCTGACGGCTTACGACGATTTTGCACGACATCCTGAGTCGCAAGTTAATGCGCTGCGGATGGGCGGTTTTACCGTCGTACAGGAGACACGCGGTAGACGGTGAGTGGAATCGCTGGGCTACAGGAGAAAACCACCCAACGCTCAAGAGTGGTGCGATAGAAACATGCAGGTTTGGAACAATGTGTGGCGGGGTCCACCGGCGGGAGAATTGTGGACCGTCAGATCTTCGTGAAAATGGACGGCGATGGCGCGCTGAGGAAAGTGAACAGAGAAATAGGGGGGCATAAGGTTTTAACGCTCACCGTCTGATCAACCACAATCAACGGACGAAGACGTGCCCGATAGGAAATGGGGAATAAGTGCCCTTTGCTCTGGCGGGTGGTTCGAGCGCTGGGTCCTGTGGATGGTAATGGAGTGTGGGGCTATGGCCGAAGGGGCTAGGACCCAAATATATAAAATATATCATTGTAATTTGTTTTTAATGCAATTTGACACCATCACAGGGGAACGATAGGTGAACTAAGGGGATTTTTTGGGGATTTTAGGGGATTGACAGGAGAAATAGAGGAAACAAGGGGACTTTGAAAGGGGGGCAAAGGATTAAAATGAGGTCATTGGCAGGGATATAAGGGGGAAAACAGGCCCTTTGAGAAATGGATCAGCAGGGGGAAACTGTTTTAGGCATAGCACAAAGAGACTTCAAGGAGGATGGGTTTTCAGGTATAAGGCATTCCTTGAAGGCTCCAAAACTATCTAGCCCCCAGCTTGCTTGTCAAGAATTTCATAGGGGGGCTAACACCCTCTTTCCATCCAGATCTTGGGACAAAATGTCTTTAACCACTATGTTTGGCATGTAGGCAATGACGTAATAATGCATTATATACACCCTAAATTCTTTCAATGCCTTTACCAAGGCATAGGCTTGCTTTTCCATTATGTTATATTTCAAGGGTGCATCCCTCAGAGCTTTGCTGAGGAAAGCAATGGGCTGTTCCTGCCCCTTTGGATTTTTCTACAGCAAAACTGTAGCCACAGTATGCTCGGAGGCAAAGGAGAATATCAGGAAATATTTTGAGAAGTTTGGGTTGATTAGGACAGGTGCCCGGGTGAGCGCAAGTTTAACTAACTCAAAATATTTTTTGGCCTCTAAAGTCCACTTAAACCCTACATCCTTTTTCAGCATGTTCGTCATATCCCTGAGGTGCTCAGCTAAGTTGGGAATAAAACTCCTTAAGAAGTTGATTTTCCCAATAAAGGAATGCAATTCTTTTATGTTTCTCGGGTGACTAATTTGAAGTATTCCCTCAACTCTTTTCGGATCTATCTTAATTCCCTTCTCTGATATAATATGGCCAAGAATCTTACCTTCTTGAAGCCCGAATATAGTCTTCCTAGGATTTAAAGATAGACCAAACCTTCTATAGTTTTCAAAAACTCTTCTCAGATGTTTTAAGTGCTCCTCATCAGTCTTGGAATAGACTGTTATGTCATCAAGATAGATGACAATGAAGTGCCCTATTTCCTCCGAAAAGGCTATGTCCATTGCTCGTTGGAAGGTTGCACCAGCGTTCATCAGTCCAAAAGGAATTTTTAGGTACATAAAAGTGCCCCATGGAGTGGTGAAAGCTGTCTTGAGTTGGTCTTCTGGGAGTGCTAAAACTTGGTTATAGCCTGAAAAACCGTCTAACAGGGAGATCCTTTTTGAGCCAACTACTCTATAGGATATGTTCCATCTTTGGTAAGGGGTAATTGTCTTTAAGTGAAGCTCTGTTAAGGTTTATGAAATTGATGCACAGTCTGATCTCGCCTGTCTTCTTTCTCACAGCTACAAGGTTGGAAACCCAATTGGAGAACCTCACAGGCACTATAATTCCTGCCTCGTATATCTTCTTGATTTCCTTGTCGACTAGAGGCAGTTCTTTCGGGTTAATTCTACAAAGTTTCTGTCTGAAGGGTTTTTGGTTCTCTTTCAAAGGGATTTTGTGCTGAATGATCTTTGTATCGTAGGCCTTTAAGTCCTCGTAGCTCCAGGAAAACACATCAATGAAATCTTTAAATAAGTCAATATATTTCTTTTTCACATCTGTCGGTAGGGACTTAGCTAGTTTAATCATCTTAGGCTTATCCTCAGTGCCTATGTTGCATTCCTCGACATCAAAGTCTGAGTATTCTATAGTGGGTTTCTTTGCTACGTCGTTAAAATCAAAAAGGTCCTCTAAAGGTGCCAGTCCTCTGGGTATGTTCTTATCTTTTCACTGCAACACCTCTATTTCCTCTTTTTATGCATTCTTATACTCTTCAGTTTGAGTTCCAAGTTCTTTAGTTAACATGTTTATTTCCACGTTATGGGGTGATTTTTCGTCATCGGGGGGCTCTTCACTCAGGCAGTTTTCATTGGATTTAGAGTCTGAATCAGAGAATTCAAACTCATTCCTGCCGGTCAGGAAATCCTCTATCTACTTATCGCCCTCAAAGACCTTCCAATATTTTTCGTTAGCTAGCACTACAGGTTTGTATTTCGTCTGAATGATGATTTTTTTGTCACTAGGTGATTTATGAAATGAACTATCAATGCAGTCTAATCCATTTGCAACAATGTTCTGACTCCTAGGAACAAACACCATTTCATATTCTACAAAGGTTTTCAGTAAATCCATAGCATCATTTTTGTATGCTCTCAATCTAGTGTGCTTCGTCGTGTATTATCCGTTCACTTGTTTTATGATTAACTCAAAGTCTCCTTGTATAGCTATCCTTCGGGCTCCTAGTTGTTTTAATAGATTTAAGCCTAGGATGAGAGCCTCATACTCAGTGATATTGGTTGTACATTTAAAGTCCAGTTTGAAGGCGCGACAGCTCAGCATAGTCACTCTCAGTGTTATGTAACCACACTCTGGCTCCTGCATTCTTTCTAGTGCAAGACCCATCAAAATTCATTCTCCATAAGGGATCATTTTCAAGTTTATCATCATTTTCCTCCCTAACGTTGGTTTCACTGTTATGTTGTAATATGAGGTTTGCACTGTGGTGTGGAGTGTTTTGTTCTTCATGATGTGTATGGAGTTCAGAGAGATGACCAATCAGCTGTTTGTAGTCTTAGTTTTGTTTACTCTGAGTTTCAGATTTAGTGCACTGTCCAAAGGTTTCTTCTTCATTTTCTTCTATGTCTAGAGTAGCCATTATGTTAAAATCTATGGGCTCTACCCTATTTTTTGCATCTCTGTCTTCTAGCTCTGGCTCGTCTATGTATTCATTGTTGCAAAGGATAAAGGAGTCCAGATCCGTGTGTACAGAGTACAAAGGTGAATTTTCAGGTTTTTCAGGGCTGCTCACCATGAACTTCATTTGTGCCTCTCTATACAGTCTCCTAAGCTAGCTAAAGACAGGGATTGTGGCATATGACCCATCCAATTGCATGGTGCCTTGCAGCTTGGCACCCCATGACCTTGACAGTAACATGCCATACTTAGGTGGCACATCTGCCACTACAACATCCATAACCATGCATTTGGCTGGGATCTGGGTTAGGTTCACATAGAGATCTTTGATTAAGCCAAGGCACTTCACTCTGCTAGAGTCAAATGAGTACAAATCCTTATAAGGTCGGGTTATCTCTAGGCCTAACTTCTCCATAACTACCTTAGGCATTAGGTTGTGTGATGCCCCATAGTCATGCATTGCGTTGTGAAGGATCTTGTCATGGATATTGAGGCTGATATAAAAAGGAGGTACTACCCCTTCCTGGAACTTCCCTTCTATATTTGGACCAAACATAAGGGCTGTATGATCATCACTTAGATTGACAATGTCACTATTTTCACCTAGATTCAAAGCTTTCAAAATTTGGCCTTTATATACATCCTGAGTGGCCATCTTAGAGAGTGGGATAGAAATTTTGATTTTAGCAATCTCACTCTCCAAATTGAAAGGATATTGACTCTTTTCAAGGTTCAACTCTATTTTGTTAGCCACTATTTTAGTGGCAGAATCAGTGTGCTGATTCTCACTATGTACAGTGTTTGCAGTTGTTTTATCAGGAGCACTAGCTGTAGTGCTAGTGCTGCTGGTTTGTTGACTTTGTTTATCATAATTTTGGCTATATTTTTCTTTGTTCTTCCCAGAACTCTCAACTTCTTATTTGCTACTTTCAGCAGTCACTTTAGGAGTTTTCTTAGGTCTTTTCTTGATGGTAATCTCGGTGGCTTTTGGATTGGAATTGTCTAAGCTCTTCTTGATTTTAATCTCATACTGTTCTCTGACCTGTATGATGGCATTTTCAAATCCGAACCTATAATCCTCAGATTCTAACCTTTCCTCATCCCAATGTGAGTGTGAGGTCTGATTGTCTTCTGTGGAACAGGTGTGGATTGAGTTGTCTATTTCCACCATGTTTATTACGGTTCCCTCGGACTCTTCTATTATCCCCTCATCCTCATCAAGGAATTCTCTTGGAATGGGGGTATGACTTGCTAATCAGAGTCTCTCTGTCTGTTTGGGGGATTGTTTCTCCTAAAGTTCTGGTTCTGGTTTTGATTTTGGTTTCTGTTCTGATTACTGACTGTGACAACCATTTTCTCCATCATTTTCTCTAGCCTTTCCATGCTTTTGGCTAGACTGTCATACTTGGGATCAGATGTGGAAGCTGATGTGTCATCCCTATATCTTACCTTTTTCTTAGACCTCATTTTGGCTCTCTTCTCAATTAGGTTCGCTTGCACACTCACTGCTCCTTTCTGCATATCTTCCAATGTGTTGTAATCCCTCTCCCTAAGCTGGTAGGCCATGTCAGCATCAAAGCCTTCAGGATATTTCACTAAATCCATTCCTTGGGGAGGTTTCATGTGTGGAGGAAGAGCGTTGTAAACACTGTTAAACCTTGTAGAATAGTCATGGACACTCTCTCCTACATTTCTTTTAAGATTCTTGTATTTTGCTAAGATTTGGAGAGGGTTGGTCTTGACTTCCCATTTGTTTATGAAGGATTGATATAAAGAGGGAAGATCATGGATACTATTAGGAGGTAGTCCTTTAAACCACTTCTTCACATCTCCTCCTAAACTCTGGGCAAAGATTCTCATCTTGACTGTCTCATCATCTATCTCCATATAGTTAAAAGAATTTTCCATCCTATCTACATGGTGTTGAGCTGTGGTAGACTCTTTTGCAGTGAATTATGGGATTTTTGACTAGTAATCATTGGGTAAAGGCACTAGAGGGTATGGTAACACCAAGGGGGCATACCATGTTGCCATGATGATGTTCTGAGGAGGTAAAGGATTGGCTTGAGCAGCAAGTATGTGGATGACAGGAATACTAGGACTAGCAACACTATGTTGAACTGATTTAGGGTGATAGAGCCCCAAGTTTTGAATGAAATGAATATCCAGAGGTGTAGATAGAGGGGTCTCTCTATCCCTAATGTGTTGATCACTGTGAGATGGTGAACTAGGAGGCTCAGAGTCTGCCTAGTCTAGAGCACTGTATGACTTTGTTCTTAGTAAACTGCTCTATGAGTCTAAGTCAAAAAGAGTGTCTGATAGAGTTGTAAAGTCTTCTGGTGCAGAGTTAGCTCTATGGATGTGTCTAGAAATAGTTGGCTTCCTAGGTGAAGGATATTTCCTGAGGATGTTCTTAGGGTTTTCAACTATTTCAGGTGGGTTTGGGTTAGGATAAGCTCTTGTATGAATGGTTCTTGAAGCCAATATGTTTGTCTTCAAACAAAGAAGCTTAATCCTACTTGTTACTTCAAATATGGCTGATGTTGTTATGAACAATGGTCTCCCAGTGGAGTCTTATGAAAACTAAGATAATCAGCAGGCCTACTGATCTCCAGTGGAGTCTTTTCATCGTTAAGGAACTATGGAGTCGCTAGGTGGAAGGTTTAGAATGCTTCAAGAAGGTATATTGTCCACCACAGTGATTAACCACCAAACTTAGGCTACTATGGTCTTCTTTGAGCTCTTAGAAGTGTCTAAATGTGTGTTTTACTCAAATTTCCCCAGTGGAGTCACCATTATGTTGGGGTTCCTATGTTTTGACAGGTTTGGCTCTACCAAAAGATAAGATAACATCATAACCACTTTGGGACCTCAGGATCTAGCCCTCCTAGGTCCAGAGAGGGATCTCTCTATAAGGCAAAGAAATATATGTCTTTTAAGTCCAAATGTTAAGGTATTAGGCTAGTTGTGTGGCACAAAGGTTGTTTTGTTTTTTTTGTTTGTTTGTTTGGTTGTTGGGAAACCTGAAAGAAGGGTCCAATATAAGACAAAGGGTGAGAAAAAAGGATTTAGGAAAAGGGGATATAATTCATAGAACACTCGAGACCATTTGGCAATGGAGTCATAAAAGGGTTTACTTTCTATTCAGTATCCAAGGCTTTCAATTGGGCTAGTCATCTAAAACAAAGGATCTTTTAAAGATGATAGTGTGGTATGAAAAGGTAAGGAAAGAAGGTGAATGACAAGGAAACCTCCAAGATGACCACTTAAGAAGAAAATATAGGGACAGGACATGCCTTAAACACCTATGATCAAACTCCTAAGAGGCTAACTCTTTAGACAACAAGAAATAGTTAAGATTTAAACACAAAGGTGAAGCTTGAGATCAGAGAAAGGCTTTGAACTTTCAATGCTTCGAAATTCAACTTAAGGGAACTTAGAAAGGTTCAATTGATTGAAAAAGACCCTAGTGAGACAGAATCAACATTGTAAACTCCCAGTATCCCAATTCTTTCAATTAAAACCAGACAAGAACATCTAAGAACAGATTCATAAATTCATACATCAGTTAGCAGTGAATGACAACTACTACACTGCTTAAATTATCTTGAATTAGTTCTCAGATAGCACAATCAGTAGAAAACATCAAAGATAAGAAGAGCAGGAGCATTAGGGTACCATGCAAGGGTATATCCTAAGACATATTTCTGATTCTTACTAGAGAAATGAAATGTAATGAACTACAGAAGGAAAACAGAGACAAAGGTAGAACACATCACCGCTGCTTTAAATCAGGATCCAAAGAAATTGCTTGTCATATTAAAGAGCAACACCATTCATATAAAACATTTTCCAACAGCTTGATATTTAGTCTGAAATCATCTCCTCAGCCTATTTTACAAATTTGCACACATAACTATATCTCAAGAAAAATAGCTTACAATTCATAGATATCTGATCAACAACCTTGCAATGTGTTTTATAGCTGAAAGAGGGGAAGAGGAGGTAGATAGAACTTTTAATGAGACATTAAAAAAGAGGAAGAAGAATGGCTCATGGCCCATTCTATTTTAATATCCATGCATTGATTTTGGTACTCTTTTGATGAAAGAGTGGTCTTCGGCAGGCTGATCATAACTTCATAGGTATGTTCCTTGATGTACTTTTCGGCTGTAGTACTCTATAGTACTCTGGTGATAAGGAAAAGGAAGATAAATGACTTTCAGGCCTACCATACTACATAAAAAATGCTCTGGCAATATTAGGACTTTCTGTCAGGGTGGAGATCTTCTTCGGAGCTCGATGTAGAATAGAAATAGTTTGGGAGCTTGTCCTTTCACGGGAAAGAACCTTCTGCTGATGTGAGACACTGATAAGATTGTTTTTGTGCTTTAGGACTCATTAGGCCTTCTGTGTTAATCATAAGGTCTTCAATATGGTACATTCGCCCTTTAAATATGCAATCAAAGCTCAAAATCTTCAATTATAGGCTTTAGAACTCTTTAATCCTTCACTGATACTCTTTTCCGCTTCATTGACTGTCTTTGTCTGTGAATTTGCAATTTTAATGGAACTGGAGGTTTTACAGAGTTAAACACTGGTCTTTAATGACATATTTCATTCAACAACCTTCGCCAGTGTTCACTCTGCAATATCTGGCTCGGAAAATGGCCTTCTCTACGCTCTATGTCACTATGATAGTGACTATGAGTAGCAATGGTTTTCACCATCTGTAACCCTGCACAAACACACAAACATGTTAAGAAATCCATGCGGGAGTGGTGGTGGATGCTATGGAGGATCGTGGGAATGGCAGCGTAGCAATGGTGGATGAGGTGAATGCAGTGGAAAATGGCTGAAAAATGTTGTGAAACAGTGGAAACATGACCTGATGAAGGTCTAATGGAGGAATGGTTGTGGACCGTTCGATCAGATCTGGTGGTGGTGATCGACGGTTGTGATTTTCCAGGAGGGTTGCCTTTAGAAAGTTAGGCAATATAAATAAACCTTTATTGTAAACACTAAAGTTTTATCTTTGGGTGGATTACAAAGAAAAATGCATAAAATGAATGAAATCGGGCGTGAATGGTGGGACCAGCATGGGTGGAGAGTGATTTTGAATATGGACCATTATATCTCAGGGGAAGATCAATGGTTGAGATGCAACGATGAAGCTCTATGGTAGCCTGATGAAAGAAATATGAATGGAGAACGCGATGGAATGAGGGCCGTTGATCTGTATAGATCAACGGTCGGGATCTTTAGATGGGGTTTCGGAGGCAGAAAAGGGGGAAGTGGTTTTTTTGGAGAAAACTACTATTTTCTTGCAGCAAAAGCGCGGTTTTGAAATTTGCCCAAAATAACGCGATATCGTTTTCCGCCTAACACGTGGCAAAATAAAACTTCCCATATCACGTGATTTCAAACTATTAAAGCCTCGACACCAAAGTTACGCGATATGGATGTTGGCCGTTGGATCTGGGACTGTGAGATCTAACAGTGGTAGATGGAGCGCGATATGAGGAGATGCATGGTTGGTAAGGTGGGGACAAGTCAAAGGTGGTTTGAATGTGGGCCGTCCGATCAGCAGAATGAATGGCTCATATCTGAAGAGGGAAAGAAAAGGCGGGGGGGGCTGGTTAATGGGCGGGAGGAATCCTGACTGTTGGATTCATGAGGATGGACGGCGGAGATTAACAGAGGGAGCGGAGGCAAAAGGATCAAATGAATGGGCGGGAGAAAAGAGGACCATCGGATCAAAAGGGATGGACGGCTGCGATCTAATCGCACCGGAGGATGGCAGGGGCCAAAACTCCGATGGGTTCATGTAGCGATTGCATGTGGACCATAGGATCGGTGGAAGATCGACGGTTGTGATTAGATCAGGAGTACCCAATAGGGGACATAGGGGTGGTGAGAGGACAAATCCTGGCCATTGGTTCTTGTGGGTTCAATGGCCAGGATTGAATCGGAGATCGGCCAATTGGGGATACAAAGGGTGGTGCATTAAGAACTTGCGATTGGCGATTGGCGCAATGGCACGATGGTCATTGGATTGTTTAAAGATCAACGGTGGAGATCTTAATTGGAGGTTGACAAAGAGATGAGGTGAGGCACGGTGAGGTTTGTGCGGACCATTAGATCTTTACAAATCTACGGTGGATATTGCACCTGCGGGCAATAGAACAAAACCTTTCTCACATCGGAACTTTTCTTTTAACACAGGGAATGTGCTCCACTGCAATTTCCGATTGTGATAAGTGCCCATGGGATTAGTGCCTAGTCTTGGTGCTGGGTTTCATGGAGGGGAAGTGGTTAGGGGCTTAGCCGAAAGGGGCTAAAGCCTGTAATGAGAAATAAGTGTTTTAAAGCCAAAAAGAGGGTTTTTAAGGCTTAGAGAAGGGTTCCGGTAGGGGGAAAAGGGGTTTTTCCACCAAATGAAGGGATTTCACATGGTTTACAAAGGGGGATTAGATGGTTTAGAAGACTTAGGAAGGGATTTTTGGGGTTAAAAGGGAAATCTTGAGAAGGGAAAAAAGGGGTCAAAATGGGAAATTTTGCAGGGGTAAAAAGGAGCAGATGTAGGCTTTCCTTGAGCACAATTTTTCATAGACAGTGAGGCTTTTTGATGGAAACAGCAGTGAAGATACTTTCAAAGGAAAAGGGCACACAGAGGCTTCAAGAATGATAGATTTTAAGAGGAAATGTATCTCTTGAAGGCTCAGAAAAATATTTTTCCACCTATTTTCTTAACAAAAAATCTATAGGTGGCTAACACACCCTATGGGGAAGATTTTGATCAAGCACTAGAAACATTATACAAGGTATTAGAACGATGTATTGCTACTAGATTGTGTCTAAGCAGTGAAAAATTTTACATGATGATGACTGAGGGGGTAATCCTAGGCCACTACATTTCTGCAGCAGGAATATAGGTAGACACGACTAAAATAGAGGCAATCCTTCTGTTGGCCACACCCTGTACACAAACAGAGGTACGCAGTTTCCTGGGATATGCAGGATATTATCGCAGATTTATAAAAAAATTCTCATGAATAGCTACACCTCTGTATGCTTTAACTGGAAATTTTGAATTTCAGTGTACTGAAAAATGTGACACTGCTTTTACAAAATTAAAGAAGCTGGTCTCCACAGTACCAATCTTGCGAGGTCCTGACGGGAAACTACCCTTTCTTATCTCTTCCGATGCATCTAATACAACAATAGGAGAAGTCCTCGGCCAATAATAATATTGAAAACCATATGATGTTTATTATATTAGCAAAAATCTTACCCTCGGCGAACTAAACTACACAGTAACCGAGAAAGAGCTCCTAGCTATAATTTACTCTATCAATAAATTCAGGTCACTACATAATAGGATATCAAGTATTCCTATACACTGACCACTCTTCTATCAGATATTTAGTGAATAAACTAATCACGAATGAAAAATAACTCGTTGGCTACTATTATTACATGAATTCGATATAATAATCAGACATTGTCCAGGGAAGGAAAACATAATCGCAAACTTTCTGTCGAGAGTCCCCAAAACATATGACACATTAACAGTCGACGATCAATTTCATGATGAACACCTGTTTTCTGTAGTAGTCAAAACCCCATGGTACACAGATGTGGCAAATTATCTGGCAGTTGGGAAGCTACCCAAACATTTGACGACAAAAGAACGGAAGTTGATTGTACAGTGCAGTTCACGATTCTCCTAGATTGAAGGATGCCTATGTCATACAGGGGCTGATATGCATATACGCCAATGCATAAGGGAAGACAAAATTGATGACATCTTACGCGCCTGTCACGATGAACCCTGTGGTGGTCACTTCGTAGGCCGACGGATGGGGCATTAAGGGAATTTTGAGGTCTAAAATGGGCCTCATAAGAAAAATGTACAATAAAAATAAAATTTATAACAACCAATAGGATTCAAGATGATGATGTCAACCATGGGGGATGATTCACCTTTTTTTAAATAAAAGGGTAAAAATATTAAAAAATAATAAAATAATAAAACTACTTTTTCAACTCGTATTTTCAACTTATCTCCCAAAATTTTTACTCAAATTTCGAGCGGGAGTACTCGTTGGATGTGAAATTTAATTCCTCATCCAAGGAGTACCCATGTTTCATACTTTCGATGAACTCTACTACACGAAAAATGAGAAATAAATAAAAAATGTGATTGTAGTCACGTTTTTTTATGTATTTCTCATTTTTCGTGTAGTAGGACCCTTCGAAAGTATGCAACATGGGTACTCCTTGGATGGGGAATTAAATTTCGCATCCAACGCGTACTCCCGCTCGAAATTTGAGTAAAAACTTTGGGAGATAAGTTGAAAATATGAGTTGAAAAAGTAGTTTTTCCATTTTTCCCTCTAAAATTTGATGATGTCATCAAATCTTATTTGATTTTTTCCACTATTATTTTATAATTTCCTTAGGAGGCCCATTTTAGACCTCAAAATTCCCCTAATGCATAAAGTGCTGCAATTAGGCTATTTTTGGCCTACGATTTTTAAAGATGCAAAGAAGTATGTTCAGGCCTACGATAGCTGCCAAAGGATGGGTCATCCAGGCCAAGCCGATGAAATTCCGCTGCAACCACAATTGGTGGTTGAACCATTTGAACGATGGGCATTGGACTTCGTTGGGCCATTTAATTCACCATCAAACCAGAAATCCCACATATTAGCTGCCACGGATTATGTTACCAAATGGGTGGAAGCAGTAGCTTTTCCAAGAGCCACGGAAGAATCCGTAATTAAGTTTCTCTTTGAACTATTTGTATGATACGGCCTACCAAGGGAAGTGATAACCGACAGGGGGGCATAATTCATAGGCAATAAGATCATATCTACCTTAAGAAATCACCATGTTATTCACAGACTTACGTCTCCTTACCACCCGCAGGCAAACGGACAAGTCGAAAGCACTAACAAAGTCCTGGAGGCAATCCTTACCAAGACAGTAGCAGCACACCGCCGGGACTGGGCCACTAGACTGCCAGAAGCCTTATGGGCTTATCTAACAACCTGGAGAAATGCCACTGGATATTCACCATATCAGCTAGTATTTGGGAGAGAACCTATCTTCCCTATTGACTTTGAAATTAAAACACTGAGAACAACCCAGGAAGTAGGGTTGGACTTAATAGATGCTCAAACTAAAAGACTTCAACAAATAAATGAACTAGATGAAATCCGACTGCTTGCCTTGCAACGCACAATGATCATTCAACAACAACGAGCCAAGTGGCATGACAACCTAATAAAAAAGAAAGTATTTTAAAAAGGATATTGGGCACTCCTATATGATTCCAGATTCCAAGACTTTCCAGGAAAACTACAAACAATATGGCTTGGTCCATATGAGATTTAGGAAGCGCATAGCAATGGTACCCTCACTTTCACCATGATAGATGGATCTGGCTCAACATTTCGAGTTAACGGACACAGAGTACGTCTCTATCACAAACCTCTCACGAAGCAATCTTTTTGTCAACAAGCATGAGAATATCCCACCATCCAAGTTGTGGCGCAAGGGGGTGACAACCCCAAAAACTCAAGTACATTAGAGGTTTGACACCATCACTTGTAAATTATGTATATAATTGTATATTTTTCCCATTTGCAATCCATTTTTCATTATAAGATTGTGTATTTTTTTTCAATTTCTTACTTTGCTGTTCAGTTTATAAACAATTTCTATTCAATTTTTGAACAGCAGCAGTTCAATCAAATTGAACAAATTTTTGTTGAGTTTTTATGTTTTGTTGTTCAGTTTATGAACAACTGCTATTCAATTTTTTAAAAACAACAGTTCAATCGAATTGAACAACTTTTTGTTGAGTTTTTTTAATTTTGTTGTTCAGTTTATGAACAGCTGCTATTCAATTTTTGAACAGCAGCAGTTCAATCAAATTGAACAGCTTTTTGTCGAGTTTTTAAGTTTTTCTATTCAATTCTAGAACAACTACTATTCAATTTCTGAATTGTAGCGATTCAATCGAATTGAACAGCCTTTTGCCACAGTTTTAGGTTTTACTGTTCAATTCCAGAACTGCTATTGTTCAATTTTTGAATGGCACCGGTTCAACTGAATTGAACAGCTTTTTGACCATGTTTTTAATTTTTGGTGTTCAAATCTAGAAAAACCGTTGTTCAATTCCTGAATGGCAGCGGTTCATCAGAATTGAACAGCTTTTTGCTGCATTTTTAAATTTTGCTGTTCAATTTCTGAACAACAGCGGTTCAATCAAATTTTAAACAATTTATTTTGCCACATTGTTTGTGTTGTTCCATTTAGAAACAACTGTTGTTCCATATTTGAACAAGCTGACTCTTCCTTCAGCAAAAATACCCATTTTCTGAGAATTTTTTAGCATTTTTTAGCAGTTTTGAGCATTTTTTTGAGCATTTTTTAGCATTTTTTTGAACACCTTTGAACATTTTTAAGAAATTTTTCCAAGAAATATTTAAACAGCTCCTTCTCAATGTCTTAAATAGCCATTATTTTTATTGAATAACCTTGAGCAGGGAATGGCACTTGAAAGAGAGAAGGAAAATGGTAAAATTTCAAATATGATGTCTTGTGATACTACAATTCTTAAACAGGAAGCTGATATTATACACACATCAACATAAAAGACAAAAATACCCATAGTTCGAATATGATATCAAACGATTCAGGACCTTATAATGATATGTCTTTTTGCACTATTTGAGTAATATGACCCTACAACATGAAGAAATGGAACAATGGATATCAATGGTATTAGTTTTTCTACTTCTTTCACCATCCTTCACTCCTAAGGAGTCAATGAGCCTCACTTATCAATGATTGTGTGACATGCAAATCTCAAAAGAGGATAGGGGGTCTCATCATGAGCCAGCTTACCATGATCATAGGGTTTGAACAGGTGACATGCCCATTATGGCCACCACACCAGGGTAATGACCTTCTCATCTATTAGAAGGATAGGAGGTCTCATCATGAGCCATTCTGATCACTCTGTTACAATTGTAGTGAATGGAACTGTAATTATCTGGCTACCACACCAGCACAGTGACCTCCGAATAGATCAAATTGTTAAAATACAAAATCAAATACTACATTTACATATCTTAAGAGAGGATAGGGAGTCTCATCACGAGAAAACCTACCATGTTCATAAGAGTCTAAGAAATTGAAATTCCCATTATGGCAACCACACTAGGGTAATGACCTTCTTACTAACTTGAAGGATAGGAGGTCTCATCATGATTCAGCGTGATCATTTTGCTAAAACTCTAGTGAATGGCACCATGATTACCTGGCCACCATACCAGCATGGCGATCTCTCCATCAAGATGATAAAATAACTATTCTCACATAGGGATCATGGCTCATTTTTTGGGTTAAAAAGAAACCCTGTCGAGGCTATGAATGCCTGCTGGCAGCAGTGGCTCTACTTGTGGTATGAAAGAATGTTTCTTTAATAAAAAAATATTGTTACATACACCTTGTTTTCCATTTTCTTTTACTACAAACCTATTATTCTAATTAGTGACAATCATGACTTACCATAAGAATAAATAATGAAGATTTGATTACACATTTCAAACTTGGGAACGACAACGCCAATCAATACTTGATTAAATATTGTTTCCGTCACAAATTTCTAATCATACAAAGACATCATAGTGTATTAATGACAATACTATTTTCGCTCATGTCTCGGCCTTCTCCGCACAAGATTCAATCATGAAAACTTTTAAATTTGATCGTTTGTTGCACATCAAGTAATTACTTAACCGTCGATCCTCCACACGCAAAATTACCAAAATCTGACATCCCCATGCTCGCATTCATCACTGGTCAAGTCTCTCTAGTACCTGAGTGTGTGGGTGCCATTTTCTCAGGGGGGAGGGGTGTGATTGGCTTTGATTGGCTTTAATTTGGCAAGCAGGAAAAATCCCTGCACAAATCTCGTCAGACGCATCGGTAAATGCTACAATTAAGGCATGGGTACTCTTTATACAGAACCATAATCTCTTTTTCACTTATTCACAAGACCTAGACAAAGTAGCAAAGCTAGGAAGAAAGATAACCAGAGGAGAAGAGAATACGAGTTATGGGCAGAGATACTCTTCGAAACGAGCTGTCGAATTTTCCAATTTCAGAAGCAGCGAGTGCCATTCTCCAGTGAGTTGGATGGCTGACATATGTGCATAGATTACAAGGATACAACACAAAAATTTCAATCGAATTCCTGCAAAATCTATAGGATGGGAAAAACAAAGTAAATAGCCGAACCATACCTGTTACAGAAGAGATCATAGCAGCAGTTTCTGGAATACCATCATAAGGGGAGAGATGGGCAGAAACACATCTACTCATGCGGGAAGCAATAGCACTATACTAGGACCTAGACGAACCACTGGAACAAAGGGCTAGATATATTTCCCTCGCTTCCTTACACCAGCCATGGCAGGAGTTGGCGGTATTCATCCAAAGATTCATAACATGCGAAGGACATCGGGAAGTGGTAAAACCCTGACAACTCAAAGTCTTAGCTGCACTCAAACAAAAAATTTCAATTAATCTACCTACCTTTTTAAATTCTATATTGCATGATATCGTTGTTTGACTAAGAAAAGTTAAGAGGCCCCAAGCAGTGGTTAGTCACCAAGGCTTAATAAAGTTAATCATTATTCATGAGCTAGATAGGCAGCATCTAGCATGGCACAATTTTTTCAACCTAGAAGTGCAGGAACCAGAAGTTAACCCAGAAGTGCAGGAACCAAAAGTTAACCCCGAGGGTACTGAAACCGAGCCTCATAGGGTAAATCCTCCAGAAAGAAAAATAAACCGAGCCTCAACATCAGATTCAAATAGGAAAAAATGGGCCAGAACACCGCAAGGAACTTCAAACACCATATATGGAGCAGAACCATCGCAGGCACCCTTACAAGAATTTGAGGAGGAAATGGCCCTAGTCCTAGGGAAAATAAGGACAAGCTTTGAATTAAGAAACTCATCAGAAGCAGGGGAGCAAGAATAATTTGCTGACAAAATTGCCTCCCCCAGCAGCTCTGGTCACACTAATATCCTGCCTGACCAACAAGAACTACAAGAGAATGAAGCCCTATCTCCCATTGATAATTATGAAGTATATGGTGAAGGACAGACAAAAGAGAGATTGGAATCACAGGCTAATTCAAGTGACACTGTCCTCGTGGAACAAAGTGCACACACAGAGACAGTCCCCTTGTCACCAGGAGGCAGCATCGCTCCTCCCTGTTAGGACCCTCATATTGAGGTCAATTCTGAAGAAGTAATTAGAAACACCATTCTAGACCTTATCCCTCAGAAAGAGAATTATACTCCCCTGCCACATGTTGAAGTAAAAATAGATGAAGGTTCAGACATGAGAAAAACTGAGAAATTAAGAAAGACCTGCAAGAAATTGAAGAAGCTGGTGAAACACCTGAAGAAGCGGCTGAAAAGAGAAAGAAGGGACAGGAAGCCAAAAGTAGAAACCTCCATTGTAGGGACCCAAACAGAACCAGCAAATACTATGGAAACTGGAACACAAACCAATTTTACAACCACCACTGAAGCTGGAGTGCAGACAGAAGCAAAAAACAACATCGAAACATCCACCCAAATTGAGTAGAAATTTTTGGAGGAAAAAGGGATCCAAACAGAGGGAGTCCCTGCCTATGCCCATTTAGTAGAGATATCTGCTAAACAAAGATTACAAAATGAGCTAGTGAAATTACGACATGAACTAACACAGTACAGGAAGGAGGTAGTGCCATTACGAGAATATTAGGCACTGCAAAAGAAGTTCACTGACCTCTCTCTTACAGAAGATGAGACATTTTTCCAACTTAGAGGAGAGCAAGAAAAGGTTAAAGCAGTAAAAAGGTAGGTAGAGCAAGCCAAAGAGCAGATCTCTACAATTTTTTCTCTATATGATGATGCTTTATCATGTAGGTCACCGGCAACTAACTACGCCCTATTCCTAATAGAGTGGTACCTACTTCTGAAAGTTAAAGTTGTGAGAGTAGGAAAATCCACTTCCTTTAAGACTGTAGGGGAATTTGTCCAATTTTTTAATGACCAGGATGAATAGGTTCAATGCCTCTTATGTGAGCTCTACATGCTTAACTTCTTTTTAGAAAATGACACTGACAACAACCCTAGCCCCTTCATAGGAGATATACAACTACAAGCTTTCCTTTCATTTGCTAAAAACCAAATCAGGTGGGCCAAAGCTTACGAAATATTTTAGAAAAGAGAACATAATTTGGAACTATGGGTCAGGGGAGAGCCTATGAAACCCGTACAGCTGATCATCCGACATCAGAATTTCATGAGAAAGCTGGGTGTGAAGTCTAGATTGGGACCTCTCCATAAAGATGTCATCGAAAATGCACGAGATTACTTCGAAGACATCCGTGAAGTAGCCCTAGCAGTAGCTAAACAACGGTGGGTGGCCTCCACAAATAATGTGAAGAATAGGGATCCATTCAATTACAGGAACTTCAAGTCTGCTGCCTCCAGATTTCGTTTATACAGCAGCTTAGCCTATAGCATGGGGCCTGCCTGGCTGGGTTGCAGATACCAAAATCCCCTCCTCTGGCTTCCTCCTGAGGAGTATAATCACAACTACGAGTTTCCAGAAGGAGTAACAGGTGCTACCGTTGCACTCATAAAAAGAAAACAAGGCTTCAGAGCACACAATGAGAAGGCCTACTCCATCTATTCTTTAACACGATTACATCTTAATCATTTGTTTGCATGAGGACATGCAACAAGGTAATCAGGGGAGTATGTTGGGCCCAGATTAAGGTATGGTTCTCACCCTGTAAATACTGCAAACTATATTTTAATTTCAAGAAAATCCCTCTTCACATTAACAATAAGGAATAAAAAATAATGAAAATGGGAACAATCAGACTAATGATAAAAATGACAGTTTATAATAAGAAATTAAATCTTTTTGTCTTTACCTGCAGGAAATTAGGAATGCCTGAACCAATAGCGAATGGAAGCTAATCGACGGACGCAAGCACAAGAAGTCCTAAAGCAGTCCCAACGGCCGATAGAAGGTGAAAAAGTAGATTTGAGTCCAAGAACTCAAATGACAGCCATGCGTAGCGAGCTGTTGTTTGAGATACATTCTCGAAACTCCCGAAGATCACTTTTAAAAGGGAAAAGAACAGAATAGGAGAGTAATCCTGTAATAGATAAATCCATAACAGTCTATCTAATTATATTTTGTAGAATTCCTGGATGTAACAGAGAGTTTTGAATAACCATATTTTGAAGTTTTCTCAGTGCTGAGGCTTCTGTAGGTCTGGGCCCAACCTTCGGGAGCTCCACCCACGTTTTCATGGTCTGAATAGTTACAGAATCGATACTTGTGAACTTGGTGCAGTTGTAACACATACTTCCATTTAATATAATTATATCTCTCTTTCTTTAAAGAATCATTGGAAATTTCATTCTTAGAGTAAGAAAAGTGCAATCCCATTTATGATAATGTTTTGTTAATTCTGGTTCTTCTGCTGTCATGACAATTGACTTCTAGGCCATAGGAAGATTGATTTCAACGTTCTTCATCTCCATGCATTGTGTTGTCCTTCTAGCGTAGTAAATCAATTAACCAATTGATTAGTGTTGCTTAATTAAGTCTTACAGATAATTCCATTGCAAAATTACTTAATTATAGATGTATGAGTTATTTGACCCATTTCGGTTATATTGCTGTTCATTACTTCCGGCTTAGTCCTACTGTTATTTCGTTATTGCACAACTAGTCATATTGTTCAATTATATTTCTGTTTCATTAGTGCACAACTATTCATATTGCTCAGTTATATTGCTGTTTCATTATTTCACAACTAGTCATAATTCTAGTTATACTGCTAGCCATATAGCTGCTTAGATCACTAGGTTGTTGATTCAATTCAATTCCAATTCTGAAACAACTTAGTTAGACTATTGCTCTGCTAAATTTCATTACTGTCATTTCAATTCTTGCTTGATTTATTTAGACTGTTGTTCAGTTTAATTAAGTTGTTGTTTTGTTCCAGTAAAGAAACACCAAATCCCATTACTCAGCTTTAGGCTAAAGATCCATCTCAGACACCTTCTCTAAGATCAATAAGCTCCAGGAGTTAGTAACTCCTTCTTTACATTGACAAAGAGCATCTGTATACTAATTAAGTCGCATATATTGTGCTGAAACTCTTGAAATAAAAAGACTTACCCCGGGTTGATAATTAAATGAAGGAACACTAGAGTTGTCACAAAAAGTCACCTCTATCCGATCCAACAGATGGGTAGAGTGGGCTTCCACTGACAAACATTCATTTCGACATTAGGATGACCAAATAATGATGGAGTACAGTCAAAATGGGTGACCATAGTTTGCCCCCCAGCATGAGGAGTATAATAAGATGGGAAATATTGTTCTCCAAATCTAGGGAGTCTAGTTGAAATTGTACTGGATGGAATATACCCAGATGGAACATCTTGATATTTCCCTGATGATGTATGTAAAGGATCAAGCCATTCAACCCTCACTAGAGATGTACCAGATAGAATACCAAATGATGAAATTGGTGAATTCCATGGATTTGAGGATGCACCAGAGAATATTCCAGATAAATATTGGTAACCAGGTGGGACGGAAGGACCACCATATTGATGTGACTCTAGTGATGTTGTGAACATCGAAGAGGTAGAAAGATCAGGGGCTATTGAAACTGGAATAGATGGTCCAGCTAAAGATGTTGACTTAGGCATGGTTATTAGACCAAATTTATACCCTACTAGATATATGAGAAATTGAATAGGCACAAGATCAAAGAAAGAAGAGTGGGGTGATTGAGGAAAGGTATCGTAAAGATAAAGCTCCAATCCAAAATGGATTAGAGTTGAAGGTGTTTCGTCTTGTGGAATTTATTCAATCAAAATCAAACCAGGTGGAAGGATTTTTCCGTTAGGACCGAAGTATATTTTAGGAGGTTGACTGCACGATATGGGAGACTCGATGGCTACAATAGATTCTAGGGAGACCGATACAGGAACAACTTCTGGTTGTTCAACTTTGGGATTCAGATTTTTAGGTAAAAGAACGATAGGATCGGGATAAACTTCGAGTTGAACAACATCGGGTTCAGGAGGTATGGTCTCACTAATTGGATGGATTGTGACCACAACTAACTGAGAGGATTAAATTTCGACAACAGTTGATGAACGAGTATTTGTAGAAACAACTCGAGATGACTCTGGTATATGTGAGGATGATGTCGCACCAGAGGTACTAATAGTACTATTTTTGGCAGATGATGTTGCCTTCGCTGACCAGAAATAACTTTCGGTGGTAAATGTGGTTTCAGTGCTATTCTACGCGAACGATGGGGAAAGGAATGTTCTTCTTCCACGATGAATTATTTATTTTCTGACCAAAGAAAAAAATAAAATAAAATGGTAATTCTAGGTAAAAGTTTTAACAAGTAATTTTGAAGTGGATAATACCTCCTAGCGAACCAAGAAGTACAGATAGACAATCTCCCTGAATGTTGTGTTCGGTGTATCACACATTACTAGGTGACTGACTAGGTTCACTATGGATGGTTAGCAACCTAAATTTGTCCTCCCAAATATACCTGAAGGTACGTTGAGGCCTAAGTCCATATTAGTGCTGTCTAATGTGAAATCGCACAGTGATATCACCCCCTTATACTTTTCATACTAGAACACTGCCCTATATACCTGAAGGTATGTGGACGAGCTCCGATATACTTATGTATGTGGAGAGATGTATCACACTTGGAATTTATCATAGAAAATTTAACGACAGCTGCTATGTATAATGACACCAAAACACGTCTCTAGGATAGACCTTCTAAATGTTATCGTTAATGTTCCAATGCTTTCTTAGGTAAATTGATGTAAATTTCATACTGATCTTGTTTAGAAATTTGTATTTGACGTTCACCGCATGATGTGATGGAAATTCCTAAAAATGAAAACTAAAATTATAAGAAAACTTTTCAATTTTAGATTTTTCAATGAAAATCCTAGCTACTAAGGGAAAGAGCAATTGGTTTTAGAGAAAACAACAAAGAGCACAAACTAAAATGTAGCTTTCCTAACTTGTTCCTATGCAATACACACAATTCACTATATGCACATGCATGTTTTTCTTTTTAGTTCCTTTAATGTGAATGAAAGAAAGGAAACTATATGCATCAAATCAATAAAACAAGTGTTTTCTTCTTTGAGAAACGAGGAATTTAACAACAATTTCTCTTTTAGGAAAAATGGAGAATGGAACTACAATTTTTCCTACAGGAAATGAAGAATGAAACAACAATTTACTTTACAGAAACAAATGGATCTAATGCAGAAATAAAACACTTTGAATTTGATTTTCCAATGATAAAGAAAAACACTAAAGAGACATTGAACAAATTTACTTTTAAAAGGAGGAAGAATATGGAAAGTTTACTAGTCTCTAAGAGGTATCAGACAGTTGAGAATACAACAGAAAATTGGTTGAGAATGATAGAAATGAAAAATTTGAATGGAATTTGGTTGGATAAGGGGGCAACGTAGTCTCTAAAGGGAAACAATGCATTGCAGTGCACCCCTGAGTAGGAGATAGTGCACTACAGTGCACTATGTCTTGACCAACAGTGTGTTGGTTGTAGCAGGGATTGAAAAATCAAGCTACATAACACACTTCTAATGCAATTATTTCATTCAAATTGCCTAATAACTAAAAGTAGATGTTGCTGATGAGGATAAACATAGGAAAAAACATCAGGAATGAGAGGATACTCCCCAGCAGAGTCGCCAATTTGTTATGCGGAATTTTAATCTACAGATAAACCAAATTCACTAAGTGTGGTGCTAGTCACTTAGAAAAATAGAGGAAAGAATTTATAAAATAATCAGATATATAGAATGGTGAAATAACCTACTTGTGATCCAAGTGCTTCTCCTTATCCTTCTGTCACTCTTGTTGTCGCTCTAATTATCTTAATCAATCAAACTGATTATATATGAAATATATATATGATTCAAGAATCCATTGCATAATAAATAGAGACATATAGAGACATATATATGGGGAAATGAACAACTATATTTATTAAAGAGTAGAAGGGGGAGGTTACAATTGATCAATTTGTTGCCACCAACTCCAGCTTCATCCCAACCTCATAACATCCAACATCATACCAACAACATATCAGTACTTTCACTCTCTCAAATGAGAATCCAACAACAGTTCTTTACCAAAATTCTTCCTTCCTTAGCACTAGGATCTTTGCTCAATTTATAGGGAAATTGATGGTAGTTTCTCAATGAATGACTTTCTAAGAATAGGCAAGACATTTTCCCAATTTCAGAGGTGTTATATGGACACTTGGATTCAAATTTTGACACATATGGACTCTTCTAGAAGGCCCTAGCCATGTGGAGATTACCAAAACAATGAAAATTCCGCTCTCAGGTGACCAACACACTCTTGAATGTCAGGAAGTGAATTGCAGTGCACCCTTGAATGGAGGATCCTGCATATGAAACATAGTTAGTCCCTTTAGAGGCTTCTTTGGTGAGTCAATAGGTGATATAACATATAATTCAAACCTTGGAAACATCACAATAGAAGCCATGAATGAATTTTTCTTCTATTAGGGCATATAGCAACTAAAATGTAAGGGGATGATAGACCCTATTTCATTGGTCCTGGGGATGATGTCCAGTTTGACCAGGTCATGGGGGATGATGCCCAAATTGACCTATAAAACCAAGTCCAACTATTCTGGTCCAAGCCTAATTTTCATAGAACATTTGGCAGTATCAAGCTTTTGGGTATTTGGCCACCATAGTATTGATCAGCGGGAGGTAAAACTCCATTCAGAGACCTAGCCCATAAGACTTAGGATGGCGAGACGATCGCAATGGTACCAATCACTTACCAACTGACATTTTTTAGGCGGTCCCAAATCTGGGTTAGTGCATGTACGGAACCCGCTTGCGAGTAATGGCTGCAGAGAAGGTGAACGAAAGAACCGACAGCCTTGAGACCGAAATTTAAACACTTTCTGGCCAAATCCAGGAAGCTTTGTGTCTATTGACGTCACGTAGCAAGGAAGACACTCATGGGGAATCATACAAAGAAGGTGAATCCAGCCATCACCTTCACTTCCATGGAGTGTCCCACTTTTCGTGTCAATGGGTGCCCAAGCTAGAGATGTACAAATTTGATGGCTTGAACCCGAAAGTATGGTTCGCTCAAATGGAAAAATAATTCTTCCTTAATAATATCCATGATGAAGAAACTCAACTAAGAGTGGGAGCACTTTACTTGGACCAAGAAAGGTGACAATGGTGGCACTGGCATCAGAAATGTTACCCATTTCCGATATCTTGGAATGTATTTTCAATAGCCCTTTGTGAGCGTTTTTATCGGGATTCTCATTTCTTGGGACGACTCACTAAGCTGTTGTGAAACCAGCTCCAAAAATATAAGACAAGAGATATCAATGCCTTAGAAATCAGCCACTTCGAGGGGACAACCTCCAATAAATTACATAAATGAACAATTTTTGAATCTACAAATGACAAAACCTCCTTTCTATATATAGGAGTCCATGGGGCCACAATCTAATCCTAGTGGGGCCACAATGTAATCCTAGCCGACCTAACAATAATAATGTAAGCGCACAATAATAACAATATGTGGGTTACAGGGGTACAAAAATAATAATGAGGTTACAATAACAACAATAAGGGACTATACTAGTAATATAGGGACCTAACATGTTCCTCTCCTTCAAAAAAGTGTTGTCCTCAACACTTGAGTAGCTCTGGGTGCTTTTGTATAAAATTCTCTGTTGGCAATATGATGCAATGTGTTGTCCTTGATGGCAACCCACTTGATGAAGATGATGGCAACCTACTTGATGAAGTTTTTATTGACTTGATAAACTTGTTAATGATGTAAATCTGATGTATCTATAATCAGTACAGAAGGTGTAGAAGAAGGAATCTCCAGTATGTGCCAGTACAATGATGAAAAGTGTATGTCACAAAGCATACGCGTGTTTGTTTAGGATAAGTAGTGTATGCACACAAAAAAATACGTTCCAAGTCGCATATACCTAATTGCACTCTAAAATTATAAAACCAGGGGTTACTACCATGGTATTGACCCATTGTATTGAGCGTTGGATTGTCTATGTGATCCCGTCAGGGAATACCATCGAAAGTGATGTAGTTTTGGCTCATGGTATTTTCAAAGGCTAAATCTATATAAGGAGAAGAAAATCATTGTGCAAAGTGTGTGCAAGATGTCTAGGTTTTAATGAATACTTCACTCTGAAGTATATCTAAATGGAATGAGTAACAGTTAGATCATAGATCTGAATTCATAATGCACTGATGAAGAAACTGATGAAGAGGGATCTGTTGATCTGAAATGTATATGTACTTTCTAGATCTATTTATGGAATGTTTAGATCTGAGATGAGGCGAACATGTTCCTGAAGTGAAGGGTAAAATCTGAGATATATATCTATTCTGAAGAAGTATGGTGCCCTAAAATTTCTGAAGATATATACGCATGTTTGTAACAGAGAAAGCGCGTATATATGCGGGTTGACTTCAGCGAAGGTGCCTATGGAATGTGAAACTAGCTCTGAAATATGTGCAGAAGTATACGCGAGTCTGTTTGTATGAAAGCGCGTACATACACAGGTTCTGTGAAGTGAAAGCGCGTATGAAATATAGGGTTTTACAGAAGTATGTGGTATGAAATGTCTGATCTGTTTTGTTGTTTTACTGCTATCTGTCTATGATATATTCATACAGATCTGGTTTTTCTGAATATTGATTATGCTGCTGACTATGTTGAGAAAAGATCAAGTTGTTGATTGATTGGTTGATGATTCATTGAATGAATTGATAAGGGAATAATTTTCAGTTTGATGTATGATTGAGCTTAAATGTGTGGAGTGGGTCCAGTCTGAAAATATGATGAATAGTGGCCTACAAGTTGTGTTGTATGGAAGCTGTTGGACCCAGTATGAAAATTGATGAAACGTGGTCCATGGTGGTGCTGAGGGTCGTAGCCTTCAGTCAGGGGGTTGTAGATCCCTTCCAAGAGAGGCTGGTAAATGAGAGCAGGGGGTTTTAGCTCCCTTCTAGGAGAGGCTGGTAAACGAGAGCAAGGGGTCGTAGCTCCCTTCCAGGAGAGGCTGGTAAATGAGAGCAGGGGGTTCTAGCTCCCTTCCAGGAGAGGCTGGTAAACGAGAGAAGGTTGTAGCCTTCTGCAGGTGGGTGCCTGCGTGCTGGTATGAGTCTGCGCCAGTACATGGTTGTAACATGTTTTCTTTATATAATAAATATTGAAGACTGAGACGACGGCAGCGGTGGTTTTCTCCTGACTTGGGTTTCCACCTTAAATCCTGGTGTTCATGTGTGTTGCTTATGTGTGATGATTTATTCTATTTTTACTACACATGTCTACTGCTAAATAAACATCTGATGAATGAATAATGCAAGGATCTAAGTAAAGAATTAATTTCATATTAAGATCTCTGTACATACGCGAGTTTTATGAAGGGTATTCGCGTGTATACGCGAGTTGGGTTCAGTAAAGTAGTGTATGGGTTTTTAGAGAAAGAAAAAGTAAAAATATTTGAGTAAGTCCTAAATACTGATTCACCCCCCCCCCCCTCTTAGTATTTTTCCCAACATTCTCATCCTCCCATGTAGAATTTTCAGTGGGTAAGTTCTTCCATTTGATGAGATACTCTGAAATTGATCTACTTCGTAGCTGTCGAGTTCTTGTTTCCATGACTGCTTCAGGTTCCAATATGGTTTTTCCTTCCTCATCAAGTTCTTGCAATATTGTTTGAACTGGAAGTTTGTCCCCTATAACCTTTTTTAAGCATGAAACATAGAAAACTGGATCCACTCGCGAAGAAGTAGGAAGCTCCAATTTGTATGCCATAGTACCAATCTTTTGCAACACCTTGTAATGACCATAGTACTTTGGAGATAATTTATTATCCTTCTTAGCTTGCTTGAGGGACATTTTTTTGTATGGTTGTAGCCGTAAAAATACCCAGTCTCCCATCAAAACTTCCCTCACTGTGATGTTGATCTTCTTGTTGTTTCATTCGATTTTGTGCCAAATTTAGGCTATCCTTTAAGAGTTGGAGAACTTATTGTTGATGCTCGATGTGATCCTCCACTGCTTGAACCCTATAATCTTCCCTTAAAGAATATGTGATGGACGGTGGATGATATCAATAAAGTGCGATAAATGGGGTCATTTTTGCTGCAGTATGGAAGGAAGTGTTATACCACCATTCAACGAGAGGTAACCACTTGACCCATTGTGCTTTCTTATCAGATAAAAAACAACGAAGATATCCTTTCAATCATTTATTCACTATCTCTGTTTGACCATCAGACTAAGGATGATAAGATGAGCTATGAGCTAGTGGAGTACCCAAACAAGAAAATAATTCCATCCAAAAATTTCCTGTAAAAATGGAATCTCTGTCACTTACAATAATCTTCGGGTTTCCATGTAGCTTTTGAATTGTTTCCATAAATGCAGTAGCAACTGTACTCGCTTTAAATGGATGAGATAATGCACACAAGTGTGCATACTCGGTAATTCTTTCAACTTAGGTAACCTGTGATAAAATCCATTTAAATCTCCTCCTAACGTTGACTTGGAATGGATAAAGGTTGTAGAAGACCTGGGGTCTTGATTGTCTCAACATTATTTTGCTGGAAAACCAAACATTCCACCACAAACTTTGAATATCAAATTTAAGGCCATCCCGAAAAAAATATTTCTTCACCCAGTGATAAGTTTTTAAAAATCCCGAGTGTCCTCCTAAAGGAGAAGTGTGTAATTCCAAAAGAATCTTTTGTTTTAGTTGGGAATTCTTGCAAATATATAAGCGATCTTTGTACCATAAGGAATCATTTTTCCAACTAAATGTATCAGATGTACTAGGATCTTGCTGCAACTTTTGAATGAGTGTCCACACTTCTTCGTCCTTCTTCCATTTGTCCCTTGCTTTGGTTATCCAATCTGGTTGGATAATTGAAATGGCACAAAGCAATGCTTCCACGTCTTCATCCTTTCTTGAGAGTGCATATGCAACAACATCTAGCTTCCCTTTTTTGTAGATGATTTCAAAGTCATAACCCAACATCTTTGTGACCCATTTTTTCTGCTCTTTTGAAGATAGTCTTTGTTTCAAAAATTGTTTAAGACTATCATGATCAATTTTTACCTTGAAGTGTCTTCCCATTAGGTAAGGTCTCCATTTCTTTAGTGCATGTAGTATTGCCAACATTTCCTTCTCATAAATAGTATTTTGTAAATACTTTCCTTTGATTGAACGAATTTCAAAAGCAATGGGTCTTCCTTCTTGCATTAAAACAACACCAATTCCATATCCTGAGGCATCACATTCCACAATAAAGGTTTTTGTGAAGTCTGGCATAGCTAATACTAGTGCTAGGAACATTGCCTCTTTAAGATGTTCAAAGGCCTTAGTTGATTCAGGAGTCCATGAAAATTCAGTTGTTAGAGGTGCTGCTATTCTCCCATAATTCTTAACAAACTTACGATAATACCTTGTTAACCTGAGAAATCTACACAACTGCTTTATGGTTATCAAGACTTTCCATTCCTTAATGGGTTTAATTTTGTTAGGGTCTATCTTAACACCCTCGTGAGATACAATATGACCCAAATATTCCACCTCTTGTGCTCCAAAGAAACATTTGGATGTTTTTACAAATAATTGTTTCTCCTCCAATAGTTTGAGCACCCTGTCAACATGTTGAACATGATCCTTCCAAGACTTGTTGTAGATTAGTATATCATCAAAAAATACTAGCACAAATTTTCTACAGAAGGGTTTGAAAATGGCATTCATCAACCCTTGAAATGTAGAAGGTGCATTGGTAAGGCCAAAAGGCATGACCAAAAATTCATAATGATCCTCACGAGTTCGAAATCCTGTTTTTAAAATATCTTCAGTCTTCATTCTAATTTGATGATATCCTGAACGAAGATCTAACTTGGTAAAATAAATTGCTCCATGTAATTCATCCAATAATTCATCAATCATGGTAATGGGAAATTTATCTTTAATAGTGATCTTATTCAGCTCCCTAAAATTTGAACACATGTGCCATGATCCATCTTTCTTGTGCACCAATACTACTAGAGCAGAGAAAGAAATTTGACTAGGTTGAATTATACCAGCCTCTAACAATTCTGCAATCATACATTCAATTTCGCTCTTTTGGACATAAGGATAAATAGATGATTTTGATGTTGGAACTTCTAGTGAGCATAATTGTGCAATTACACCTCATTTTTTCTTTCTTCAGAAGCTTTGTCATGACATTAGAGCTTATTATCTTTCCTGTCTTCCCTGCGATACCCCGTAACTCAATTTCCTTTCCTTTCGAAAAAAAATTCAAGAAAGGTTCTTGAAAATTAAAAGCTACCATCCCCAAAGATTGTAACCATTATACTCCTAGTACAACATCAGCACTTCCCATTGGGATGGAAAGCATTGGAATATTCAATAAATATTCCCCCATGGATAGCTTGATATTATGGCATTTTGCAGAAAAATTTATAGTTCCTCCATTTGCAACCATCACTTGACATTTTGGTGCTGGGTATAGAAAACAATTCAATTCCTTGGCTACCTTATAATGAATAAAATTATGGGTACTACCTGAATCAATCAACACTATTACCTTTTTCTTCTTGATATGTCCTTCTATCTTGAGATTTTGAGGAGTGGTAATTCCCGCCAATGCATTACATGATATGGTCAGACTCATTTCTTCTTCTTCTAGGGTTGCTTCTTGGTGTATATCCTCTAATTTTGAAGTTTCTTGTTCATTTTCTTCCTCCTCTTCACAATCTATGTAAAAGAATTTCTTCTCAACGCACTTATGACCTTTAGTGTATTTTCTATCACAACTGTAGCAAAGCCCTTTTGCTCTTTTTTTCTTCCAATTGTTGTGGTGTCAACCTTGTAGGTTGTGGAAGTCTAGGAATAGCAACACTTTCATATTTATAGATGTGAGTGGTAGCTGTCCTTGTTTCCATAGTTTTACATTCAATTTTTCTTGCCCACATGAATGCCTTCTCTAATGAATTAGGTTCCCAAACGCGAACTTCATGTTGGATGTTATCCTTTAAAGTCCCTATGAAGACATCAATCCTGTGTTCCTCTAGAATATCAATTACACTTATATTCAATTTTTGGAAGTCCTCAATGTGCTCCCCCGCTGGACCCTTTTGTTTGAGATTTATCAATTGGCTAAAAAAGGTGTTGCTCTTTGTATCCTAATAATGTGCTATCATTTCCTCCATAAAAATTGACCAAGTGACAATTTTTTTACGGGAGCATAGCCATCGATACCATACAAATGTATTTTGTTCTAAATGTAAAGTTGCAATGTGTACCTTTTGTGTGTTTTGCACTTTATTGAGATCAAAATATTGCTCCAACTGTAATATCCATGTTACAGGATCCTTGCCATCAAACTTCCTCATATCCATTTTTGGAATATGGTGGCTCTTCCCTCCAACATTAGAGTTTATGAAATCACGATTAACATTTATTTTGTTCTCATCATGAGTTTCCTATACTATATTTTCACCATTAGGAAACATTTCTTGTATCAAATTTGTCAAACCTTCCATGTCTACTTTTAGATTATTCTTCATGTTTTCCATTTTTTCATCAATCTTAGCTTCCATGTCATCCATATTAGATTCCATGCCAGCTTCCATGCCATCCATCTTAGCTTCCACGCCATTCTTCAAACCATCCATCTTAGATTCCACGCCTTTCTTCAAACCATCCATCTTATTTTCCACGCCTTTCTTCAAAAATTCCATGTCATTTTTTGTTGCTCTTTGCGAGAGCGAAATTTGTTGCACTTGCTCTTGTAATTTTGATATTTCATGTTGCCATTCTTCAACTTCATGAGTCATAGTAGAGCCTTCTAAAGGCTTAATGGGTGTTGAATTCTTTTTAGGGTGAATTTTAGAACCCAATACTGATATATATGCTCAATAGGCCCTTGGAATCACTTCAAACTGATTTTTTACACAAGACTTATGCAATTCGGAAAAACAAAATACACACCTTTTTCTTGCTTTTACGGAGCTCGATATTTAAACTAAATTATATCTATGATTTCGGATCTTCAATATCTGAAATTTTTCCCTGAGGCGTCCCTATTAATCCTCTTTTGAATGCCACAGGTCTGACCTTATTTGGATTTTTCAAGACAAAGTTATGTCCAATCTCTCACAATGACCTAATTATGGAGTGGTTCAGTAGAGATAACTTGTACGACTTGCCACGTGTCACTTTTTCCTTCTTTGGTTTTGAAATTGATAGAAAAGAAACTAAAGTCTATTTACTTTCCACCACTCTTTACAGAATTCCAATCCTATGCTCAAAGGGAGAGTTATGAATATTTTCCCACGATCACCTCTTTGAGATGAAATTCAGGAGCGTGAAAAAGCCCTAACTTCCACAGATCCTACCTCCCAAAATAATGTGAATCAATATTTGAAATTTTTCCACGACGTTCCTTGGGATTTCAGCTTCGATCTCTGAAAATTTTAGCTTCTGAACCTTCGGATAAAAAATTTATAGCGAAAATGTTGCGATGACATTTTTAGGCTAAATTCAGGAGCCTACAAAAAGCCTTAACTTCCACAGACCATATATCTGAAACTATTGCGAACCAAGCTCTGAAATTTTGCGACAATGTTCCTTAGGATTTCAACTTCGCGCTTTAAAATATTTCAACTTCTAAAACTTCGTAGAAAAAAATTTATAGCAAAAATTCCATGATGACCTGTTTGGAGCAGCGAAACCTTAGAATCCAATGCTTTGATACCAAATGTTGTGAAACCAACTCCAAAAATTGAAGAAAAGAGAGATCAACACCTTATAAATCAGCCACTTCAAGGGGAAAACCTCCAATGCATTACATAAATGAATAATTCTTGAATGCTACAAATGACAAAACCTCCTTTCTATATATAGGAGTCCATGGGGCCACAATGTAATCCTAGTCGGGCCACAATGTAATCTTTGCCGACCTAACAATAATAATGTAAGGGAAGAATAATAACAATATGGGGGTTACGGGGGTACAACAATAAAAATAAGGGGGTTACACTGACAACAATAAGGGACTATACTAGTAATATAGGGACCTAACATAAGTTCCGACAAATGGGTACAATCAAGGTTTATTGTATTGAAAATTATATGACTTGTGTAGTGATCTCCTTCCTTAAGGAGTAGTTACATGGTGTTACCCTACCTCAAGTTTTTTCTTATTAATAAATATTTGAAGCTTTTATACTTTGTTCTTGGCAGTTATTGGGCATATTTTCTATTTTATTATATTTGCAAGTTATATTGAAAAAATCATCAAGGAGCTTCTAGAAGCAGGGGTTATTCATCCCAGCATGAGCCCTTATTCATCTCCTGTAGTCATGGTTTTAAAGAAGGATGGAGAATGGCGCATGTGTCTTGACTTTAGGGTACTTAACAAGCTCACTATCAAGGACAAATTCCCTATTCTCGTGGTGGATGATTTTCTTGATGAGCTCCATGGTGCTAAATTCTTTACCAAGCTCAACCTCCACTCTGGCTGTCATCAAAATTTGCATGAAGGAAGTTGACATCCCCAAAAAAACTTTCTAAACTCATGAAGGCCACTATGAATTCTTTTTAATGCCATTTGGTCTTTGTAATGCTCCCTCCACTTTTCAGAGCCTCATGAACCACCTTCTGAAACCTTATCTCAGAAAATTCATCCTGGTATTTTTCGATGATATTCTCATCTACAGTATCACCTTGGATAAGCACATTCAACATGTTCAACGAATACTAAAATTTCTCCAAGACCATAAATTGTTTGTCAAACTCTCTAAGTGTTGGAAATACTAAGAGGGGGGGTGAATCAATATTCCTTTCAATTAGTATTATTATTAATATTTCAGAGCATTAGTTAATCTTCAATTATTATCAGTGTTTGTACAATGATAACAGTAAAAAAAGGGAACACAAATGCATAGATGTGTGGCCCAATTTGGATTCTTCAAGACAAATATATGCCCAATCTCTCACAATGACCTAATTATGGACTGGTTTAGTAGAGTGAACTTGTATGGCGTGCCACGTGTCACTGTTTCCTCATTCGGCTCTGAAATTGATACAAAGAAAACCACAGTCCATGCAATATTTGTCACATTTTACAGAATTCCAATCCAATACTCAGAGAGAGAGAGAGTTATGAAGATTTTCCCAAGGTCACCTCTTTGAGATGACGTTCAGAAGCCTACAAAAACCCTAACTTCCATAGATCATATCTCCGAAAATATTGTGCACCATGATCTGAAATTTTTACATGATTTTCCTTAGGATTTTGGATTTGCCTCATAAATATTTCAGCTTCTGAACCTTTGTATCAAAATAGTTATAGAGAAAACTCCACGATGACCTTTTTCAAGTAGCGAAATCCCTACATGAAGAGGATATGAGGATCACAATTTATATGAATGCTTAGGTTGAGAGAGACTTCAACAAGTGAACATGGGAGGGATTTTAGGAGCTCAAAAATAATTTATTATTGATTTTTCAATGACAACAACCAATTATTAGTGTCATGCCACAACCCCATGGGGTCGTATCCCACTTAATGGGGTTACTAACTTCAAACATGAATATCTCTCAAACCATGAATAATTACGTGGCATGCCATATATCAATGGAAACATATTGACAAGTAGAAAACATAAAAAATATCCTTGACTCAGAATATAGTAATTTTATAGGTCAAAATTCCCATGCAAGATCGGGGTAGCCCCTGGTGCTGCTTAGGTTGACATCAATGACAACCACTAATCAACAATCTCCCCCTTTGGCATTGATGGCAACACAAGTAATCCCCCCGCGATCATGACACCTCTTCCTACAACATTCTTTCCCCCTTTGACATTAATGGAAAAGGGTAACTCCCTTTGACACACAACCATCCTGTGGACCTATACACACTTCCACTCCCCCTTTATTTTCTGAATAAGGAAAATATAATGAGAACTTGGGAGAATCCCAAGATTTTGGATAAGATAGTCAAATGATTCATGAGGTAAAGTTTTAGTCAATATATCAACGATTTTTCTTTTGTACCAACATATTCAAGTTTGATATTCTTTTCATCGACTTGTTCTCTAACAAAATGATATTTGATCGGAATGTGTTTTGTTTCTGAATGCATGAAAGGATTCTTGGAGATGTTGATAGCACTGGTGTTATCAAAGAAGATGGGAATAGGCTCATTGAATTGTACTTGAAGATCTTGCAAATTTTGTTTCATCCAAAGGAATTGAGTACAACAAGATGCCACTGCAATGTATTCTGCTTCCATTGTAGATAACAAGATTGAGGTTTGCTTTTTGCTCAACCATGATACGATACAACCACCTAGATAGAATGCTGCTCCATTAGTACTCTTACGATCATCAATGCTTCTTGCCCAATCTGCATTTGTAAAGGCTTGAATAATGATATTATTACCCTTGGGATACCACAAGCCATATTTTGTTGTGCCCTTAAGATATCGAAGAATTATTTTGACGGAAATAATATGTGATTCTTTTGGTGCTGCTTGGAATCTTGCTACTTGTCCAACTGCTTGCATAACATCTGACCAGGGGGTTGTTACATATAGAAGACTACCAATCATAGATCTGTACAACCTCTGATCCACATCCTTAGATGAGTTGTCTATGCTCAATTTGCAACATGTTACCATCGTAGTAAGGACGGGTTTACAATCTTCCATTTTGATTTCTTGAGCATTTCCTTGATGTACTTGGCTTCAAATATAAATATTCCTTTCTCTTGCTTAGATATTTGAAGCCCTAAGAAGTATGTCAGCTCACCAAGTAAAGACATCTCGAACTCACTTTGGATCTTTGTAGCAAAGTTCTTACTTAGTCGATCATCATTGCTACCAAATATTATATCATCCACATATACCTCAACGATCGTTAAATTATCTTTATCTATTTGTACATAAATATTGCTATCAGCAGTACCTTTCTTGAACCCTTGTTGACGTAGATATCCATCAAGACGAGCATACCATGCTCTCGGAGCCTGCTTGAGACCATATAGAGCCTTCTTTAACTGCAAACATAGTTTTCTTTTTCTGATAGTATAAAACCTTCAGGTTGTTCGATGTAAACTTATTATTCTAATTCACCATTCAGAAATGCTGACTTAACATCATTTTGGTAGACTTTTATTTTCTTGAACATGCATAGGCAAGAAACATTCAGATGGCTTCCATTCTTGCAACTGGTGCAAATGTTTCATCGAAATCAATTCCTTCCACTTGTGCATAGCCTTTGCAAACCAATATTTCTTTGTTTCTAGTAAACTGTCAATCTTCATTCAATTTGTTCCTGAACACCCATTTAGTCCCAATGATATTTTTATCTTTTTCTCATGGAAGTAATTCGCAGGTGTTATTCTTCTTGATTTGATTCAATTCTTCATTCATAGTTGCTACCCAATGTTCATTCTGGCTAGCTTCCTTAAAACTACTAGGCTCAAAGGTTGCTAGAAAAGCATTGTGAGCTTGTTGTGATGAACGAAGTTGTTGACCTTCATTTATGTCACCAATGATTTCATTTGATGGATGGTTCTTTTGAATCCATTATTTTTTTCTCTTTGGAGGAACTTCTTGTTGTTGTTCCAGTATATCTTGATGATCATTATTTACTTCTTCTTAGTTGATAGCTATTTCTTGTTATATAATTTTCTCTGTGTCTTCTTCAGCCTCTATCTCAAGTTTCAAAGATTCTAGATCCACATCATTATTTGTTAGAACACCATATTTTTCAAATGTAAAATTTATTCTCTCCACTATCTGTTTTCGTCTTAGATTATAGCATTTATAGGCCTTTATTTTGTGTGAGCAACCAATAAAGATACCTTCGTCAACACGTGATTCAAAATTGCCCAATTTTTTATCTTCTCTTTTGATATAACATTTTCTTTCGAAGATTCTGAAATATTTTACATTAGCCGGTTTTCCTTTCCATAATTCATATGGGGTCTTGTTGCGATTATTTCTGAGAAGACTTCAGTTTATAATGAAGACTACCATATCAATTTCTTGAACCGAGAATTTTTCATCCAATTTTGAGTCCTTCAACATTTTTCTACCCATTTCTTATATGATTATGTTCTTTCTTTCAGCAACTCCATTTTGTTGAGGTGTTCGTGCTGTTGAAAATTTTCTTTTTATTCCATTTCCGTCACATTATTGCTGAAATAATTTGGAAGTGAATTCTCCACCATTATTTGATCTTAGACACTTTATTTTCAAATCAGTTTCATTTTCGACCAACTCCTTGTAGATCTTAAAGCACTCAAATGCTTCAATTGTTTTCTTTAGGAAACTGACGGTTGTCATCCTGGTATAGTCATCTATCATTAACATGAAATATAATTCTCCATCTAAGCCTTTTGTTCTCCAAGGACCACATAGATAAGTATGTATCAATTTCAATGGATGTGATGCAATGTGTTATTTTGTTTTAAATTCTACTTTTGTCTGCTTTCTATGTCGACAGGCCCCACATAGTGTGTTGGAAGGTTTTGAGATTTTTGGCATTTCTCGTATTGATTCCTTTTTTCTTATCCTGATAATATTTTCAAAGTTTATGTGACCCATTAGTTTGTGCCATAACTATCTTTCATCTTCTTTAGCTAGTAGACATGTTTTAGTTGCTTCATCCAGAACATATATGTTGTTTGGAGCTCGACTTGTTGTAGCCACAATTTTACCATATGTGCCTTTCCTTATTTCAAATTTTGTGGAGTTGAATAGCATTTTGTGTCCTTGATCACACATTTGTCCACTGAGCAGATTTTGATTCATGTTTTCAACCAATAGAACATTCTTGGCTAGAACATCTTTGCTTCTAAGAGTGACGGTACCTGATCCTATAAAATTTGAAGATCCATCATTTCCAAAGGATACGGTTCGATCCTTCTTCTCTTTCAAAGATAAAAAATTCTTTCTATCTCTAGTGTGTTGAGAAACTGCTATCAACATACCACACATATTTATTGTTTTGAGCCTTGAGAGAGAGAGCACAATTATCAGTCTTCTTCTTCTTCCATGTTCGTTCGTTCTATAGCTTCGAAGATTCTTCTAGAGGATTTTCAAGTTTGCAGTCTCTGGCTATGTGTCCAATGTTTTGACATTTGTAACGTTCCATATTATTTCTTAAATGTTCAAATCTATTGATGTTTCATTGAGCCTTGGGAGGTTCATATTTGACAGATCTCCTGGAATTGTATTGGTTCCTAGCGTAAGTGCGACATTCTATAGCTTTGTGACCAAATTTTCCACATGAATAACAATAGCCATGAACAATATGTTGGTACCTGGATAGAAATTTTCATTGACGAATTGTATTCCAAGGTTGTTCTTGCAAATATTGTCCAATGAAGTCGACATGCATGTCAGATCTCATAGGTTTATTGTATTTTGTTGTAGAAGGTCCTGCTTCTTCTTCTTTGTAACTGAGGCTAGTTCTGTCATTGTAAGATCGTTTATTGTTGATGAGTTCTTCCAATTCCCTTAAGTTGTTGGCTTAGGTTTGGACAGTTTTTCCCTTCTTCACTTCCTTGCGCAGCGAGACTACTTTGGCTTCTAATGCTTCCCTTTCTTGGTTTCTTTCTTCCAAATTATTTTGAAGTGACTCTTCAATACATTTGTGTTCTTCAACTTCAATTTTGAGACCTTGAACTTGCTCTTCAATAGTATTGGAATAGATCTTCTCACCCTTGAGCTCGTTTATAAAACAATTTTCCTCCTTATAAAATTCTTCTATGGTCAACCCTTCTTCTTCGTTGTTTTATACCTCTTGTTTATTATGCTTGGCCATAAAAAATACTCTCCCATTGGCTTCTTCTTCTTTGTAACTGTCTTCATCAGATAATGAGCTATCTTCTTTAGAAAGAAAGTTATTTTTGAATCCTTTCTTTTTGCCTTGCTTGTTGAATTTCTTAAAGAGTTGCCATCACTTATGTTTGGACATTTTGCGGTGAAATGCCCAACCTCACCACAGCCGAAACATACCAATGGAAGTTTACCTTTGAATCTTCCCCTACCAATTTTTATTTTTATCGTAAATTAAACATATTATCCATCTGAAAGACCTTCCGCATCATCTTCCTTTTCTTCACAATTGCAGGTGCAGGTCTTTTCCTTTGAAGATTCTTTGTCCTTATTGGTTTTCTTAGATGCAACGAACACAATTTATAGTTGTGAAGTACCCTATTCTTCATCAAGTCTCATTTCATATGCTATGAGAACTCCTTGTAATTCCTCTTTGTTGAGTTTGTCCAGATTTGCACTGTATTCTAAGGCCGATACCTTTGGGTTGAATCTCCCTGGTAACGTTCTAAGAATCTTTCTTATAATAGTCTTCTCGTCAACATGCTCTCCCAATCCTTCCATAGTGTTGGTTATTTCATCAATGTGTTGGAAGTATTTAGCAATGTTGCCATCTTCTTTAATTCTGACTTACTCAAATTTTGCTCTATAGATTTGAAGCTTTGCTTCTTTGACATTTGAGTCACCTGCATATATATTCTCAAGCTTGTACCATACATTTTTGGTGGTTTTACAATGCAACACCTTATGATAAGCATATTCAATAATTCCATTGATAATAATATTCTTTTCTTTTGCATCATTTACCAAATTCTTCTTACCTTGCTCATATGCGGTTGGTGTAAAGCCATTTTGAATAGTGCCCCATACTTCGTAACCTTGCGCCAAGAGATAGATATCCATTCTTCCTTTCCAGAGTGCATAATTATTTTCATTGAACATATGTACACCATTCTTGGTATGCTCCATGACCTCCTTCTAGTTGTTAAACTGCGATTGAAGGAACCAATCTCTCATACCAATTGTTGGAAATACTAAGAGGGGGGTCAATTCAACATTCCATTCAATTAGTATTATTATTAATATTTCAGATAATTATTTAATCTTCAATTATTATCAGTGTTTGTACAATGATATAAATAAACAAAAGGAACAGAAATGCACATAGGTATGACCCAATTTGGATTATTCAAGACAAATTTATGCCCAATCTCTTACAATGACCTAATTATGGACTGGTTCAGTAGAGAAAACGTGTACGAGGTGCCACGTGTCATTGTTTCCTCATTTGGCTCTGAAATTGATACACAAAAAACTATAATCCGTGAAATATCTGAAACATTTTACAGAATTCCAATCTGATAATCAGAGAGAGAGTTATGATGATTTTCCCAAGGTCACGTCTTTGAGATGAATTTCAGCAGCCTGCAAAAAACCTAATTTCCATAGATCATATCTTTGAAAATATCACGCACCATTATCTGAAATTTTTACACGAGCTTCCCTAGGGTTTCAGCTTCACCTCATAAAAAATTTATCTTGTTAACCTTCGTAGAAAGATTTTTATAGGGAAAATTACAAGATGGCATGCTTCAAGTAGCGAAATCACTACATGAGGAGGATATGAGGATCACAATTTATATAAATGCTTAGGATGAGAGGGAATTCAACAAGTGAATGTGGAAGGGATTTTAGGAGCTTAAAAATGATTAATTATTTACTTTTCAATGACCATAACCAATTATTAGTGTCATGCCACAAACCCATGTGGTTTTAGCTCACTAATTGGGGTTACTAATGTCAAACATGAATATCTCTTAAACCATGAAGAATTACATGGTGTGCCATATACCAACGGAAACATCTCGATAAGTAGTAACCATAAAGAATATCCTTGACTCAGAATATAGTAATTTGGTAGGTCAAAATTCCCATGCAAGATAGGGGTAGCCCTTAGCGCTACTTGGGTTGACATCAATGACAAACACTGATCAACACTAAGTGATCCTTTGGAATGGAAGAAGTTAATTTGTTGGGACACATTGTGGTACACAAGGGATTAGGGGTTGATCCAAAGAAGATTCAAGTAATGCAGGATTGGCCTAACCCAAAACTTTAAAGAATTTGAGGGGATTCTTGCATCTCACAGGTTACTATCGCAAATTCATCAGTAAATATGGATGTATTGCACATCCCCTAATTAATATTCTGAAGAAAAATTCATTCTTATGGACTAACACCACACAACTATCTTTCGTGGCTCTCAAACAAGCCATGTGCTCCACTCCAGTTTTGGCTCTACCTAACTTCACCAAATATTTTTTGATTGAATGTGATGTTTCTGGAACATGCATTGGTGCAGTCTTAATGTAGGAAGCTAGACCATTGGCCTTCACTAGTCAACAACTCAGTGGCAAACATCTAGGACAATCCACATATGAGAAAGAAAAGATGGCCATCTTACATGCAGTCGACAATTGGCACCCATACTTGTTGGGGAGATGATTCCAAATCTATACTGACCATCATAGTTTAAAATATTTTCAAGAGCAGTGTCTATCCTCACCACAAAAAAAGAAATGGCTAGAAAAAAAATTGGGATATGATTATGAAATCATTTACAAAAATGGACATGAAAATGTAGTAGCTGATGCCTTATTACGACAATTCGAGGATGAAGGCACCATTTTATCACTCTCTCTACCCTGATCATATTGGAGTGGAAATGCTCGTCGGGAATGGTTTTCCCACCCCTCCCTGTCCCAACTAATTAATAACTTGAGAGATGATCATAATGCCTCAACTAACTAGTCTGGGCTGGATGAGGTTCTTCGTTACAAGGATCGAATAGTGCTCTCCCCAACCTCAGATCTCAAACCTCACATCTTGGTTGAATTGCACTCCTCTCTAACGACCAGATTTTTAGGATTTCAGAAGAATTATGTGTGCGCCCCCCGCTCCTTCTTTTGTACTGGCATGAAAAATGACATTCTTAATTTTGTCTCTAAATGTGATGTATGCCAATGTAACAAATGGGAAACAATCAAGCAACCAAGAACCTTACAACCTTTACCCCTTCCTTCCTATATATGGACAACCATATCCATGGATTTGATTACTAGCCTCCTAAAGTCTGGAAACTGTTAGGTCCCTGTAATTTTTTAGATTGGCAAGACCAAATTGAACAAGGGTAAAATCAAACCAACTTTGGAGCCCTAGGACCTAGCCTTCCTGGAATCAGAGAGGGATCTCTCTATATTTGTATAAAAGATGTAAACTTGATTGATTTTAGGGTTTTTCTTTTAGGCTAGTTATAATGATAGGGTTTGTTTGTTTGTTTGGTTGGTTGGGTAGGTTGTCAAGTAGAATAGATAGAGTGAGAGAGATTCAGACCATTGGGATATGGAGTCTGCAAAAGGTCTTGAAAAGTACAGCAATAGGTTAAGTGTGTTTCAGAGGGAAAGTTAACAAAGCCAAATGGATCTTCAAAGCTTATGTGAGCGAAGTGAACATTAAATTTTGAGATTAGTAGGTTTAAAGGGTAGTTAAGAATCCTTTAATATGTACTATAACAAGAAGGGCCTTTAAGGTCACTATGCATAAATAAATAACCAAAGACAGGGAATACCATAAACTTCTTTGATCAAATTTCACCAAGTAAACCCTAAGAAAACAATCCAGCAAACCCTGTAGAGCAACGAACTTGTAAATTATCTAGTGATTTCACCTTTAGGCAAAGAAAAAATTCAAGATAACATATATTAATGATCAAAGAGCAGGGAACTCCTAAATTCCTTAATAAAAATACAAAAGACCTTCAAAATGACTATTCAAGATGGAAAAAAGGACAGGGCTAACCATAAACCTCTTTAGCCAAACCCTAATTAGTAAAATTCAAAGAAAAGACCTCAAAAAAGATGTTTTAAGTTATACCAAAGGACATGGCTAACCATAAACTTCTTTGGCATTGGATCCATTAAATCATTCTTAAGACAAAAAAACTAAATGGAAAAAGAGAGCAATTAAGAATTCTCTAATCTGACAATGAGGCCTCCATGCAGTATTTAACTTGAAAAGGAGGATAAAAACCCCATCCAGGGTTTCAAAATGTCATTAATTACCAAAAAATGTCATTTTTTCCTATGAGACCATGCAAGGCCCAAGGCATAAATATCCTAACTTAATAAATGCAAAAATAACTCCTAACATAACTTCCCAACTAATTTTAGAGATATTTGTCTATTAAGCCATCGCAATATATTTTCCATTAACTCCTTGTGTGTTTTGTTTACTTCCAGGAAAGGGCACAACACCAAGGTACAAGGGCATAGCGCCAGGCGAAGGGCATAACACCAAATCTAGAAAAATTTCTCTTTTGCAGCTGAGATTTGGAGGCCTTCTCGGTGTCCAAATGAGCTCCATGATAGCTCATTGGAAAGTCTGTCCTATATAGTTTCCAAATATACCTTTAGGATTCATAATGGAGTCCATTTACCTTCTCAAAAATCCATTTTCCCAATACTACTCAGGGCACAACACAAGTGCTGAAAAGAGGGCAGAAAGGTGATTTGTTGCTTGTTTTTGGCACTTTTGGAGGACTAGTTTTGCTCCAAATGAGCTGAAAATTTGTGTGAGTGATGCCCTCGACATGATTAAAATTAAAATTTAAGCCATTCCTCCATTGGGTGCCCCAAAAAAGAGTGCAATGCCAATGGCACTGTGCGCTTGGCCCTTCAAAACAGTGAAAATTTCAAAAACTCAAAAAGATGCCAAAATTGGGTTTTGTCTTGCTGATCATGTTTGGGATGCTTGTAGAGATGCATCAGCAAGAGTTTCAAGCCTTTATTTTTCCTTTTCCTCTTTTATGGATTGAATCTTTGCAAGGGCTCTTTTGAGCTTGGCCCTTGCAATCTTGTTTCTTAATGCATAATGCCTTGCCATCTTCTTTTGCATGTCAAGGTCTCTCTTGGTCTTCTCTAGCTGATCCTATAGGTGCACATTTTCCCTCTCTAGCCAAGACTCCCTATCATAATCTCTTTCCATGGCAATCAGCTCACTTGGATTGAGCTGCTCTACCAATTCTATATCTTGCTCTCTTTCTTTGGCTAAGGATTTCTTTAAACCAATTGTCCTTGGCCTCCTCTTAGGAAGTTATCCTTCCTCTTCTTCAATGTCATCATGAGTTTCCAAGACCTCATCTAGTTTTTCCTTGTCTTTTCCAGCCTCTTTCCGAGCTCTGATAGCTCTGATTTCATAGATATCCTTCTCTACCTCCAGCTACTTGTTTTCAACCTCAAAGAAGTGGATCACATTATTAGCCCTACCTAGATTGGCTTGCGAATCTCTAATCTGAGCATATTTTCTTTTGAGCATCATGTTTTTGATCCTTTCTTCATTCTCATCATCACTGTCAAGGTGAATTAGCTAAAAATCTTGTTCAGTTTCATTCTTTTCTTCCTCTTCTTCATCAATGACCTTTTCCTTACCTTTGTCAAGCTGTTTGGTTGATGTAGAAGGCATGGCCCCTTGCCTCTTAAGGGTAGAAAAAAAAACGCATATTTCCCCTCTGGTAGGTCAAAGGAAAAGGTTCAATGTTACCCATCTGAGTGCCATCTGTCTTACTGCCATCATCACTGCCTTCATTATTGTCATCATCACTCTTTTCCTCACTGCTCTTTACCTCATTGCCATCTTCATTGTTTAATGCACTACTACCATGAGATGATGGTGAGGGATTGTGAAAAGGTGATGAAGGAGGATCATCCTGAGCTGAAGTAATGTGAGTGAATGGTGAGGTGGAAGAGTCATCATGAGGTGAGGGAATGTGAGCGGATGGTGATGCATGAGTAGTGGGGTGTGGTGGTGAAGGAGGAATGGGAGGATGAGAAGATGAAAGGACATGTTGCTGCTGATGGCCTTGTGGAGTGGAGAAAACCTCATGGGAAATGAAGGTCTCCCATGGAATACCTTTCTGCTATAGTTGGTGCATAACAACCATTTTAATAAGTGAGTGATGGAAGAGGCTTTGCATCTGCTAAGGATAGTCTCTCTCTTTCACTATCTAGGAAATTTTATCAATGCTTTTCTAGAGGTAATAGGGTATGTGCAGCATCCTCACTCTAGTAAAGTGCATAAGCATCCTGATGTGGTAGGAGTAAAGACGGGAGAACCTTCCCTCACATGTAAAATACTTCATGATAATTCTCATCATAGGTGCATATCTATCAAGCAAGTGAGAGAAAGGAAAGATGGATTTACTGTGGTATTTGTACCTAGGCTTTAGGTAGGGTTCAAATTAACTCATGTCAAGATTGGCTTGCTTGAACCATTTCTCCACTACACTAGGTGTGACTATGGCATTGGCAATAGCATCTGTAGATAGCTCAAAAGTGACCCCTACAAGGTTAACTTATTTTTCATGAAATTTAATGATAAATAGCCTAGTTAGCTCAGGGTGGTGTTGCACCTGCTACACCTTTTCACAAAATTCATAGCAACCTACATGTTTGAAACATGAAACAGTAAGGGGAGATGCTATTTTCTCCCTTGTGTTGAGGGGTTAAAATCTATTGATATTTCCACCTTTGTGCTCATGCCTCCTTGGCATTTTGGCCTCTCCTCCACTACCACTATCTTCTGACATTGTAAAATCTGCCTTGGGAGACCCTAGGACTATAAATGGAAATGAGATGAAGGGATGATGATGAAAAAGGCAGCTTAGGCTAATGATGGAATAGGTATATCAAGTTGAGTGAGAGGTTAAACAACTTAATGAAAACCCCCCAGCTGTGCAGTTACCCTTTTTATCGCTGACACCCTGTCTAGGAAAATGAAGCAATTGAAAAAAGTGATTTCAAGGTTGAAAATTAGGGTTTGATTTCATTCAATTAAGAAGACACCAAAATTGCTTGAAGATAGGTGTATGATATGTACTTACCCCTAAAAATTCTTAAAGGAACATTTATTAGAGGCTTGGAAGAAATTTGAGGTGTTTTGAGTGGTTATAGGGTTTAGGAACCCTTCCTTCCCAAGTGTGCAACGCCAAGGCCAATGGCGTAGCGCCGAGGCTAAGTGTGTAGTGCCGGTGTTGAGGGCGCAACGCCTGTGGAAACCTCACTGGGTTATGTCGGGTAAGGGCGCAACACCTTCACCAGTGCGCAATGCTCACTTCCAGGTACGTAGTGCCAGTGTAATTTGTAGGGAGAAAAATTGCCAAGGGTGCAATGCCCGATCCCAGGCGTATAGCACCAGGCAAACTTGTCCAAATTCGACTTGAAAACTCAAAAAAAAATTTCTCCTTAACAATTCTAATGCTTTGCAAGGGCACAATGATTGGTATGAGATGCAAAATGAGCTTTTATAGGCTAGGGAATTTTATTTAATAATGGAAACCCACTTTCTAATGCTTTAAAACCCTTTTTCCCTCTTTCATTGATATCCCTTTATGCTTTTTCCTATGGGTTGCTGAAATCACTGAATTAGCTTTTCTTTTGGTCTTTGATACTTGAAATGTTTATTTTGACAATTTTGTGATGATTTAACATACCAGCATTCTCAAACCTTCTTTGGTTTCCATCATGAAGTTCAACTCAACTTTTCACCTTTTCTCACTAACCTTTTTACACTGTTTGCATGTAGGTGACTGAAATGATGAATTTGACCTTTCCCTTTGCTTATTGAGGCATGAATAGCTCATTTTGACAAGTTTGGGATCGGATCACATAGTGGCATCTTCAAAATCCTTCCTTTACTTCCATCATGGAGTTTAACTCATCTTTTTCTCATTTAGGCATGACAAGCTCATTAAACACCTTTGGGAGGATTTCACATAGAAACATCCTCAAAACCTTTTTGCTTCCACCATGGAGTTCAACTGATCATTTCACCTTCTCTGGCCACTTTCCCAAAACCCTAGATGTTTGAAGTGCTTTTACAACAATTATCAATGTTGTCTTCTAAGTTCTCTATAGCCTCTTCAAGTTCATTCATTTCTGTTCAGTTCACCTCACCTTTTTCCCTATCCATTAGGGGAATTTTGAGGTCTAAAATGGGCCTCCTAAAGAAATTATAAAATAATAGTGGAAATAATAAAATAAGATTTGATGACATCATCAAATTTTAGAGGGAAATAAGAAAAACTATTTTTTTAACTCGTATTTTCAACTTATCTCCCAAAGTTTTTGCTCAAATTTCAAGCGGGAGTACTTTTTGGATGGAAAATTTGATTTATCATCCAAGGAGTACCCATGTTGTGTACTTTTTAGGCACCCTGGTACCTGAAAAATGAGAAATACATCAAAAACGTGATTGCAATCACTTTTTTTCATGTATTTCTCATTTTTCACGTACCAAGGTCCATCAAAATTATGCAAAATGGGTACTCCTTGGATGAGGAATTAAATTTTGCATCCAACGAGTATTCCTGCTCGAAATTTGAGTAAAAAAATTTGGGAGATAAGTTGAAAATACGATTTGAAAAAGTAGTTTTATTATTTTATTATTTTTTAATCTTTTTACCTTTTTACTTAAAAAATGGTGCATCATCCCCCATGGTTGACATCATCATATTGAATCCTATTGGTTCTTATAAAGTTTATTTTGGTTGTACATTTTTCTTAGGAGGCCCATTTTAGACCTCAAAAATCCCCTAATGTTATCAATAGTATTTGATAGACTTTCTTCATGTTTGGTTTTGTGTGCCTCCTCTAGGTTATTTCTACAATTGATCACTATTTGGCACTCTACTAGAAAATCAAGCTCAAAAGCCCTAATTCTTCACAGGACCACATATTTTTCCCCTTTTCCTTGCTGCAAGTTGTCTTCATTCAGCAGTAGACCACCTACCTTACTAGTACTTTCTGCTGATAGACCTTTCAACACTCCTGCAGAAGTGTCAAAGTTTGTCCATTTTCCTCATGTGCAGACTCTAAACTAAAGGGATATATTTCTTTGGAAATATTTTAGGTCTTCCTTGAATAACCATGTCTTGACATTCTATTACATTTGAGCCAGATTCTAGCAAAGGAAAAGTAGTGTTTGAAACAATAATGATGACCTTACAACATGTGAAACTCTAATGACCTAGTGGGAGGGTCCTTTGACCTGATCTTGATTAAAAATTGGCTTGGAGGCTTCAAGTGAAAAAAAAAGTATTGTCAAAAGTGTTGTATTGAAGATCCAAAATCAAATGTACTTGATTTATCTAAAGAGCCTACAGAGATAGTTTTGAGACCATCAATGCTTGAGGAACCTGGGGAACATGGGAATGAGTAGGCTACAGGAAACCCTAGAGGGAAAGTGGAGTTTAAGGATAGGGAAAAAATAGGGAAATGAGGTTATAGGCAGAGAAGGAGGATAAACATGATATGTATAAGCTTATGAGGAGTCTATAGGAGCAACAGGGTGATCATGAAATGGCAAGCTAATAGAATAGTGAAAAAATTTCTATAAGGATAATGAAGGCAGTGAGATTTCTGAAACTCGCAAATCTAGAACCAATCTGTAGTCATCTAAAAATAGTGAAAATTATTGATGACTAAAAGTGGCTCCACTTGGGGAGGGAAACTCCTTTTCAGGAGGTGCCCAGAACCAGAGAGTTCATATCTCTGAGTTTTAAAGATTAGTATCTTACTTGTACTTGGAAGGTCCCTCTTTCTTCACTTGCTGATGTTCCTTTAAAGCTATGATCTCAAATCTGAAAAAAAAAAACATAATTGCTTCAACATCAATTCTACCTACCCATCATACTTTTCCTAACATTTTTTCTTCACTTGGGTGCAGTTGGATTAGCAAACCCTTGACATCATTTTTTTCTTTCTTTTGAAAGCAGAGAGACTATCTACTTCTACGCTTATATCATCCAAAGGCTCAGATTAGACTGATGAGCTCTTTTATTGTCTACCTAATCTACAT